>CM029018.1:43785820-44385820 GCA_016801055.1 Panax notoginseng | reverse complement strand
CTCTGGCTGGTTTGAGGGGCATGACTACTTACTATCCACTTGCCATGATGTCGTAGTTTGACCAGTTTTAGGATTTTCATCCTTTCGAGGGAGTGTTGGGCCAGCATTTAGCTTCTCGCTATCTTTCAGCAGAGGGCCAATCCCATGTGTATGCATGATGGGATCAGCGTGAGATAGCTGCTTTTTCCATTAGTAATCCAGGTTGTTCCACAAAGTATTTCGTATGGATGGAGACAGAGACTGCACCGGCTGAGGTAGTATTCACATTGCCGAGTATTGACTCAGATGGTGGAGAGTCCATGGAGGACATTGATTCTCACACCAAGGAGGAGCCATCCATTGGGTTGCCAGTATTTCCTTTAGATTCTCCCAGTACTAGCATTGTCGTGATTCAGCATTCAACACAGTACCTTGAGCAGAGTCTTCATCTGATGACCTTTGAGAGAGATCAGGCTAGAGCCCTGATGTTGACAACTCTTGATGGGAGAGATGCAGCTCTGTTAGAGAGGGACGAGGCATTAGCTCGTATAGATGCCGCTGTCGTTGAGTGGGATGAGGCCAGATCAGCTAGAGATGCAGTGATAGTCGAGCAGGATAGTGCCATATCTGCTCAGGATGTAGTCGTCATAGACAATACTGCAGTGAGGTCCCTTACCACTGGCATGCTTGCAGAGATGAGCAGTTATATCGATGAGCACATAGTCACCATGCAGATGGCTGCAGATCTGTTGGGTCGTGTGGATATCCTCGTACAGGAGACCACATCCTTACCTCATTCTTCTGATAGGGATGCTATGTTGGTCTTGTTAGCTCGCATATACGCCAATTTGTAGATGGGCTCGTATTTTCCTACATAGACTAGCTTAGCCATTTTGTCATGTACAGTTTATATTATGTATATCAAACAATATTATATATAGCAGGAAAATATATTTTTTATCACTTCCCTTTTAGATATGCTATGATAATTACTTGATATTTGCCTACTTCTTCAGGGCTTGTGATCTTGATGTATTCTGAATTCCTCCTTGATGGATGGACATTGAGTTGTCTCGGGATAGTTCAAAATGGATCATGGATCTGTGTGTATACCTACCATCTTTGGTGTCTTGGGACTGGTTTCTGTATGGAAATATGGAGAGGATTGTGGCTTTCCTCTCTGAGATTGACCGCACCATAGATGGTCGCCAGTAACCCTATTTAGGAGGAGCCTAGTTAATTCCATCTATTATTGATTGGTGTTCCTCTTCAAGGTACAACTGCAGCTTAGATGGTCGCCGAATCTCCTATTCGCGAGGAGAGGTTGGGTAATTCCATTCCTTTGGTTTGAAGCCAATGCAATGTAGTGGATTAAAGTTTGATCCCAGTACCATCGACAAGTATTTGTGTTTTAGTAGGGGGTTAGACTGAACCATAAATGGCTGCCTACGTACTCCTATCGAAGAGGAGATCAGGTCTGCGTAGTTCAAACCTGGTGTAAGAGGTTCAATGCTGTTTATGAAAGGCAGATGGGTGTAGAAGCTTTATTGATGAAAAAGGTTGTAGAAGTGTTTTTGTGGTTTTTGTTTTTATAGAAAAAGGGTAGAAATATTTTTGTTGTTTTTTTATTGCGACCGGGCCATATAGAATATGGTTGCCTACGTACTCCTGTGTATCAAGGAGATCAGGTCGACGTAGTTCACCCCTCAGGGAGAGTTGGAAAGCGTGATCCCATGTGCAGGATAAACTGCGGGGAAGAAAGATTAATCCCATGTACAGGTCAAACTGTGGGTAAGAAAATTTAATCCCATGTGCAAGATAGATTGCGGAGAAGAGAAAGTTTGATCCTAGGTTGAGGACAAACTGCAGGTACGAGAAGTTTGATCCCATGTATGGGTAGCCAAACTGCAAACGCGAGAGGTTCAATCCGTAGTGGGATAACCTAAGTTGTATGCGCGCAGTGAAGCCAGGCTGCTGGCTTAAAGAGTATGTTTCCCTGAGGGGCAAAGTGTGGACAAGAGTTGTATGTGGTAAAAGGTTAAAGAATCGGAATGACTGATGATCTGATGATCCAACACCAGGATGTTTGCTTGATGGTAACTTCAGACGTAGTACCGTTTCATGGTGTTCGAGTTGATAAGCTGTGGAAATTCATCGCCGTCCATTTCTTGCAATCTGAGAGCGCCTCCTGTCAATACTTCCTTGACAATAAACGGGCCTTCCCAATTAGGAGCGAATTTTCCCTTAGATTGATCTTGGTTGTCAATGATCTTCTTCAAAACCAAGTCATGTTGTTTAAACTGCCGTAGCCAAACTTTTCTGTTGTAGGATCGTGCGATCCTTTGTTGATATAATTGACCATGGAAGATAGCCACGATTCGCCTTTCATCTATTAGAGACAATTAGTGATACCTGTCTTGTACCCATTGATCTTCCTCCAGCTGAGCGTCCATCAACACTCGGAGGGATTCCATTTCTACTTCTATGGGGAGTACTACTTCCATTCCATAGGTTAATGCATAGGGGGTTGCCCCAGTTGAAGTGCGCATTGATGTTCTGTAGGCTAACAGAGTAAGAGGCAATAGGTCAGGCCATCCTTTGTGATTAGCGGACATCTTTTGCATAATCTTCTTGATATTTTTGTTAGCCGCTTCAATATCACCATTCATCTTTGGACGGTAGATAACAGAGTTAAGGTGTTTGATGTGGAATTTATTGCATAGTTCCTTCATCATTTTGTTGTTGAGGTTCTTAGCATTGTCTGATACGATTACCTCGGGTTGTCCGTATCGACAAATGACATTGTTTCTGAGGAAAGCAATGATGACTTCTTTGGTAACCCTGGGGAAGGAGGCTGCTTCTACCCACTTGGTAAAGTAGTCGATCATGGTGAAGTTGAAGCGATGTCCATGACTGGCTTTGGGCTCGATGGGCCCAATCACATCTTTTCCCCACATTGAGAAGGGCCAAGGTGAACTCATATTGTGGAGCTCCCGTGGAGGGGCGTGGATAGCATTCCTATAAATTTGGCATTGATAACATCTCTTGACGTGGTCATAGCAATCAGCCTTGAGAGAGAGCCAATAATGTCCTGTCCTGTCCTGAGGATCTTCTTGACAAGGAGGAGGCCACAGACTCCACCATGGATCTCATCCATGAGTCTCTGAGCTTGGTCTTTGTCTAAACATCTGAGAAGACCTAGTCCTGCATCTCTCTTGTAGAATGCATCCCCGCTCAGGTAGAATTTCATAGCAAGTCTATGAATCCGCCTTTGCTCAGTCAGGCTCACCTCAGCGGGTGTAGATCCATCTCGTAGGTACTCCTTGATATACTGATACCAAGGTTGTTGGATGGGAGGTAGCTCATCCGATACTTCTCTAACATAGTTCCCATAGGCTGGTTTCCTTTTGTAGGGCTAATGTGATGCTTGGCATGTGTTCCTTGTCAGGTATGTGCATCAAGGAGGCCAAAGTTGCTAATGCATCCGCAAAGTCATTCCTATTACGAGGAATATGTATAAAGGAGATTTCTTCGAACTCCGAAACCATTTATAAAACTTGTCGATGGTAAGGCAGTAATCGCAGCTCTTTGGTTTGATAGATTCCTGTGGATTATTTGATTACCAACTCTGAATCTCCAAAGACAGTTAACCGTCTGATACCCATTAAATGGGCAAGTTTTAGCCCCATGATACAACCTTCATACCCAGCTGTGTTGTTGGTGCTGATAAACTGTAATTTGACGGCGACGGGATACTGCTCCCCCGTACTGGATACTAGAACTGCTCCAGCTTCAGAACCTTCCGCATTAACAGCTCCATCAAAATGTATGTTCCATATTGGACGTGCATCATACTGATGTTATTACTGAATTGTCATTACCCCTTTATCTGGGAAGTATGTGTCCAAGGGTTTGAAGTCCCATGAAGGTGCGGCAGCCAGTTGATCCGTAATTCCTTGACCTTTAATGGACTTTTGAGTCACGTAGACAATGTCAAATTGTTGTAGGATCAACTGCCATCTGGACAGCCGACAATTCAATATGGGTTTACTGAACACATACTTGAGAGGATCCATGCGGGATATGAGATGGTTTGTGTGCCCATAGAGGTAATGTTGTAACCTCATGGCAGCCCATACTAAAGCACAACAAGTCCTCTCAATCAGAGTGTACTTGTGTTCACTGTTGCTGAATCTTTTGCTGAGGTAATAGATAGCTCGTTCTCGGCCTCTATCGTCTTTTTGGCCCAGCATGCAGCCCATGACATTGTCACTTATGGACAAGTACATGAACAGGGGAACATCATCCCTAGGTGGTACCAAAATAGGAGCTTTGACTAACTGCTCTTTAATTGTAAGGAAGGCATTTTGACACTCATCATTCCATTTCATGGAGGAGTTCTTCCTTAACAGCTTGAAGATAGGCTCACAGGTTGCTGTGAGTTGAGAAATGAATCGACTAATGAAGTTGATTCTTCCCAAAAATCTCCGTATTTCCTTCTCTATCTGAGGAATGGGCATTTCCGTGATGGCCTGGATTGTGGTAGGATCCAGCTCAATTCCTTTGTGGCTAACTAGGAATCCTAGCAACTTGCCTGATTTAACGCCAAAGGCGCACTTGGCTGGATTCAACTTCAAGTTGTACTTATACAACCTGTTGAAGAGCTTTCTGAGATGGTTTAAGTGGTCCTCCTCCTTCCAAGACTTGACAATGATGTCATCCACGTAGATCTCGATCTCTTTGTGTATTAAGTCGTGGAAGAGAGCCATCATAGCTCGCTGATAGGTAGCTCCAGCATTGATGAGGCTGAATGACAACCGTCTATAGCAAAAGGTTCCCCAAGGAGTGATGAAAGCAATTTTTTCATGATCTTCCTCAGCAACTATGATCTGATGGTACCACGCAAAGCAATCAGCAAAGGAGTACATGCAGTATTGCGTAGTATTGTCAATGAGAATGTGGATGAATGGCACAGGAAAGCTATCTTTAAGGCAAGCTTTATTCAAATCCCTGTAATCCACGCAAACTCGCATCTTTCCTCCAGGTTTAGGCACGAGCACGATGTTGGATATCCACTCAGGATATGTAGACACCATGATAATACCAGCTTGAAATTGTTTCATAATTTCTTCTTTCACCTTCAAACTTCACTCAGGTTTCAATCGCCTGAGCTTTTACTTGACTGGCTTGAATCCCTCTTTAATGGGAAGGCGATGAAGAACAATGTCAGTGGACAAACCCACCATGTCTCCATAAGACCATGCAAACACATCCTAGAATTGGGTTAATAGCGTAACCATGTCATTCTGTTGGTTTGGGGTAAGGTCTAAACCAATCTGGATTAACTTAGGATTTTCTAAGGTTCCAAGATTGAAGAAGGTGGTTTGATCAAGGTTCGATTTAGGCTTGTCTTCGACCTATTCTTTGATCTCTGAAGGCACCTCAATGTCCTCTCGTGTTTCCATCAAGTCTGAGTCCAACTTTTCATCAAAGTTACAATCCTTGTGGAGAAGAGGTATCTTATCAGCAAGTACAGGCACATCTAAGTTCAGAGTCCTGAAATAAAATATGCTTTCACTTGGTATATATGAAGTTGTTTAATCATACATAATGTTAGCATATACGGACAAAACAATTGCGAGTACTATACAGAAAAGTAAACAGTTATTATATCTACAGGGGGAAGAAAGAAGTCCTGCCCATTTTACCCTTATCGACCAATGCAAGGAGTGCTGCTCCAATTGGCAAGGATAAATTCCGGGTGGACTGCATTGATGGAGGGGTCGTCATCGTCCTCCTCTTCCCGAATGATGACCATGACGTCTGGGCAATCATCGTCTGGGGTATATCTGTTTGTATGTTCATCATGAACAATGATGCGAATGCCCGACATTATCCGGACGATGTTTTGTTTGATTCTTTGTTTCTCTTCCTCCACTCTGGGATCTGGAACAAAGACTTCTTTTGCTTTGAATGGCACTAGCTTGGGAAATAGCATAGCCATCACGTTGGTTGGCAACTTTACAGGATGTTGTGCGGACTCAACGTTTGAAGGCGAAGATAAATGTCACGTGGTTGAAGCTGAAGGAATCTGCTGATGCTTATGAGGATTCCTCTGACTAGAACTGGCAGAATAGCCTAGTCTAGCTGTCCCAGTTTGACTGGCTACTTGGATGGGGTATTTGATACCTTGGTGATCTTTACCCAGCCCTTGTCCTGGCTGATGACCCAAAGACATCATTTCCTAAGTAGCCGACATTACTTCGGCAGAGATCTTGGGTACGGGCATTGGCATTCCCAAGGCATGAAATTGAGGGTTGCTTACTTCCAAAGTGTGGAAACTGACCGGCTCAACATCAACATTAAAACTGATGAACGGTATGTCACCTTGTTGAGGGCATTCCGGTTCAGCGTTGACTGTAACTAGACTATTGTTGATAATGTATTTCAGTTGCTAATGAAGGGTGGAGGGGACTGCCCCAGCCATATGAATCCATGGTCTTCCCAAGAGCAGGTTGTATCCCAAATCTATCTTGAGTACGTGGAAAGACACGCAGAATATATGGGGACCAATCTCAATTGGCAGCTCAATCTCTCCGACTGAATTCCATCGGGATCCATCAAAAGCTTTGATGATCGTATGGCTACTTCGGATTCAATTGAGATTGACGTTCATCTTTAACAATGTAGCATATGGACAGATATTCAAAGATGAACCTCCGTCTACTAAGACTCCAGCTAGCATATATCCGGAGGACAAGACCGCAATGTGTAACGGCTTGCAATGGCCGGTCCCTTTGGGCGGTATGTCATCATCATTGAAAGAGATCACATTGTTGTTGAAAATGTGATAAGCCAGATGTTGAAATTTTTCCACATCCATGAATTTTGGCAAGTAGGCTTCTTCCAAAACCTTTAGTAGAATCTTCCTGTGATCCTCAGAAGTTAAAACCAAGTCTAGTATTGAAATTTGATGTGGAGCTTCTCTTAAGCTTAAAACCACCTTGGCTTCATTATGACCCATGGCACGGAGGAATTTTTCAATCTTCTCCATGGGAATTTTCCCCTTTGATTTGATGGTAGACTTCATCACCCGTTGGGAAAGATACAGTGGATTCTCCTTCAACACTGCAGTAGTTGTATGCGAGGTGGATCCTTCACCTTCTTCATAATTCCACAGAACTGTGTGCAGGCTAACAATAGGATATTGTGCTCTGCATGGTAAGTTGATTGGCTCGGGAGCGGCCAATTTCAAAGGATTGTTGCTTCCTCTGAGTTGAATTGTTGGTATAGTGAGTGGCTTGACAATTCCATCAGCCTCAGTGGAGATAACTGCTACCAATCCCTTCCATTTAGTAGGACAGGTATTCTCATGACCACATAGCACAGTATCATCGTCTTCTAGTTGCAGGACACCGCTATCAATGAGATTCTGGATAAGGTGGCGGAGTGCCCAGCATTCTTCTGTGCTGTGATCGCTAGAATGAGAGTGATATTGACATACTCCATTAGAATTGTACCGTCCTGAACGGGGATTGATTGGAGGTAGAAGGGAATTAATCCTTCCTTCATTGATTAGCATTTAAAGGATTTCCTCCATAGGTTGGCCCAGATATGTAAATTCCCTTTTGTTGACAAAACTCGACGAGCTTTGGCATTCGCTCTCTTTGCCACTTTGTCCTCCATTGTTTCACTTTCTGGAGGTGAAGAGGGAATATTCATAACAAGAGGAAGGAGACTAGCACGCTCCTGGCTAATTAATTGACGTGTGACTTGATGCTGGTATGTCACCAGTTCTGCCAATTGCTCGATTTACTTGTACAGAGCTTTCATCTTTCGTTCCATTGAGAACAGGAACTTGGCATAATCCCATTTATCAGCACCGTCTTTGATTATCTGGGATGCTTCACCGTTAGAATTGGAACCTTGTCCACTGCTCCAATTAATCATGTTGACTTCTTCCTCTTTGTGTGGAGGTAGAGGGTTGTCTTGTACGTGAGGTGATCTGGTTTGGTGATCACAATCTCACTGTTGTCTATCAGGTCTTGGATCTTATATTTCAAGGCCCAACAATCTTGAGTATCATGTCCAGGTGCCCCGACATGATAAGCATATTTTTGAGCAGCATTAAAACCCCTACCATTAGGACTGGCTGGTGGAAGAAGATACATGATTTTCTTCTGCGTGGTCAGAAGAGTAAGAATGTTCTCGAGGGAGTCCCCTAAGGTTGTGAACACTCGAGGGCATTTGACTTCTCCACCTTTTGGTATTGGAGGGTTTGACGATTGTGCTGGAAAGGGAGTGTAATTTCTTCTCTGGATAGGCATGTTCTGATTGCCTTTTTGACCCTGTAGTATCAGGGAAACATCTTCTTCTTTCTTTTTATGGACCCTCCGAGGGTTGTTTCCATAATTTTTGGATTGGATGTGTTCAGCAACAGCTTTAAGGGCAGCTAGGTCTTGAATCTTTCCTGATTTCAATCCTATCTCAGCCATCTCCCCATGTTTGATCATTTTAAAAAATGGTTTACCGATGCCAGCTAAGACTCTCTCATAGAAAGGAGCTTCTTGTATATCGATAAAGATCATAACCATCTCTGACTCTGTCATAAAAGGAATAACTTGAGCAGCAAGGCGCCTACACCTTTGAGCATACTCTCTGAAAGACTCGTTGGACTGTTTCTTGACCTTGGTAATCTGGTACCGGTCAGGAGCCATCTGAGATTGGAAACTGTATTGCGTGAGGAAGGGATGAGCTAGCTCTTCCCAGCTATGGATCTTTGAATTATCTAATATGGTATACCATGAACGGGCTTCTCCAGTCAGACTTTTCTGAAACAGCTGCATTCTGAGCTTCTCATCTTCTGCATAAGATCCGAGTTCTCCAATGAACACCTTCAAATGTGTGTAAGGATCTCCTAACCCATCGTACTTTTCAAAGTCAGGAGTTTTGAACTTTTTTGGATAATGTACCCCAGGGAATATACAAAGATCAGCATAGGAGACACTCCCGTGTGCTCCAATTCCTTTGATAGAACGCAAGGTTTCTTCCATTTGAAGAACTTTCTTTCTGATGTCACCGGTGTCTGGATCTCTTGTGAGATGGACGACATCATGACTTTTGTTGGTTGTATCCAACTGCAGTTTAGGTATTGTAATGGCTTTATTAGGACCTTGAGTTCCTCCTTGTGTAGAGGATTCAGCATGTACGGGTATTTTTGAACCCTATGTAGATTGATGTAGTTCTTTAAGCAGAACAACCAAGTCTGTGATTTGTTTACTTAATCCATCAAATTCTTCGCGAGAAACTGGATTAGACTGGTTAGATGAAGACATGATTGGCTGTAGGCTTGCGACCTTTTTGGAATTTGACCGGGTAATAGGTCCGAAAGCTTCCCTGCGACAAAACTGGCATAGTTTAGTTTTTAGGGAATGTGTAAATATTAACATGCTATATGGTGTGTCCATTTTAGGAATTTTTGTCCTGCAAAACGGATGTTAGCTGTTCTTAGTACAGGATATCATGTTAATGTAAATATGTATATGCACATATTTCTTCATATTTCTCATTACATAGAGATGAATATGGAACGTAAATTACAAGTAATTTAAAATGAGAAAGCATGAAGAGACTTTCCTCCGAGTTTGGTTTATCAGAGGCTGACCTATCTTAGGTTACTCTCGCGGCTTTTCGACATGAAGGTTCCCAAATTATCGTAATTTACTCGACGAGAAGTTAATTCGGTCTTTCAACTGAAGCGAATTTGGGTGGTGCCTTTCCTAAGCCTCGAGGGAATTAGTCTTTCTACGAGTCCAGTAATCAAACACCGATAGGATAGCCTCCTGGTGGAGGGACCACACAACAGACATTCACATACATCGCGTCTCACCGTATATGAAACTGATGACATGTGCGAAGCACTAATATCACAGGCAGATATAGTGTAAAATATTAATCGCAGTAAAGAGATGCATTCGTACACATTCATCATAAATGCAAATGCAACATCCACACACAAGCATATAACAGTTTTGAAAAGTTTGTAATAGCTGCTTAAGTCCTCTTACTGGAGTCCCCAGCAGACTCGCCACCTGTCGACGTTGGGATTTTTATTTGTCTCTTTTCATTACCTATTTTTTTGTGTTCTCATTTTAGGTGAGATTTGTTTGAAAAAACAAGTAAAAAAGGTCCGACATGTGTAATGTCGACGATTGGACTATAAGAGTCGCCAGTTGGTTTTTTAACTGGTTGTACCAACACAACCGAGAAAAGGTTTGCACATTGACCCAGTGATGTGACACTGCTAAACGGGTCGGTGAAACCGAGATTCATTTAGGGTCCGGGGACTTGCTTATGCGGAGGGAAGGTGTTAGGCACCCCCCGACATCCGTGTTGCCACGGTGACCACCACTTTTCAAGAAACTGTTATATGAATGTGTGTGTGTGTGTGTGCTATTATTTGGAAGTAGTACGAGGCCTCATTCGCACCTATATACACAGGGTTTGAATTTATATAAAAATTCATTTTTTAAGCAAGATATGGCAGTGATGTTTTAAAAGAGGTTTTTCAAACCCAGTGCTCAATAATAATTGAGACCTTTTACACTCCCATTTTATTCAATATTTGGCTTGATTGATTTTATTTTACAGGTGCGAGGCATATGTATGAAAATAATGTACAAAAGGCACTGAATTCCTCGTGGGTATGAGAACCATCTGAGGAAATCCAAACATTACAGATAAATTTACAAGCTGCTTACAGCTGAAAAGGTCCATCACAGGAACCGAATCTAGATTCAGTGGACTGAATCTGTGATCACATGATTCCTAGGCTCACATGATGCCGCAGTTGATATAAACGCAGTAAGCAGGTATATATATAAAAGCTGTATATATATATATATACTGACATGATCACCAACCACGAAGCACCTCTATGGGGGATTAGAAATGTAAATACAGCTGTAAAAGCTATCTATCGCCACGGAGGAAACTCCAGGCGGGACGAAATGTACAGAAAGCAGTAAAAACGGTCAACCACCACAAAGTAAACTCCAGGTGGGACGAAATATATATATATATATATATATATATATATATATATATGATAAACGCACCGGATATAAAATCCAGGCTCATCGGACAAAGTCCAACAACAGTTAATATATATAAGTATATATATATTAAAGCAGTAAACGCTCCAGACCGAAGTCTAGGCTCATCGAACAGAGTTCGACATGCAGTTCATATGTATAAATGTATATATAAACAAAAGCAAGTAAACGCTCCAGACCGAAGTCTAGGCTCAATCAAGGTATAACTCGATAATGTTAGTCCATATATATATATATATAAATATATATGTATATACAAACTAAAATAAAACCACAGACCGAAGTCCAGGCAAACACACGCAACACGACTCTCAACGTAAAGAAGGGTGTATGCAATTGTGGAGAGAAAGACTTAAAAATGTGTAAGAAGGCTTACAGTGGGCTGCCAAAGAAGACTTCAATAACTTTAAAGTAGATAAACACTGGCTTCCGCCGGTACAAAAGTAGCTATATGTGAGTTCACAAGTGTTTAAAATGAGAAAGCACTCAGTTTGGGGTGCGTACAGAGCAAAATGGATAGGGCTTCCTTGCCTTTTTCTCCTTGCAAAATGGCCATCCCAAGCCCTCTATTTGTAGAGGCTGGAGCTGCAAGTGTACCTGTGGCTGGGCCGCAGGTGTACCAGAGGCTTCCCGGGGTGCCCCGGGCTTCACGAGTCCCGCCGTCTCGAAGTACGTGCACGTAGGCAACGTGATGTCTGCTCGAACTTTCAGAATTATAATTCGGGCATCCGACTGAGGTATATAGGACCTATTTCGGACCGCCGCTGTCGAGAGTTATACAATGACATAGGATTAGAGGTTGTACGAAGTCATGAAGATGGGACGATGCCCTCCGATTTTCAGCTTCAAATTCTATCCATTGTTCTGCATAATAGTCACTTGGGATTGGTTTTCCTTGGCTCTTGTGGGACATTGCTGTGTAGAAATGTATGTCTAAAATGTTGAGACGGCGTGATGTGGCGTCATGGTGGAAAGATGATGACTTTGCCCCTCACCGGGGTTATCTCCAATTTGGACTAATAAAGCAGACGTTGCTCAGGGTTATCGCTGAGATTGGACTGCTGCAAATGTTGAAGGTCCTCAGTGTCATCTCTGAGGTGTGCCTGTCTTATACTGAGTGCCTCAGTGTGAGCACCGAGGTTGAAGCTGATGGCATGCATTTGAAACAATCATTTTCGGGGTTATCTCCGGAACTGCCACTGCCTTCCTTGGGGTTATCTCCAAGGTTGGAATTTGCTCTTCCTAGTGTTGGGACTGAGACGGAATATCTCGGGGTTATCTCCGGGATGAATCGATCTTCTTCAGTTTATGTTCCGGTATTGGATTTGCATGCCTCGGGATTATCTTCGAGGTTGGAATTGTTACTCCCGGTGTGTGTTTCGGGGTTGAGCTGTTACTCCCAGTGTGTGTTTCGGGGTTGAGCTGTTACTCCCAGTGTGTGTTCCGGGGTTGAGCTATTCCTCCTGGTGGTATCCGGAATAGATATGAACCGTCTTCCAGGGTTTCCTCTTAAAAGATGAATCTGCGCTCCTGCGATGTCAGTAACAGATATACAAAAAATTTTGAGTGTCTACAGTGAGTTATGGGCCTCACTTAATTTCTCTTTAACTTCCGGTACTGGCGGAACCCAAATTCTCCCTTCGAACCGAAGTAACCCTTCCGAATCAATTTTAAATTTGTTTTCCTCACCTTTAAACACTTTTCTTCTTATCTCTTCACAGTTCTCATCCTGAAGTTGTGCATTCTTCACCTTATCTACCAACGTTGAACTGTTTCCCATCTGGAACAATTTTTTGTCTAATTTTGTCAGATATTTAATTTCCAACTCCATCTTTGCCATTTTTGATACTAGCTTCTCTTGAGCAGTCAACATCATTAATTTCTCTCGTTTTCTACTTAAAGCATCTGTAACAACATTCACCTTTCTGGGATGATAGAAAATCTCGCAGTCATAGTCTTTAGTCAACTCCAACCATCTTCTCTGCCACATATTCAAATCTTTCTGTGTAAAGATATACTTCAGACTTTTATGGTCGGTATATATCTCACACCTCTCTCCATAAAGATAATGTCTACAAATTTTTAGGGGAAACACCACCGCAGCCAACTCTAAGTCATGAGTCAGATATCCTTTATCGTAATCTTTCAATTGATGAGATGCATACACAATAACTCTACCATTCTGTATAAGCACACAGCCTAGTCCTTTATGAGATGCGTCACTATATACCACAAAATTCCCTGTATCATCAGGCAATGACAACATAGGTGCTGAACTTAACCTCTTCTTTAATTCTCGAAAACTTTCCTCACACTTCTCAGTCCAAACAAACTTAACTGCCTTCCAAGTTAAATTTGTCAACAGAGTTGCGATCTTGGAAAAGTCTTTAATAAAATGCCTATAGTAACCTGCCAATCCCAAGAAACTTCTTACTTCCTGTTGATTGATTTCGCAATCAATGAATACGTGCAAGTATACACGGTCAACAAGTAATAAAGTGAAAGTAGAGTATCGTTCCCACGAGAAATTATTTAATAAAAATTACCAAATACTAATTCTTAACCAAATCAATTTTATTTAAACAACCAATAATTGTGATTTCTAGATTTAAGAAAACTAAATTAAACAAAACAAAAAAATTATTCTAAAAGAGAGCAAATAAACAACTAAGAATTGATGGAATTCAGATAAATAAGAATTAAGACTCCAATATCCCTAATTATGAATTAGAAATCAATTATTCAACTATCCCAATTATTATATCTACTGAATTGTTAACAGGAATTCTCAAATGCCAAAAGCCCTCTCTCGAGTGATCAATTGCCTTCTATTTAACCCAGATTAATTTTGCTATATCTCTATGCAAAACAATTGAATTAAACTCGCTACAAACCCAATTCCTCATATGTTACATGCGGCAAATAGATATTCTCATTCTATTCACAAACCTAATTATTCACTGTGCAAATAACTAAGTCACATGTCACCAAGCCCAGTTCTAACCCTAAAATTCCTTTCCCAATTCCTTCTAGAGTAACAAGGTAATTATTGATCAGATAATTAATCAATAAGCTCAAAGCAAGATGAACAATTCACTTCAACACAAATAATTGGAATAAATCAAATAACTAATTTATAGCCATAAAAAGTTCAATTGAAATATTAATAAAAGAGTTAGTTCATAATTAATTAATTAAAATCAAGAATCCACAATTGAATAAACATTAAAAGATAAAAGTATGAAAAGAGAAGATAATAGAATCTGTTGTCAGCAAATCTGATGCTCCCCTCTTGCTCCTGCTCTTGATCTTCAATGATCTCCAAGTTACTTCAATCTCCAAAACTAATAAGAACTTGAGTTAATGTCTAATCTAATGGAGTGTTTAATCTAGTCTACTCTATGTAATCCCCCTTTATTTTATGCCTCCCATCATGTATTTATAGGTTACAAGTCAAATTTTTAGGTTAGGAACAAACCCAATCCAATTTGGAGTAAAAAAGGTGTCAAAATTCGCCCAAAACGCGTCCAGGCAGCACCAAACCCTTCCCCCAGCGCCCCAGCACTGGGCTCGATGCTCAAACTCTGCCTTATAGCGCCCCGGCGCTGGAAATTGCCTTGAAATTAGCGCCCCGGCGCTAGTGCTTTTTTTGGAAATTTTCTGCTCCGACGTCCTTTGGGAAAATGGCCATAACTTCTTTGTCCGAACTCCGATTTCAATGATTCAAGATGATCCGGAAAGAGGAGAAGTAGATCTACAACTTTAATTCTTTAAAGTTTTCGAAATAAGGTCCGTAGAAATACTCAAATTTGCTCTGAAGTGACTGCTGTGTAAATGGCAAGCCGAAAACGCGAATCTAGCCACCCCGAACGTCGATCCACATAACTTTTGTTCCAAATCCTACAAAACAATGTAAAACATGCATGAATGGACACAAACACTTAAAAACTATTCTAAAAGACTTGAGAACAATAATAAATTAAGCCCGAATGTATCCAATTCATGTGTATAAAACTCACTCATCAAATACCCCCAAACTTAAACATTTGCTTGTCCTCAAGCAAAAACACAAAAGAACTAAAAATAAACAAACTAACTCAACTACATGAATGCATATGCATGATCTACTTTATAATATACGTACGAGCCCAGTAATAAATCAGTATGATATATAGCAACAGGCCTCAAAGTTACCATTGGTACTCAAACAATATATCCAATCAAGTCAAAATCTATAACTCTAACTAATTAGTCAATCCAAACCTGTCATCACCCATGTTGTGTGTGTGTACTTTTTAACCATTCTAACCAACCACAATTCAAGATAATCATATAACAAACTTCTTAGAAGGAAAATTTCAGTTCCAATTCAATTACTTTTATGAACATGACAACTCCGGTTAAAACTAAGCAATTACCAAGTCGAAGGGTAAATACAAGATTTATTTATACTTTTATTCAACCACGAGGGCATTTTGCTCTTTCTCGTGTTTTTTTTATTTTTTTTTATTTTCTCATGGCTGTGCAATGTCTTATTCCCTTAGGCTTTTTAGTGCTACCTTAACGAGCTTTCGACCAACGACTCCCAAGTCATTAAGATCTTAGGGCGCTAGGTGTAAAGACAATCCCCTCGGGCTTACTTACTCAAGTAACAAAGGCCACAAATCTAGACAAGCATGCCACGGTGTTTATTCATTTTTTTCCTTTTTCTGGATTTTCTATTTTTTTTCTTTTCATCATTTTTTCTCTTTTTTTTTTTCATTTTCATTTTGTATATATATACCCCATATATTCCCCCAAACTCAAGCTTTTACGTCATTCCAACCTTTACCGCCAGTTCACTAATTTCCTAAAATTTTAACCAAGATTTTCCCTCAGAAACAAATTATGAAACCCTTGAACCAAGTGGATTAAAACAGTTAAACTTTAAGTGCTAACCGGTTACATAAGTTTCAGACAGGCTCAGATTATCATCATGATTAAAATTAGAACTCATCATCAATTATCAACACTGTTCAAGTTAACATGCAAAACCAATCTTATCATAGGCCGAGCTAAGACCACACCAACCAATTACACAGATTCATGCAAAAAAAAATACAATTATACTACATGAACACATACTAATGCAACACATATATGAATATGCAAATAACTACCATGTACTATATGCAACCTAAAAAAAAACACAATGTTAACAAAAAAAAATGAACTACTACGCAGATAACTAACTATATGCAATACGACACTAAAATGCCCCCAAACTTAAACTAGACATTGTCCTCAATGGATGAAATATAAAAAAGTAAAGCAGATGACTTCTCTGAAAATATAGCAATCTTTCTCATTGTCCACTAAGTTTGGAGAATAGGCTAAGCACATGGAACAAATTGGGCACCACACTTGAATTTGACTTGAATAACCTGTAAAACAATGATAGAAGCAATTTTATTAAATCCTAAATAAATGAAAATTCAAAACTACTAATATAAAACCTAATAAAAACTAAAAATAAAAATTAAACTTGGGTTGCCTCCCAATAAGCGCTTGTTTTATAGTCTAGCCCGACTTCTTCAATTCTCTATCCAATTCCTCTTCGAAAGTTGAGGAACCCTCCATCCATCGGAAATAATATAGCTTTTGGTAGGTTCCCATTTACGATAACCATTGTATTAAAGTCACCTAGCATGATCTTTTTAGATAGGATCCCCATTAAGTACGACAAACCACTAGGTGCTTTCCCCATTGTGTTTGTGATCAAATAATGGCATGGAAGCTTGTCAAACACAATGGGCTCTTCCTCTATCTTCTCCTTTTCAACCCACCATGACTCCACAGTTGTACTAGCTCTTATGTCACAAAGAACTTTGCCGACGACATGACTGCCAATTGGGCATGGTTTTGCAAAATTGCCCGGATTCTTGAACTTTGGTGGAGAAGGTACATGGGACACTATCAAAATTGGCTCATCTTCATTGGTGCTCAAAGTTAGATCTTTGCCAATCTCTTTTTGTTGGTCTCCAAGTCTTTCCTCTCTTTTAACATCTATATCATTTGGCACATCTGATTGCAGATTTGGTTCGGGCTCATCATCAGTCTCGTCATCCATGTCATAGAGCCAAGTGTATTGAGGATGGTTGTTCAACGCATGTGCTATCTACCCCAATTAATTTTCCAGATTCTTGATTGATGCATTCTGACTTTGTATACTTAGCTTCATTTGATCAAATCTCTTATCACTCTCCTCACTCCTTTTTTCAGACGCTCTAATGAATTTTTCCAAGGCTTCCTCCCAATTTGAATGTTCTTCCTGTTGTAGTGGAGGTGGACACGAGAAATCCGGTGGGTATGTTGGACTTGGAGCATAAAATTGATCTTGATTGTTACTCCATGAAAAATCCGGGTGATACCCCCAATCCAGATGATAGTTGTTGGGATAGACATAACTATTGGGGTAATCAGCACTATACTGTACCAGCTCAAAATTGATGGCGCATTAATAACTCATATGATTTCTAGCACAATAATCACAAGTAACCGCCACACTTTGACGACGTTGAGCTTCAAAAGCTTCAAGCATCCTCGAAAGCGTCTCCATCTGTGCTGACAATGCAGAAAGTTTCTTGAGTCTGTCAATCTCTGCTCCCCGTGGTTGAGTCATGTTCGTGTATGGCCATTGATACGCAAAGTCATCCATGGTACCTAAAAAGAGAGAAATATAGGAAGAGAATGAAAAATAAAAATAAAAATAAAAATGTTTAAATTAAGACTAATTTGATTGAAATTAATATTGGTAAATAATTATTAAATTAATTCCCTGGCAACGACGCCAAAAACTTGTTAATTGATTTCGCAATCAATAAATACGTGCAAGTATACACGGTCAACAAGTAATAAAGTGAAAGTAGAGTATCGTTCTCACGAGGAATTATTTAATAAAAATTACCAAATACTAATTCTTAACCAAATCAATTTTATTTAAACAACCAATAATTGTGATTTCTAGATTTAAGAAAACTAAATTAAACAAAACAAAAAGATTATTCTAAAAGAAAGCAAATAAACAACTAAGAATTGATGAAATTCAGATAAATAAGAATTAAGACTCCAATATCCCCAATTATGAATTAGAAATCAATTATTTAACTATCCCAATTATTATATCTACTGAATTGTTAACAGGAATTCTCAAATGCCAAAAGCCCTCTCTCGAGTGATCAATTGCCTTCTATTTAACCCAGATTAATTTTGCTATATCTCTATGCAAAATAATTGAATTAAGTTCGCTACAAACCCAATTCCTCTTATGTTACATGCGGTAAATAGATATTCTCATTCTATTCACAAACCTAATTATTCACTGTGCAAATAACTAAGTCACATGTCACCAAGCCCAGTTCTAACCCTAGAATTCCTTTCCCAATTCCTTCTAGAGTAACAATGTAATTATTGATCAGATAATTAATCAATAAGCTCAAAGCAAGATGAACAATTCACTTCAACACAAATAATTGGAATAAATCAAATAACTAATTTATAGCCATAAAAAGTTCAATTGAAATCTTAATAAAAGAGTTAGTTCATAATTAATTAATTAAAACCAAGAATCCACAATTGAATAAACATTAAAAGATAAAAGTATGATAAGAGAAGATAATAGAATTTGTTGTCAGCAAATCTGATGCTCCCCTCTTGCTCCTGCTCTTGATCTTCAATGATCTCCAAGTTGCTTCAATCTCCAAAACTAATAAGAACTAGGGTTAATGTCTAATCTAATGGAGTGTTTAATCTAGTCTACTCTATGTAATCCCCCTTTATTTTATGCCTCCCATCATGTATTTATAGGTTACAAGTCAAATTTTTATGTTAGGAACAAACCCAATCCAATTTGGAGTCAAAAAGGTGTCAAAATTCGCCCAAAATGCGTCCAGGCCGCACCAAAACCTTCCCCCAGCGCCCCAGCGCTGGGCTCGATGCTCAAACTCTGCCTTATAGCGCCCCGGCGCTGGAAATTGCCTTGAAATTAGCGCCCCGGCGCTAGTGTTTTTTTTAGAAATTTTCTGCTCCGACGTCCTTTGGGAAAATGGCCATAACTTCTTCGTTCGAACTCCAATTTCGATAATTCAAGATGATCCGGAAAGAGGAGAAGTAGATCTACAACTTTTATTCTTTAAGGTTTTCGAAATAAAGTCCGTAGAAATACTGAAATTGGCTCTGAAGTAACTGCTGTGTAAATGGCAAGCCGAAAACGCGAATCTAGCCACCCCGAACGTCGATTCACGTAACTTTTGTCCCAAATCCTACAAAACAATGTAAAACATGTATGATTGGACACAAATACTTAAAAACTATTCTAAAAGACTTGAGAACAATAATAAATTAAGCCTGAATGTATCCAATTCATGTGTATAAAACTCACTCATGACTTCCGACGGTGTCTTCGACTGATCCCAGTTTATTACAACTTCAACTTTTGATGGAGCTACCAAAATTCTGTCCTTATCAATTACGTGCCTGAGAAACTGTACACGTTCCAACCAAAGCTCATATTTTGAAAATTTAGGGTACAACTTCTCTTTTCTCAATGTCTCCATCGTTACTCTTAAGTGTTCAACATGTTCCTCCTTGGTCTTGGAATACACCAATATATCATCAATAAACACCACTACAAATTTATCTAATAATGGTTTAAACACCCTATTCATCAAATCCATGAGCGCTGCAGGTACATTAGTTAAACCAAATGACATAACTAGAAACTCGTAATGACCATACCTAGTTCTGAATGCCGTTTTTGGTACATCTTCTGGCCTTACCTTCAACTGATGATAACCACTCCTCAAGTCTATCTTTGAAAAATATTTCGCTCCCTTCAGTTGATCAAACAAGTCATCGATTCTCGGTAACGAATACTTATTTTTAATTGGGACCTTATTCAATTCTCGGTAATCAATGTAGAGTCGCATTGATCCATCTTTTTTATTAACAAACAACACCGACGCTCTCCATGGCGATACGCTCGGCTGAATATACTTCTTGTAGAGTAATTTTTACAACTGCACCATCAACTCTTTCATCTCTACTGGGGTCATTATGTATGGGGCTTTAGATATCGGTGCCATTCCTGGTACTAAATCAATCACAAACTCAATTTCTCGATCCGGCAGTAGTCCAGGCAAATCGTCTGGAAATACGTTTGCAAAATCTCTAATGATTGGTATCTCTTCCAACTTCGTGCTCTTCTTCTATGTATCGACTATGTAAGCTAAATATCCTACACATCCTTTTCTCAACAACTTCTTGGCTTGCATCATTGTCAGACAATTTGCTTGTCGAGGTGACTTACTGCCATAAAACACAACCTTTGACGGAGTCATAAGGTTTACACATTTCTTTTGGCAATCAATTACTGTTCCGTAATTGAATAACCAATCCATTCCCAGTATAACATCAAATACCCCAAGTTTAATTGGTATCAAATCTACCATCATCTTGCCATTCTACAATTCTTATAAACCTAACAGGAAACACTTCCCTATTTGCAATTTCTATGCTTAAAGGGAAATCTAATTCTTCCTGAGGCAAATCTAAGTTCTGAGCAAATTTATCGGATATAAATGAACAAGTAGCACCCGAGTCAAATAGCACATAAGCATTAATACCATTAATCGTAATGATACCTAACACCACATCCTTTGACTGCACAACATCTTGCACAGTCATATTGAAGGTCCTTACAGTAGGTTGGCTTGATTGTGCTGGTCTAGTGTACCACCACCATTGTTTCCTTTTCCTCCACTTGCACTTCCCACTTTCTTCTTAGGGAAATCATAAGCCATGTGATCCTTCGAACCGTAGGTGAAACACGCTCCTTTCTTTGGACTAAAATAGTTTGGTGCAATGTGACCTTCCTGAACACAATTGAAACACACCCTCTGACCCTTCAGACACACCCCAGTGTGGTTCTTTCCGCAAGTAGCACAAGCTTTAAACTTCTTCTTTTACTGACTTCCTTGTTGTCCTCCCTTATTCGAATTCTCACTGCATTTCCTTTTCTGGTTATTATTTCCACCACTGCTTCCTCCAGCCTTGTTTTCATTCTCATTCTTTCTCTTCTTCTGTTCTTGGTTATACTTGGTTAAGTCATCGCTTCCACCTTCTGCGATAATTGCCTTTTCTAGTACTACTGCAAACGTGTTTAACTGGAACATTGAAACCTTGCTATAAAGCCAGGGCTTCAACCCTTATTCGAACCTTCTCGCCTTACGCTCATCGGTATTAACTTGATAAGTGGAAAACCTTACCAACTCATTAAACTTCACAACATATTCTGGCATAGTCATGGTTCCTTGTTTTAACTCCAAAAATTGAACTTCCAATTGATTTCGAGAGCTAGTCGGAAAGTACATTTCAAAAAAGATTTCTTTGAACCTATCCCACGCTACTATTCCCTGTCCCCCACGAACTTTGTTTTCCTGCCACCAATAGCTAGCTTCAGACTTCAGCATGAACGTTGCGAAAGCGGTCTTCTGATCCTCGTTAACTCTGGCAACGTCGAACACTTTCTCCATTTCCGTGATCCAGGTTTGGGCTTTAACTGGATTCATACTCTTGAAACACCGGTGGCCCAACTGCTTTGAAGTCCTTGAAAGTCGTAGCTTGAGCTTGCGGTTGATTCGAAAGTGCTCCCGTCAACAAAATCACCAACTGCTGAACCGGATTAGTGTTGGCCTCGTTATTATTGTTAGTAAACCCCTCAGGAGGTGGTTGTTGGCGTGGTTGTCTTCTTCTAGGAGGCATTTTCTGCTAAAATATTCGCTTATTAGTTCACTGTTCAATTCCTTGAATATTTTAAAGTTTAACTTTAAGCATTCTAAGATTAAAGCTTAACACATAACATTTCAATAAATTTTGATATTTTATTCATTTAAAACTTTTCATAACATAGTAAGGATAGCATCTCTGCTACCATCATCCATTTTCCTGAACTAAACAAGTTTCAGGATTACATACTCATACCACCCCTTTATTTATCTCAAAAATAAGGGATTTACAATTTATTTATCCACATACTTAACCACATATCATTATTATCCTTATTCTTTCTATCTAGGCATATTAAGACGTCGAGAGGCTTCTCTATGCTCTTCCTCCATAATACGATATGCCATCCTACGATCCATCACGAACCACAACGAGTCTTAAAACTGAGGTGGGTAATAAAAGACTCGATCCTGGGCCCTATCAATCGCAGAATGAAAGGCATGATCCATTTCATTCATCTTGGCCTTCTTCATTTGGACCTTTTCTTCAGCACGGTCTGCACGCTGAGTCACCTTCATCCAAGCGTCCTCTGTTCTCGCACGCTTAGATGACTCCTCTTTCAAGTCATCTTTCAGCTTTCCAACTTCAGTCTTCATCTGCTCGTTCTCAACCAATAGATCTTCTTGATGTCCCTCTGTGTGAACTAGGTTCCACTCCGTGTTTCCAAGACGTGAGTCGAGTTCCTGAATCTTCGCATCCTTCTGCTCTACAGTAGCTTGACGCATCTCAGCCAACTCCTTCAGCTCCTCAACCTCATCCTGTAATTCTATATTTCGATCATACAGCGCATCATACATCTCAACTGATATGGAGTTTAGTGGAAACTCTACAGGATCCTCTTCCTCATCTTCCTCCTCTATCTCCTCCTCAGAATCAGACACAGGCTCATCCTCCTATTCTTCCTCAGCAATCAACAGAGAAGGATCCCTCTGAATCAACTGTTCTCGCACAACATGGACATCTCGGGGTTCCTCATCTCTAGGTATCTGAGGTATCATTTCCCTAGCTGGACTGGATCCTCCAACGTTAGACATCCTGATAATAGAATACTTTTAAGTTTATTTATTATGTAACACTTTTCGATACGCGCTAGCACATAAGTTATTAACACATAGCACATAATGTCTTTTATTGTTTAGCTTTTAATGAATTTCCTCAATTTATTCCTTAGAACTCGATAGGAGTTTAACACCACTATATTTTCTGTCTCCTTAAAGGTTACTTCCTAAGGTTTTTTTCCACCTAAGATTCATAACCTAAAGCTTTGATACCAACTTGTGACACCTCCAAATCCGGGTAATTCATTCCCACTTGATTTGGTGCTCACTTTCCAAAATATTTACATCTAATTACCCATAATAAAGGATAAAGACATAACTTAAATAACTTAAACAATAATATTCCGATTAAAGGGTTACATCAGCTTAAAAAAAAAAATTCCCATGTAATCTAACCTTAACTTATTACATAAGTTTGCAAAAAATATCACAAAATAACGTAAGCCTTAAAACATAATTCAGTTAAATAAATAAGTCTTCATCACTTGAACATCTTTCCCTTTCCTTTGCTAGAAGATGGCTCATCGACTTTCTCAACTTTAGCTGTTTAATTGCAAGAGTGAGCAAACAATAGCTCACTAATATAAGGAATAATAATAGTAACAACATGAGATAAAACAATGGTTACTGGATAATAGGGAACTCGTTCTGCGAATCAAGAATAGAGAACAATTCAAGATTTATATCTGAGGGTCTTAAGACCGCGAACTATGTCCCCAGTAATTAGGTATTTTACCTCAACCTTAACAGTTGTTTAGACTATACAGACCCTTCCTTACGTACTTAGGGGGATCAACCCTTTGTACCATGTATTGTGCACAAACATCTAAACGCTAAAGCATACAAATTCCCCTATATTAGGGTTGTTCATCTCAATTTAGCTTTAGAATTTTTGCACTAAAGAAAGTTTAGTTTGGAACTAGCTTATCAGTGGTTCTAGAATTTTAGAACACTTATCAAGTATAGATTAGTTCAATCAATAAGAGTTTACTTGCTATTTAAAGGTTCAACACAATAATATAGAATTGAACAATGATACTTAAGTCAAAGATCGAATAATGATAATCTACATTTGAATAGACATGGTGTATATATATGCAAAGTGTTACATCCAAAAGAGTTAGGAAATCTCATTTGGAACAATGAAGTTAAACAATATATGCCTTGAATAACAAGAACAAGAGTTCGGAATGTGGAACTTGCTTGATGTACAAAATTAGATTACAAGAGCTTGCATTAACATAAACAAGATAGAATCAATAAGCTCGTTCAACTATAACATAGGATTTGCATAATGACAATTTAGAATTTGAAACTTGCATTCATTATAAAGAGAATGAAGTTAGGGAACTTGTCTCGTGCGCAAGCTACACAAGTATAATAAATGTTTGCCAAATATCCTACATATACCATTAGAATCACAATACCAATTAGTTATATTAATATTAATTTCATTAGTTTACTTTTCATTTCAATCAAATCTATAATCTTTAACTTAAAACTTGATTATCCTACCCATTCACGTAACAGGAAACTGAATTCTCAATTATATCATAGTACACAACATGGTGGTTGTAGAATAACACCAATTCTAATGACATCACATTACGAACTTTCACAACTTACTAATTCATAATCTATAGTTTCGGCGTTATGATTACAATACGTTACTATGTCTTGTAACATGTTTTAGGTCCTTTACAATCATTAAAATATGTTAATTTAACAATTTTTAAGCTATGTTGTTAGCAGCTCTTTACTAGGTCTGACTGACCACTGGCGCGGCCGCGCCATGGTTACCTTAGGATCCGACGCGCCCGCGCCCAAAAGCAGTGCGCCCGCGCTCGGCACCAGAACCAGTTTTACATCAACGTGAATTGAAGCTCTGCTCTAACCAAAACTTCCAATTTCTCCCAATTCCACAGCAATTCAATAAACCCAATAGCTACAAACTTACAACAACATTGCTAAGCATATACATAACACTTCTAACAACAAAACAACCAAAATTATAAGGATTTAAACCATGTTTTTTGTTGGTTTCTCCATTTTTAACACATTTAGCGAAATCAACCGCCAAATCCTTGTTTCTTAACCAAATTACACCATTCAAACTACGTTATTTTCGTTTCTTGACATATTAACATAATATACAAATAATTTGCAAATTCTATCAAGTATTAGACATGAAATTTTGGACTTAAACAAGCCATTTGCATTAACATAACACTGTTATTCTAACTTTCTTCTTGCAACCCAATTTTTACGTATTTGATTGCCAAATAACACTCATATATGAGGCTTAATAGATTATAACACCATACATGTGTATATCAATCCAACGTGACTTAGCAATTTACAGAAAATAATTACTGAAAACTTAAAACATGAAAATTAGGAGTAAAGTATACCTTTAATCCTTGATTATATGCTAGCAAAAGATGGTGACAACTTCTCCTTCATCTTGACAATCTCAGAGACTTCTCTCTTCAAAACCACTGTGTTTCTCTCCCTTCCTCTCCAAACCCTCTGTTCTTAGTTAGCCTTAGAAAAATAGAATGCGTAGATATAAACTGGCCTCCCACGATCGTCAGGTAACAAACCCAACAGGTTGCGTCAGTTAAAATAAGCCAAAGGCCACAAGACCTTGTTTGGCTAAACACAAACTCCTCATCTCTCAATTTATTTTCATAACATTTATATTATATAGTTTTACTTGTCACACATGTAACTAATTTAAATAACTTACAATTATAATAATTATAACTTTCATTATAATTATACTTTATACATAATAAATTATTACATATAATTTAATTATTAAATTAGACTAAAACATCACCTTATTTAATTAAATGAATTATTCCATTAAATTAAATCCTTAAATAATAAAATTTCCATTAATCAATTTAATTACTAAAGTATTGAAACACAATTTCATCAATTATGTATTTTTCTTAATAGATAAATTATTTAAAATATTTATTTAATTCAATAAATATTTAAATAAATTACAAAATTTCTCGATCGTTACACTAGGTGTAAAACACCCATAAGGATCTATTAACTCAAGTAACAAAGGCCACGTAATCTAACTTAGTCAACAAAGATTATCAATTTATCAAATTTTTTTATATGCTAGTAGACCACGAATGTACCCGAACTTGCATAAGAATCTAAATCTTACTATTATCGACTCACTTAAATTCATAAGAGCTAAAGCAAAAATTTTCCATAAAAAATTACCAATTAAGCCTATTAGAAGTATGATTAGCTAAAATAATTGGTATGTGCTCAATAGAATAAAAAGGATCAATAGCAGTCTTAACTAAAAATTAATCTAAGAACTCATCAATAAATGCTTGACACCTTTGACAAAGCAATACTACAAGAATTTCATTGGCCACAATAAAAAGATTAACTATATAAAACCCATACCAATCATATAGACAGTTAAAGATATGATTAATCAAAATCTATAGCATGTCATAAAAGATAAAAGGTAACTGTATACCCTTGCAATAATAACAGCTCAAAATAGGGCAATAAAGCCATAACATAGCATCATCAAGCATAATCCAACATGGCTATACTCCAAACAATGATGACAACGAGCATCCATATGTAATAACAAAAGTAATTATGCATCCATACATCATAATCAAACCATAACATAATAAATCCATATATAATAAATTCATGGCTACTAACGCCCATAAGATGTCGTACTAGCAGTTCCTAGATCATAACAACTCATATAAAATAATATAAAGAAGGACTCCCCCAGACTTGAATCAGGCCATGCCCTCCTTGGCCATTACTGTACTAAATAATATGAGAGGGCCTTGCTATGAGCACGATCACTCTCTGTAAGAATAGTGAATTTCATGAATAAATATTATTTTGATATAATAAATGAATATTTATTTGAATATAAATATTGATGTGTTGTGAGATGAGTAATTCAATTAATACAAATTGAATTTATAAGAATTGAGAAAAATGTGGAGTTTATGAGGAGATTATAAAATGCCTTGTGTGGCATGAGAATGGAAATTTAATGGTTTGATTTAATTAAGGAATGAATAAATTAAGAAGTGAATGTTTAATTAATATTATATTATTAATTAATTATTATTGTTAATAATAAAATACGAATGAGCAAAGTAATTTACATAATTAGAATTATATTGTTCATTTTATTGATGTG
Organism: Panax notoginseng; assembly: GCA_016801055.1. NCBI lineage: Eukaryota > Viridiplantae > Streptophyta > Magnoliopsida > Apiales > Araliaceae > Panax > Panax notoginseng. Next base: position 44,358,635 of record CM029018.1, on the reverse strand, counting down.
TGCAAGATATATGATAATATATAGTTCCTACATTAAAAAAAGTGCAATGTGACACTTTAGTGTAACTATATAATATATAAACTATATAGTAAAAGGAAAGGATTATAATTAACATAAATAATTGCTTATGTGACAATAAGTATGTGTGAGAGCATTAAAGATGTAATATATCAAAGAATTACAAATTATTTTAATAAGTGAGTCTAATTAGAATAATAAAGTTTTAAGGATATATTGAATTATTAGTGACCAATTAAATTGAGTCCATACATGTTATAAATATTAATTGGACTAGACTAATGTACATGGATTATATGATGTAGATACATAAATAATCCCTAACTTATCATTATGTAGTAGCATTAACACATTAAAATTATATTTTGGAAGTTCAAGGAACCAAACTAAGCATTATAATCACGTTACTGAGATTTAAAACTCCTCAGTTACCCAAACAGTGTATACCCATTGTGGGCAGTTGGCCAACTTCTGTATACCCATTGTTTCCTTCCATTTTCCTTTGAATCAAACCATGGTGTAAGGACACTAACTGGGCAACGAATTCTCTATATAAAGCACCCTCTTCTTCTCAATTCTCAGTTGCTAAAACTTTGTCTGATAAGTATACATTGAGAGTGAGAGCTGCTGAGCATTTAGGGAGTATACTTAGTACATTGAGGAATCAATTTAAGCTTTAAAGAGGTATAAATTCTATTTTTGTGTTCTTCATTTTGAGTTTTGTCAAATTCTAGTAATTGCTTGAATTCTCTGTTAATTAGTATGGAGTAGCATGCCATTGTGTTATCTGAGCTTGTATACATGTTTAGGAGCATTGTAGTTGGTCTAGTTACAAGTTTAACATTGGTTATGTTGAGGCTCTGCAGAAGCAAAGCCATCATTTTTTTGTTCTGCTTGAAGTGGTGCGGCTGCGCCACTTCTATAGTACATGACCGCGCGACCGCGCTGACTGCCAGTCATGGATACTAATTTGTTGATCTTGTCCCATTCTGAGCATGCTACTTTGGTTAGAATATGCATATAAATAACCCTAACATGTGGAATGAGGTTGCTATGTATATAGTAAGCCATGTTAGTTTGTTTTAGTATGAACATTCAAATAAAACTTAAAGATTTGGAAACTAGTTTGATAAACATGGTGTAATACATGTTCTGACTTCATGTGCAAATGTATTAAGTTCTGATATGCCTTAACATGTGAATCAATATGTTAGTTTATATTGTTGGAGATGACATAGACTATTCAAGTATGATTTAAAGGAAAATGCAAGTGAAAGACTATACTATCTATGTGTACATGAACTATGCATACACTAAGTTTTAAACTTTAAAACATGCTTATGTGATCTATTTTGTGATTATGAAAGCATGATTTAGACTATGTGGACTTATCTTGCATGCTTAAATAAGTTTTACTAAGGGAAACTTAAAGTTTTAAAAACGAACTTGATAAACTATATACACTTTGAATTAAGAACTTATGAGCATGCTTATGCGGTTTAACATGTATACATGAGAGTATGATGTATAGTAAGTGGAGTGGCTTTGCATGCTTAGTGGATTAACATGAGATTTTCACAAGAAACCTTGAAAACTAGTTTTGTCAATAACTACGTAACAAGTATTCTAGTATGTGACGTCATGATTAGGTGTACCGTACATGTAAATATGATTAACATGAATGCCTAGTTAGTCATATGCATTGTGAAACAAGTTAAATGAGGTTTAGAATAAGCATGAATGAAGTAGAACTTCATAACTTGAAATACATGATTTAACTAATGTAAACATGTATAGTTGAGATCTATTGACCACGTAGCATGTATACAACAGCTAAACGTAAGAGAAATTGTGAATTGAACACTTAAAGTCTTGATTAAATGAGAATGGATAATGACCTATGTTAATGTTATGATGTAGGGTCAAACTTAGTTATCCACCTACTAACATGTGTGTTTTGCATGATTATTCATATATGTGCAAGTCGGGTGTACACTAGCTTTTTGCAGGAGCAGCCATGTCTTTGTTTGCACCAGGAGCAGCGCGGCCGCACCACACTTTAGTACAAACCAAGCACGGCCGCGCCACCCTACAGTGAGATCTGTTTTCTGCTATTAGTTTGAAGGTGTTTGCATACCTATATTGTTACCTTAATATGTAATACTTTACCAGTGTAGTATTCATGTGTCAATAAGCATGTTAATGAAAGAATTCAATGTTGAATAAGTGTTTATAACTTTAAGTCAAAATGTGATTTCAAACTATGTTCTTTAATGTTATAGTGTATTAGAAACTGATTTTCGTGTTATGTGACGACATACGTATGAGATCATGAGACTAAGAGAAGACTAACAATATATGTTAGTATCGATGAATTACACTTGTGTATCATAGCAAATTAAGATAATAGATGTACATGTTGAACTTGTATAACTAATGTGATTATACATGAATAAGATATTATAATTCATTGGAGTGGTATTAAGCTTTACATTGGTAAACTATTGAACCTCGCCTCGACCCCCTCATTGACAAATTTTGTGTGGTCAAACTGAGCTCGAGCAGTAGAAGTGGATGGATGTGGTCTCTTATGTGAAGACTGTTAGGTTTGTAATATACATAAACGCAATCAAATTGCACAAAATAAGCGGAAGCATGGAAAATTAGAGTTTTAAAATTTTACAAACTATATACCCGGATCATCCTTTATGCACAATTATAATTAAACGAAAAAGAAAGAACAAGAATCATACCCTTGAAGATTCAAGCTTCCTCATGTACAAGTTCACTTCCAATCTTTTTCGCATTCAACTTGAATCCACCGAGTTTGGTTCCTTCCTTTGATCAACGTTAGCCACCCAAGTGTTTGGCCTCTAGAGGTGATCCACCAAGGAAGAAGAAAGAATTAAGAAGATGAGTATTTGACTAAACCCTAGTTTTCTATCTCTATAGAAAAAGAACGTACTCTCCAACTATTGGAATTGCGTCTGTTGTGAAAAAGTCAACAACAACTCTATCACCCATAATAAGACTCCTCTTATTTATAGATGTGGGCAACCCTCCTTAAAAATTAAGGAATTGAGTTTTATTTTAATTAATTAAATCATTTAATTAATTAGGCTCCCAATCTTATTAGGAATAATTAATTAAACTTTTTTTAATTAATTAGTCTCCTAATCTTATTAGGATATATGAGGGTACTTTTATTAATTAATTCTCAAACTCCTTTAAGAATTAAATAATAATAATAGTAATAATAATAATAAGACTCCTCTTATTAAATTATATTTAATATTTCCAAAATATTAAATAATAAATATTAAGCTATTTAATTTATTCTATCACCATAGATTAAATTAAATATACTTAAATTATTATTACGATTATGTCATTAACTTTTTAAATAATTATTTTTTCTTTTATGGTGTGACCCTTTAGGTTCTCCATATTAAATCGGTTGTGAATAAATCAATTAGAACAATTCTAATCTTATTTAAATAAATAAATTAAACTAATAATTTATTTAAATAAATAATATTTATTCTACAATAGGGATAAGCCTCCCTAGCGATTAACGACTTTCCAGATAATATAGATTTTAACATTAATCATAAAAGAACCTTTGAGTAAATAGTTACCGTACAATTCAATCCTTCCACCATACAATGTCCCAATTAAATATAAGACATGGAATTACTGTCAAGTCTTATTTTATTTAATTATATGTATTTCGACTCTTAGATGCACAACTCCAAATAATACAAATTAGAAACTCCTTTCTAATTTTATTCTGCCTTGGCCAAGGACTACTGAGTTGTCATTTATTGAATCACATAGGACATTTCTCTTCTTTTACTGGAAGCAGTAGATTCTTTATTGATCATACATTATCTCCATGTACAACTTATTATACCCTAAGCATACCATTTGATATACACTAAGGGTCTTAAGGAATAAGTCAAAGTATAACTCATCATACATAAGATACTATGATGATCTCAAGTCCAAGGATCACTTGTACTACTATCACTACAGGAATTCCTATTGACATGCAAGTAAAACTCCATTAGGTAGCGAGCCACGTTCAGTGAACTTATTCACTAATAAGCACCTACATACTTACTTTAGTGTCTCCACACAAATGATTATGAGATCAATTATCCTCATCCAATGAGCAAGCAACGTATGTACCAATCTATCCGGATTCACTAATCCCTAATTTAGTAATCCAACGATTGGGAACTATTTTAGTTTTAAGCTTTCTAAGAATTTAGATCTCATTAGAATGGTCATCATCATTATTCTAAAAGCGTTGCTTAAAACTATGGGTTTATCACATTTTATAAAACAACATCATGCAGATAATTAAAAGCCTTTAATAAATTAATACTTTTTATTAATAAATAAATAAGATTATTACAAAGTATATGTTTTATCATCAAACATGATTGGCTTGTGTGCATACTACTTTCAATCTCCCACTTGCACTAAAGTCAATCGCCATGGTATCTCATACCCTTCTTCTCTAAGTGACGATTATCCTGCTGTTGGATAAGCTTTAGTTAATGGATATGTAATGTTGTTCTTGAGAGTTCACTATCTCTATAGTGATTTCCCATCTTTTAATGATTCTTATAATCAAATAAAAGTGCCACAACACATGTTTAGATCCAAGATGAGACGTAAGAACTATTCCTAGTTCTGTAATGAACTTTTATCCAAACAATCAACTTGCAGCTTCATTTATAGCTATATACTTTGTCTTTATCAGTAAACTAGCAACTCTTTGCTGTTTACAACCTTTCCAATTCACTGCACCACCGTTTAAGGTAACACTTTACCTTAAAGTGGATTTTCTTTCATCTTGGCCTGTCTGAAAAACTCGAGTCTGCTAAGCCCTCTAGTTTTAATTCAGACCCACCATAAATCTGATCACATCCTTAGCGCCGGTTAAGTACTTTAAGATGTTTTTCACTGTCTTACAGTGATCTTCTCTAGAATATGACTGATCTACGTCAGGTCTCGTATATTTCATTGCATACATGATTATCACTCACGCGATCTCTCTTTTCAGGAGTCTATGGGGACTATTAAGAGAGATACACTCCATGGCTGATCAACATGAGACATCTCTTGGAGTTTGACATGCTAAACAACTTTAGCATCAAATGAATATACGTTTCTTGGGTTAAGTCAAGCATTCTCTTAAATCTATCTATATAGATTTGTATCCCTAATTAAGATACCCTTCCCAAATTATTCATGGAGGAATGTTTAGATAACTTTATCTTTACTGATTATAGCATTAGTATGTCATTCCTTATCCGTAGTATTTCAACATATAATACTAGGAATGTCACGGCGCTCCCACTGACCCTTTTGTACACACTAGGTTCATTCTTGTTTTTGATAAAATCAAACTCTTTTGATTACCTTATCAAAACGAATGTTCCATTTTTGAGAAGCTTGCTTCAATCCATTTCTCTGAGTGTTTACGACTCTTACCTCATCGTATGTAACTGGATCATCATCTTCTATGATGTGTACCTCATCATCATCATCATCATCATCATCTATGATGAATCCATACCTCCCAGGTATCTTCGGTACTATTCCAGATTTACAATTCGGTTGTGGTATAATAGGTCTATCTATAGGTTCCTCTTATTTGACTTATAGTGATTTGTAGTTCTTGAACTCTTTAAGATCTATTATCCTCCCACTAGCCCCTTTAATGATAAACACCTTTATCTTAGAAGGTAGCGTGTTTCGCAACAAACACCTTTTGCTAAGTAGTATTATAGAATATTTATCCTAAACATACTTTATGATGTCCCACAAATCTCTACTTGTCAAATCTTGTCCCAAGCTTATCCTTTGAAACCTTTTCACATAAGTTGGACAACCCCTTATCTTAACATACTTAAGATTAGAATCCTCTCTGTCCATAACTCTTATAGAGTCTTGGGGTCGGATATTGAGGTTACCTTTTCATAGATATGCAGCCATTTCTAGAACATTATCCCAGAAGGATACTGGAATGTCGGTAAAATTATTATAGACCGCACCATGTCAAACAAGGTATAATTTTTTCTTTCAGATACATCAATCAATTATTGCGTATCAGGAGGCATCCATTGTGAGAAAACCATTTGAGATGATTTAGAAACTCATTGCACAAGTATTCCTTCCTTGATCCGATCAAAGAATCTTAATACTTTTCAAATTAGTTTCACTTTTGAATTCTTTGAACCTTTCAAATAATTCACACTTATATTTTAGCAAATACACACATTCAACTCTTTGAATGATCATATCCTTTTTCTTATACTAGTTTGTTCAATTTGTAAAATTATTTTCACGTAAGTCAAGTATACAAAATCCATTATGTAATATTCTAGTTCTATACAAAACATTATTATTATAAATAGAACAACAATTGTTCTTAAATATAATACCAAAGATTTCATTGTCCAACAACAAAATGGAAATAATGTTTCTAACAAGAACTAGAATACAATAACAACTTATTAACTTAATAGATTTGCCCGTAGGCATTGCTAAACTATAAGTTTCTATGGCTAATGTGACAACCTTTGCTTCATTTCCCACACATAGGATTACTTATATTTGTTTAGCTTTCTACTTCTGCTTGGTCCCTTCATAAATCTATATTTATGATAACTAAAGTCAGTATCCAATACCCAAGTAGAACCTTGACTTAAAGAAAAATTTATTTTAAATCATGAACAAATTTGTATTTGTAACCAAAACTTCACTAATCTTCTTTGGTTAGCCTCTGCAAGATGCTTCTCGCAGTTTCTTTCCAGTGTCCAGGCTTATTACAGTGGAAGCAAACTCATTTGCTATCCGTATCAGTTTTATTCTTATTATCCTTTGTTTTTGCCTTTCTATTTACCTTCTTTGAATCGTTCTTCTTTTCAGAAGATCTTTTGGCCCCTACCAGTAAGACATGGTCTTTCTTAGTTGGAAAGTGACTCTCAATATTTTTCAACATGTTAAGCAAATCAGCGAGGCTAATATCTAGCTTGCTCATATGAAAAATTCACAACAATTGTGAAAGGAGTCCGGGAGTGAGTGCAAGATCAAATCTTGGCTCAACTCTCCATCCATGACAAAACCTGTTGTCCTAATTGATCAATCAAGTTGATAATGTTAAGGACTTTTATCTGTACTGTAGTGTCGTTGATCATTCTAGATCGGAAGAGCTCCTTAGATATCTGATATCTATTAGTCCTACTTTCCTCACCATCAACTACTTGATGTGCAGGAATATAGTGGGAGCATCCATAGTTTCATGTTGACGCTGAAACTCGTTACTCATGGATGCGAGCATGATGCATTGAGCCAACTATGCATCATCTTGCCACTTTCTAAAAGTAGCAATATCTTCCTCAGAGGCTTTGTCTGCAACTATTGCAGGGATAGGTGTATTAAGGACATAAGATAGCTTTTCAGCTGTGAGAACTATTCTCAAATTCCTTAACCATTCCATTTAATTCGATCTGGTTAATTAACATCTAATATGCTACGCAGTGATAGTAATTTAGACATTGTAAAATTCTATAAATGAATTTGTACTTAACAACATTTTAGCATACATTATTTTATTAATTACCAAAATAAATTAGGTTTTGTTTTAAATTTCAAACTATATTACCCTAACTTATATAGTTCGGCAAAATCTAATTAAAGATATGCTAGTGAGAATAAGGATCCCATTTCAAATGTATATAGCCTTGTGGTGACACAACAAATTATATATAAATAAATAGATAGACAACTCTTGTCAATTACATTAACTATGTAACTCCTTGTATTTTGTCTCTTAAATCATAATGGTCAAGTGTGTGCACATCCGAACTAAAATGATTTAAGTTAAGTTCAACCTAGCACTCTATATATTCAAAAAAGACAAATATTGTCCTTGTGGTGACACAACAAAACAATATTGTTCAATATTCTTTATAAGCATCAAATGTGATAAAATTAACATCTCAAAGAATTAAGATAAGCCTTGTGGTGACACAACAAACTTATAATAATTAATTGATACTCTATTATTTTTATCATGCTAGAAGGTGACGTTCGATATTCCAAATATCTTTGAACGTTACAACTTAATATAAAATATTTGAGGGGTTTGTTATTAATTTGTCTCATCTTGTTTAGCGCGCATGCACACACACACACACACACACACACAAACACACACACACACACACACACACACATATATATATATATATATATATATATATATATATATAAAATACGTGTCATGTGACGCCCCCAAAATTAGGTATACGTCACCCATCTTGGGTCGCCACTTACATGGTACATAAATCCAAATACAACTTAATAATACAACTGTCGTGTACAATACGACATAACATAAACTGTGAGTTTGAATACAAATATTGTCTTCTAGAGAATATCCATACTCAAAGGGAGTCCTCATTACAATTATTATCACACTATTACATAGAATAGTGAGGACTGCTAATGCTATCCTCTAGGACCATCACTCTGTTCCCCGACAAGTCCCAGCTACGTTCTCATTTCCTGAAGAGAACAGTGAAAGAAAGAGTGAGCTCAACTATCCCAGTAAGAAATATTATGACTAAGATAATGCAGAATAAATTATCATTAGTCTTCAACAATGTTAAACTGATAAAATATAATAGACATCAAGTTTAACTGCAGCGGATCAAGCAATCCATTAAAAGAGTCATGTAGAGAATAAAATCTACTATCTTTTATGATTTAAAAGGTTTTCATCACTGTTATCGCTGAGACTCAACTTAATAAATAATCCACATCATCGAATCACCCCTGTACTACAGCCAAGGATATTCTTTAGTATCACGACCACGAATTATCCATGCACTACGGCTAAAGATAATCATGTTTTCATCAACGGTCCTGATCATGCCATAAAATAATTCATCTCTGCACTACGGCCAAAGAGAATCCATAGCCATAATCATACCAAAAACTGTCCATCAATGCACTACGGCAAATGAGGATTTTTACCACATCATTCATTACATTACGGTCATGATTACACCGAATAATCCCTGGTCATAATCATACCAAGTTCATATATGCACTACAGGCCACAGATGACTTTATCCACATTATTTGTAACATTACGGTCATGATTACACCGAATAATCCCTGGTCATAATCATACCAAGTCCATCTATGCACTACAGGCCACAGATGACTTTCAACATAATATAACATGAGGATGATGACAATGACATAATAATCAATAAAACAAGTTCAAGAATTAATTTATCCAGGAACCAATAACGTCCAAATTGTCAACATGATACTGCTTTGTAGAGATAAATTCAAGAATGCTCAGAAGAATATTTTCATGAAAATATACTGGATAAAATGCAAATATCAAGGATATTCCACTAATTTCATGGAGTATAGAAGTCAAAACTTTAACCAACTGAGTATAATAAAGAATGGAATAACTAAAGAAATCACCATGCATTCGGTACTTCGCATAGATAGGTTATTCCAACAGAATAATAATAACGGAACCAGATCAGACAAAATTTGCACCGACAGGATGTTCTAACAGAATAATAATAATGGAACCAGGTCCGGTGTAAAACACACAGATAGGATGTTCTAACAAAATAATAATAAAGACGGAACCAGGTCCGACGTAAAACGCACAGACAGGATATTCCAACAGAATAATAATAAAGATAGAACCAGGTCCGGCGTAAACGCACAGACAGGATATTCCGACAGAATAATAAATAATGGAATAACAGAAGTTCTCTTCATGAGTACAACAAATAACATCCCTTACCGTAAAAGAAACTTGATATAAGAGTAGGGAAGTGGTAGAATACTTTTCTTCTTTCTCTCTATAATTTTCTCTTTCTAGAGTTTCAGTGAATTTGTAAGAAATAATGAAGGAATGAGCTTCTATTTATAGGAGAATGGAAGTGCACTGTTCATGAACGAAATTATTTTGCAGCATTATTTCTTCAACAACTAACAACTACGTCAAACAACTAACCAATAAGATTTCAACAAAAATTAAAATATAATACATATATATAAACACATGTTTTCAACTTATATATATCAATATTATATATACACCACTTAATTTTTCTCCCCCATAACCAACATCAATCCCCCACTCACCCAATAATCAAATTCACTACACTCTTACACATTACTATCACATACAAATACATCTTACACCCATCACTTTCATATAATTACTTTTTTACCATTTTCCACTCACACACATCACTTTCACTCTTCCTTTTCTTCCACCACTCTCCACTCACACATATAATATTATATATATACACACACACATCACAATCTTATATATATAAACTCCTTCCCCTACGTAACTCTCTCCCACCCCCATTTCCAAAATTAGTTTTTCAACACATATGGGCCCCACATGTGGCCTCCACATGTGGGCCCCACCTTTAAAAATTTTCTACTAATTATTTTGAAAAATGGGTAAATGGGAGTATATAAAATAAGCAAAACTGAGTAACTTCTCACATAAGCATCTATTCAATACCGTGTGCTACTATGCAACCACGCGTATTACTGTACTTTTACTACCGAGTAGTTCAACAGTAGTAACGATAAAACTTCCGCCGTTATTTTTATAAAAATATTTTTGTCGTTTTCTCAATCCGACAATAATTTCGTTGTGGGGTCCACCAATGATTGCGCTGTTGTACGAATATTCCACGACAAAAAGAATATTCCCCGATCAATCGAATATTATACAGCAACTTGCATACTTTGCAAAATTTATAAATACTACCCGCAACTATAACATTATCTCAAATTCACACCATAATATTTAAAAAATATTTTGAAAAATTAAATCTTTATTCATAAAATCAGGGGTTTTACAATCTCCCCTCCTTATGAAATTTTGCCCTCAAAATTTACGTATGTATCTGGTATGCCGAACAGATGAGGATACCTTAACTTCACTTCAAATTCTAACTCTTGATGTATAACCTTTGATCGTCGAATATGATCCTTCTTATCCAAGATGTTAACACGTATCTTCTCATACGTTAAATCTTCTGCAATTTCGTCTAGTTTTAATTCAATAATGTAGTTCAGGTCGTCCACATATTTAAGTAACATCAATACGTAAAAAAAACGTTCTGAACACGCAACATACTTGGCGGTAAAACGAGTCTATAGGCCACATTTCCTACTTTATCGAGGATTTCAAATGGGCCAATTAAATCGAGGGTTGAGATTTACTCTATTCGTCGATTCTTGCTTCCAGAATAACGCCCTCTTGAACCTTCTTCATTCTTCACATTAATAAGCTCCGGGTGTGTAGCTTGAGCGGCTTTAACTTTATTGATTAAAGTCGATTCTACTCGTATATTCGTTATCTTCACGTGGGTTCGTATATTCGCACTTGTAAACACATACGATCTTCTACTCAACGCGTCAGCTACCACGTTCGTACTTCCACAATGATATTACATGGTACGATCATAATCTTCAACAGCTCGAGCCAACGTTTTTGGCGCATGTTACGTTCGCTTTAGTTGAAGAAATATTTGAGGGTTTAAGAAATGGGTTTTGTACTGGGGTCAAAACAAAATTTGATTTCACGCTCTAGGGTAGGCTAATAAGTTTTCAAGAATACGTCAGGAAATTTATTAACAATAGAATTATCATTTAAAACTGTGACTCTCATCCAAGACTTGGATAGTACGTCATATTAATACCTATCAACTTGCCATCTTCATTCACGACGTCGCCTACAGAAAGTCTGGCTTTGGTGCATTCTACACAAGGAGGTTAACAACGAAAGGACCGGGACTCTTTACTTATGGTTTGATATGACAATGATTGACTTTAGTGGTTTGGTTGCTTGAATTCACATAACAGGTTGGTTAGGAGTATGAAAGCTAACAACCTTACGAAAAGCATGATGAGTAGTTAACCAATCATTTCCACAAAAAATACATCAAAGGTAAGTATTTTCAAAGAGATAAGATCGACAGGTAACGTGAAAGTGTCGATTTGAATCAAACAAGATTTATAAACAGTGGAGGTAACGAAGGTTTCTACTATCGAAGTTTCAACCAATAAGTTAAAGTCTAATTTCTCCGAAGTCAAATTTAACCGTTGAGCGCAATCAAGAGAGATAAAAGAATGGGTAGAACCGGTATCTAATAAGGTATAGACTTCGCAAGAATTTATAATTAACTAACCCATGATAACTTCGTTCAATTCCTCGTTAGGGTAATTCAAAACTCGATACTGAATTTTCCCAATTGCTGTCGAAAAAATTACATATCATCTATTTTAGCTTTCTTGGATCGGACTTCTCTTTCCACAATATCAACGCGCCGTGTGACTTTTACCCATGCATCTTTCATTCTCACTCGTTTAGTTATTTCTTCTTTCAGCTGCTCCTTGACATTTGAATTCTCAGATTCCAGCTTTAATATCTTATACTCTGCCAAAGAGTGCTTCTGTTCAACCATCGCACATCGGGTAATACAATTTTAAATTGTTGCATCCCTTTGTTCTACGACCGCCTGTCGTTCTTCAGCCTGCTCTTCTAACTTATGAATACGATTTTGCAATTCAATATTTTGATCAATAAGTTCTTCTAATAAATCAACCTCAGGTTCCTCTTCTTCTTCACTCTCAGTTGCTACCTTTGCGACTAGCTTGAGTGCAACTTTTAATTCCTCAATCACCACATGTATATCTCTAATCACATTAACCTGGTTGGTGATTAGAGGTGTCTCCACGTTCTCATATGCTTCATTACTTATCTCAACATTTTTGGATGCCATTTGCAAATACTGCCACAAAACAAAGGTTAATTGACATGTAACATATTATTCCTATATTCTGACCGACCAATTAAATACCAAATAAACATAGGTAGGTCATACTAGCGAAGGAATTCCCCGTCTCTCCCCTCCTAGTTCTATTCTCACATCTTAGCCAGGGATCATATCCCTAAGCTTTGATACCAACTGTGACGCCTCCAAAATTAGGTATACGTCACCCATCTTGGGTCGCCACTTAAATGGTACATAAATCCAAATACAACTTAATAATACAACTGTCGTGTACAATACGACATAACATAAACTGTGAGTTTGAATATAAATATTGTCTTCTAGAGAATATCCATACTCAAAGGGAGTCCTCATTACAATTATTATCACACTATTACATAGAATAGTGAGGACTACTAATGCTATCCTCTAGGACCATCACTCTGTTTCCCGACTAGTCCCAGCTACGTTCTCATTTCCTGAAGAGAACAGTGAAAGAAAGGGTGAGCTCAACTATCCCAGTAAGAAATATTATGACTAAGATAATGCAGAATAAATTATCATTAGTCTTCAACAATGTTAAACTGATAAAATACAATAGACATCAAGTTTAACTGCAGCGGATCAAGCAATCCATTAAAAGAGTCAAGTAGAGAATAAAATCTACTATCTTTTATGATTTAAAAGGCTTTCATCACTGTTATCGCTGAGACTCAACTTAATAAATAATCCACATCATCGAATCACCCCTGCACTACAGCCAAGGATATTCTTTAGTATCACGACCACGAATTATCCATGCACTACGGCTAAAGATAATCATGTTTTCATCAACGGTCCTGATCATGCCATAAAATAATTCATCTCTGCACTACGGCCAAAGAGAATCCATAGCCATAATCATACCAAAAACTGTCCATCAATGCACTACGGCAAATGAGGATTTTTACCACATCATTCATTACATTACGGTCATGATTACACCGAATAATCCCTGGTCATAATCATACCAAGTTCATCTATGCACTACAGGCCACAGATGACTTTATCCACATCATTTGTAACATTACGGTCATGATTACACCGAATAATCCCTGGTCATAATCATACCAAGTCCATCTATGCACTACAGGCCACAGATGACTTTCAACATAATATAAACATGAGGATGATGACAATGACATAATAATCAATAAAACAAGTTCAAGAATTAATTTATCCAGGAACTAATACCGTCCAAATTATCAACATGATACTGCTTTGTAGAGTAAAATTCAAGAATGCTAAGAAGAATATTTTCATGAAAAGATACTGGATGAAATGCAAATATCAAGGATATTCCACTAATTTCATGGAGTATAGAAGTCAAAACTTTAGCCAACTGAGTATAATACAGAATGGAATAACAAAAGAAATCACCATGCATGCGGTACTTCGCATAGACAGGTTATTCCAACAGAATAATAATAACGGAACCAGGTCAGGCAAGATTTGCACCGATAGGATGTTCTAACAGAATAATAATAATGGAACCAGGTCCGATGTAAAACACACAGACAGGATGTTCCGAAAGAATAATAAATAATGGAATAACAGAAGTTCTCTTCATGAGTACAACAAATAACATCCCTTACCGTAAAAGAAACTTGATATAAGAGTAGGGAAGTAGCAGAATACTTTTCTTCTTTCTCTCTATAATTTTCTCTCTCTAGAGTTTCAGTGAATTTGTAAGAAATAATGAAGGAATGAGCTTCTATTTATAGGAGAATGGAAGTGCACTGTTCATGAACGAAATTATTTTGCAGCATTATTTCTTCAACAACTAACAACTAAGTCAAACAACTAACCAATAAGATTTCAACAAAAATTAAAATATAATACATATATATAAACACATGTTTTTAACTTATATATATATTAATATTATATATACACCACTTAATTTTTCTCCCCCATAACCAACATCAATCCCCCACCCACCCAATAATCAAATTCACTACACTCTTACACATTACTATCACACACAAACACATCTTACACCTATCACTTTTATATAATTACTTTTTTACTATTTTCCACTCACATACATCACTTTCACTCTTCTTTTTCTTCCACCACTCTCCACTCACACATATAATATTATATATATATACACGCACATCACAATCTTATATATATAAACTCCTTCCCCTACGTAACTCTCTCCCATCCCCATTCCTAAAATCAGTTTTTCAACACATATGGGCCCCACATGTGGTCCCCACATGTGGGCCCCACCTTTAAAATTTTTTTACCAATTATTTTGAAAAATGGATAAATGGGAGTCTATAAAATAAGCAAAACTGAGTAACTTCTCACATAAGCATCAATAATCAATACCATGTGCTACTATGCAACCACGCTTATTACTGTACTTTTACTACCGAGTAGTTCAACAGTATTAACGGTAAAACTTCCGCCGTTATTTTTATAAAAATATTTTTATCGTTTTCTCAATCCGATAATAATTCTGTTGTGGGGTCCACCAATGATTGCGCCGTTGTACGAATATTCTCCGACAAAAAGAATATTCCCCGACCAATCGAATATTATACAACAACTTGCATACTTTGCAAAATTTATAAATACTACCCATAACTATAACATTATCTCAAATTCACACCATAATATTTAAAAAATATTTCGAAAAATTAAATCTTTATTCATAAAAGAAGGGGTTTTACATGTCATATTATTAAACATGAGAATCATGTTTACATAATATATAATGTATATAGTATAAGCATGCACATATAGAATATTATATTCTACTCGAATTGATTATGGACTTTTATTCTAGTTTGGTTCACTAGAGCCACCAAGTGAACTAAAAGGTCAAACCCTAGGGGTGCAAGAATTAATATTTAAATATAACTATTACATTTTAACCCGGGCTCCATTACAAACGGGTTGTCACGTGCTCCTTGCTCTTTGATCTCTAATTCTTCAAAATTAATTCTAACTATTCCTATTACAAAACTATTTAAAATAAATAGAAACTTTGATCATCAGTTAAAGGGAAGTACATAGGAGGGGGTTAGAATTTACATTAAGAAAGAATTAGAGAAGACGAGGTACGCAGACCCCATTTAATAAAACTCATACATTCATGCATCCAACTAAAATAAAATCCAATCACATTGTTCAATAGTCCATAATCAATCCCATTTATTATCATACACATTACAATATGCATCAATAAATAACATTCATCTCATGAAAAATAAACATTCAATATATATATTGATATCATTTAATGGATAAATTTAGTTAGCATAAAATTTAATTTTGAATCAAAATATACTCCTTTATTTTAATCCAAATTTAAATCAAAATAAACCTCTTTTATTTTAATTTATCTAATTTTAAATAAAATAAACTATTTTATTTTAATCAAAATCTTTAATCAAAATAAATTCTTTTATTTTAATTAATTATGGAATCCAATTTCAAGTAAAAAAAAAAACTTCTTTATTAAAGAAAGTGCGTATTCTCTTTCCTATTCACAAATAAATTCCTTTATTTTGAATAATATGAAATTTTATTTCATATCTAAATAAACTCCTTTATTTAAGGAAATACGGACTCTCTTTTCTATTCACAAATAAACTCTTTTATTTTGAATAATATGAAATCTTATTCCATATCTAAATAAACTCCTTTATTTAAGGAAATATGGATTCATTTTTCTATTTACAAATAAACTCCTTTATTTTAGGAAACATGGAATCCAATTTTAACTCCAATTAGTTATCATGGAATGAAATTTCAACTCTAATTAGTTAGCATGAAATTCAATTTTAAAATTAAAATAATTTCTTTATTTTAATATTAAAATAAACCTTTTATTTTAAAATTAAAATAAACTTTTTTATTTTAATTATAAAATAATTAAGAATATATATATATATATATATATATATATATATATATATATATCTAATCTCACGTTTTTTTTTTCAAAAAAAATGATACTGGGCTTGCTATTTACAAAAAGAAGTATATGGATTTAAATGTAGTAAGATTACTTATATATTGTAACCTCGTGATCCGCGTTATGCATATATATCAGGATTAACGTGATTAATACCAAGTTATTCATATATGTCAGGTTATTCATATATTATATATCACTTGGTCCAAGTTTTGATAACGAAATCAATACTCAAAACAAATACCACGAAAATCACGGAACGGTTACACAGTACCGTTTTTTTTAAATTTTATATAACAAAATTATGCCCAATTAAATTGTTCTAAACACATATCAACATACATATCAAATCTGAACAATTAATAATTCGCATAAAGGTTTAGTTCTGATACCACTGTTAGGTTTGTAATATACATAAACGCAATCAAATTGCACAAAATAAGCGGAAGTATGGAAAATCAGAGTTTTAAAATTTTACAAACCATATACCCGGATCATCCTTTATGCACAATTATTAATTAAACGAAAAAGAAAGAACAAGAATCATACCCTTGAAGATTCGAGCTTCCTCATGTACAAGTTCACCTCCAATCTTTTTCGCGTTCAACTTGAATCCATCGGGTTTGGTTCCTTCCTTTGATCAACGTTAGCCACCCAAGTGTTTGGCCTCTAGAGGTGATCCACCAAGAAAGAAGAAAGAAGCAAGAAGCAAGAAGATGGGTATTTGGCTAAACCCTAGTTTTCTATCTCTATAGAAAAAGAATGTACTCTTCAACTATTGGAATTGCGTCTGTTGTGAAAAAGTCAACAACAACTCTATCACCCATAATAAGACTCCTCTTATTTATAAATGTGGGCAACCCTCCTTAACAATTAAGGAATTGAGTTTTATTTTAATTAATTAAATCCTTTAATTAATTAGGCTCCCAATCTTATTAGGAATAATTAATTAAACTCTTTTAATTAATTCTTCTCCTAATCTTATTAGGATATATGAGAGTACTTTTATTAATTAATTTTCAAACTCCTTTAGGAATTAAATAATAATAATAGTAATAATAATAATAAGACTCCTCTTATTAATTTATATTTAATATTTCTAAAATATTAAATAATAAATATTAAGCTATTTAATTTATTCTATCACCATAGATTAAATTAAATATACTTAACTTATTATTACGATGATACTATTAATTTCTTAAATAATTATTCTTCCTTTTATGGTGTGACCCTTTAGGTTCTCCATATTAAACCGGTTGTAAATAAATCAATTAGAACAATTCTAATCTTATTTAAATAAATAAATTAAACTATTAATTTATTTAAATAAATAATATTTATTCTATAATAGGGATAAACCTCCCTAGCGATTAACGACTTTCCAGATAATATAGATTTCAACATTAATCATAAAAGAATCTTTGAGTAAATAGTTATCGTACAATTCAATCCTTCCACCATACAATGTCCCAATTAAATATAAGATATGAAATTATTGTCAAGTCTTATTTTATTTAATTATATATATTTCGACTCTTAAATGCACAACTCTAAATAATACAAATTAGAAACTCCTTTCTAATTTCATTCTGCCTTGGCCAAGGACTACTGGGTTGTCATTTATCGAATCACATAAGACATTTCTCTTCTTTTACTAGAAGCAGTAGATTCTTTATTGATCATACATTATCTCCATGTACAACTTATTATACCCAAGCATACCCTTTGAATACCCTAAGGGTCTTAAGGAATAAGTCAAAGTATAACTCATCATACACAAGATACTATGATGATCTCAAGTCCAAGGATCACTTGTACTACTATCACTACAGGAATTCCTATTGACAGGCAAGTAAAACTCCATTATGTATTCCTTAGCGAGCCACGTTCAGTGAACTTATTCTCTAATAAGTACCTACATACTTGCTTTAGTGTCTCCACGCAAATGATCATGAGATCAATCATCCTCATCCAATGAGCAAGCAACGTATGTACCAATCTATCCAGATTCACTAATTCCCAATTTAGTAATCCAACGATTGGGAACTATTTTAGTTTTAAGCTTTCTAAGAATTTAGATCTCATTAGAATGATCATCATCTTTATTCTAAAAGTATTGCTTAAAACTATGAGTTTATCACATTTTATAAAACATCATCATGTAGATAATTAAAAATCTTTAATAAATTAATACTTTTTATTAATAAATGAATAAGATTGTTACAAAGTATATGCTTTATCATCAAACATGATTGACTTGTGTGCATACTACTTTCGACATGGTCTTTTTGGTGAAGTATAGGGAAAAACTTGGTTCTAGAATTTTGTCGAACAGTTGGTGGGCGTGAAGCCTAACACCCCCAAACTTGGCTTCTTTGAACAATCTCTAAACCAAAATATGAAATAATCCAAAGAAATCCTTGGGCAACAAATTCCCAAGGTTTTCCAACCAATTCTCACGAACAAGAAAGAAGAAAAACTAGAGTGTAGCAATTTGGGATTACCTTTAATAAGAACTTGTGTCTCCACCTTTAGAGTAATGCCCCAATTTGTGAGAAGTTGTGGGGAGAAGGAATTGGACTTGGAGTTGGAGTGTGGTGATTATTTGTAGAAGGATTGTGGCTAATTGAGGGAGTTGGGTTGATATAAAAAAGGAAATAGGAACGTGGATGTGGAGTTATGGTGAGTGTGAGATAGTGGAAAGAGGAGTTGGGAAGAAGTAGAAGAATTGGTGTAGTGGTATTTAACGTTATGGGAGTTATGGGGGAGTGGAAGAGTTTGTATTGAGCAAGAAGTTGAGGAGAATGGAAGTTATATGGAGTTAATTGGAAAAGGATACGTCAAACACACTTTTAGAATCTGGTCTTTCCGAGCGACGCGCCCCGCATCGTTGATTAGCCTTGGATGGCATGACCCGCGCTAGGTAGGCAAAAACTTCATCCCAGGATGGCACGCCCCTCTCTAGGTAAGCAAAAACTTTATCTAGTATAGCGCGCCCCGCGCCGTGTTTAAGTGTATCATAGCGCGCCCCGCGCCAGTAGAGCAAAAAGTTGCTGTGAAGGTAGCGCGCCCCGTGCCGTGTGCTCGTTTAAGGTGGCGCGGCCCGTGCTGTTGGTGCAGTGACTGGGTGATGTCCTTTTTCCTTGATTCCCCTCAATCATACCACAATGAGGTCATTACTCCTTGAAAAAGAAATATCTAAACTATACTATGAACTAAAATATACTGAATTAATGAAATAGAAAATGTTTAGAGCTTGGGTTGCCTCCCAAGTAGCGCTAGTTTTAACGTCGTTAGCTCGACGGTGCCTTTTGTTTCATGGTGCATCGGTAAGTGTAATTGTAATGGCCTCGTTGTCGATGTCTGTCGACGTCGAGATTTTTAGATGTCCCTTTCCGTTACTTGTTCTTTGGTGTTCTCATTTTAGGTGAGATTTGTTTGAAAAAATAAGTGAAAAAGGTCCGACATGTACAATGTCGACGATGGACTGTTAAGAGTCGCCAGTTGGTTTTTTAAATGGTTGTACCAACACAACCGAGAAAAGGTTTGCACATTGACCCAGTGACGTGATACTGCTATACGGGTCGGTGAAACCGAGATTCATTTAGGGTCCGGGGACTTGGTTATGCGGGGGGAAGGTGTTAGGCACCCCCCGGCATCCGTGTTACCACGGTGACCGCCTCTTTTCAAGAAACTATTATCTGAATGTGTGTGTGTGAGTCAATGTGCTGTTATTTGAAAGTGGTACGAGGCCTCGTTTGCACCTATATACGCAGGGTTTGAATTTATGTAAAAATTCAATTTTAACAAGATATGGCAGTGAGGTTTTATAAAAGAGGTTTTTCAAACCCTGACGCTCAATAGTAATTGAGGCCTTTTGCACTCCCATTTTATTAAATGCACGGCTTGATTGATTTTATTTGACGGTTGCGAAGCATCCGTACGAAAATAATGTACAAAATAATGCCGACTTCCTCGTGGGTATGGAAACCATCTAAGGAAATCCAGACACCGCAAAATAATTTACAAGCTGCTTACAGCTGAAAATGTCCATCACGGGAATCGAATCTAGATCCAATGGTATGAATCTGTGATCATATGATTCCTAGGCTCACATGATACCGCAATTTGTATGAAAGCAGTAAGCAGGTATATATATAAAAGCAGTAAATATATATATACAAACATGATCACCAACCACGAAGTAGCTCCATGGGGGACCAGAAATGTAAATAAAGCTGTTAAAAGCTATCAACCGCCACGGAGGAAACTCCAGGCGGGACAAAACGAAGATAAAGCTGTAACAATGGTCAACCACCACGAAGTAAACTCCAGGTGGGACGAAATGTAAATATATATATATAAGTATATATATATATATATATATATATATATATATATATATATAAAAGCGATTAAACGCACCAAACCGAAGTTTAGGCTCATCGAACAAAGTCCGACACATAGTTAATATATATAAGTATATATATATTAAAGCAATAAACACACCAAACCGAAGTTTAGGCTCAATCGAACAAAGTCCGATACACAGTTCATATATATTTAAAAATATATGTATAGAAAAGCAAATAAACGCTCCAGACCGAAGTCTAGGCTCAACCGATAGTCAATATATATATATATATATATATATATATATATATATATATATATACAGACTGAAATGAAACTACGGACCGAAGTCCGAGCAAAAGCAAGCAACACGACTCTCAACGTGTAGAAGGGTGTGTGCAAAAATTAAGAGAAAGACTCTAAAGTGTGTGAGAAGGCTTACAGTGGACTGCCAAAGAAGACTTCTATATCTTTAGAGTGAGTAAACACTGGCTTTTGTAGGTACAAAAGAGGGCTATATATGAGCTCACAGGTGTTTAAAGTGGGAAAATACACTGTATGGCAAGTGTAGAGCGAATTCTGCAGGGTTTCCCCGTCTTTTTTCTCTTAAAAATCAGCACCCCAAGCCCTCTATTTATAGGAAAAACTGCCACAGGTGTACCTACGGCTCAGCCGCAAGTGTACCAGAGGCGGGTCGGGTCGGCCCGGTTTGGTCGGGTCGGGTCGTCTTGAAGTACGTGCACGCGGGCACTGTAATGTTTACTCAATTTTTTTAAAGTGCAATCCGGGCATCCGTTTGAGGTATACATGACCTATTTCAGACCGCCGTTATCGAGAATTTGTACGATGGCATGGGATTAGAGTTTGTACGAAGTCTTTGAAGATGGGACGGTGCCCTCTGGTCTTCAAGCTTCAACTTTCATCCGTTACCCCGCACAATAGCAACTCGGGATTGGTTAGCCTTGTGGGCCGTTGTTGCGTAGATGTGTTGAGACGACTTGGCGTGGCATTGTGTTGGTCAGATGACGATGTTGCCCCTTACCGGTGTTATTGCCGGGTTGGGTCGATAAAGCAGACGTTGCTCAGCTTCGCTGGGATTGGACTGCTGCAATTGGTTGAAAGTCCTCATTGTCATCTTTGAGGTGTGTCTGTCTTCCCGATGTCATTGCCGGGCTGATACAGTGTATCTCGTTGTGAGCGCCGAGATTGAAGCTGGTTGCATTTGTAACAAGCATTTCCGGGGTTAATGCCGAAACTGCATTCCTTGGGGCTATCACCAAGGTTGGAGGCTATTCCCATGTTTAGGGCTGAGACTGGATACCTCGAGGTTATCTCCGAGATTAATCGGTCTTCTCCGGTGTGTGTTTCGGTATTGATCTGCATGCCTCGGGGTTCTCCAAGATTGGATTGGTTACTCCTAGATTGCGATCTGGGGTTGATGCTGAACTTCCGGTAGTATTCGGTATGGTTGTGGATTGTCTTTCAGGGTTCTCTCATAAAAGACGAATCTGCCTTCTTGCAATGTTAGTGTTAGTAGTACAGAAAATTTCAAGTGTCTACAGATGCCCCTCTTTATCATACTCATGCATGGCGATGCATGGGTAGGATAAAGAATCCTAGACACTTGAAACGTAATAAAACAAACATGGTACTATAGATAGCAACATGATGTAGATGTATGATGCATGTGTACGGGGTTGTAGCCCAACACGCTGAGGATAATTGCTGGCTCCCTGTTGCTTCAACCGAGGATTGACAATGATGACCAAATTTGATGTATAATCTGAGTCTGTCAGGATGTTGATGTTGGAGTTATCATCAAATTCCTGGATAAGGACTGGATCCTACAGAGGTACCTCTTATGTGTAAGAGATCTGTGGGGATAAAGCTTGACCTGTTTGAGGATGTGTATAACATATTCCATCATCCATCCTCCTTGATGACAATCTCCTGGTTTGTATCGTTAGGACATGTCAGGGTTCTGTTGGAGTTATTGCCAACATCAAATGCTGTCAGGGATGCCTGACCTTTGTTGACGTGTATTTCACCGATATGTGAATCAACGGCTGAAAAATCCTGTGGGATATACTGTCAAGGTTGCTTGACTTCTGTTTTCGTGTAGATCAACGGAACAGTGCGTTGTGACCCCCCGCCAGGGAATATGGGTAATCGGGTGGTAAGAACCCCGAATGGCTCCAGAGCTCTGATAGGTTAATCCCTCTATCGGCTGGAATGATGTCAAGGCTGCTTGACCTTCGTTGATATGTGTGTCAACGGCTTGAATGTACGTGGTAATCCCCTGCCGTGAATTCACGTTGCAAACCCCTCGGGAGATCTACTGAGGACGTATGCATTGATCGAACAACTGTGTATGCTCTGATGGGTTTACTTGCCATCAGCTAAGATAATGTCAAGGCTGCTTGACCTTCGTTGATTTGTGTGTCAACGGATGAACACGCTTTGTAACCCCCACCGGGGATCTACGTTGTAACCCCCGTCGGGGACTCACGTTGTAACCCCCGTCGGGGACTCACGTTGTAACCCCCGTCGGGGACTCACGTTGTAACCCCCGTCGGGGACTCACGTTGTAACCCCCGTCGGGGACTCACGTTGTAACCCCCGTCGGGGATCTAGGTTGACAAGGATGATGATCCTGAGAAAGCGGCATTGGACCTGCGTACGGTATTGCCGAGCTTAACTGAGATCATTTGAGATCACTGGTATAGTGTACCCTGTGTGTGGGCGAATACCAATGCGTGATGTACCGATTCAAAGTCTCATCAGAGAAGACCAGGATTGTGTGCAGTTTTGCTCAATCGCGTGGCGTTTTTATTCTCGATTTGACCTTTTTAATTCTTAAGACCTCCTTTACAACTCGAACTGGACAGAGCCGGAGGGATGGGGCCCACATGGGGATGACGCAGGTGTACCTACTGCAGCCGCAGTAGGCCTGCGGCCAGGCGCAGATCATATATCCATCAGCCAGCAGCATTCACAAGTCACTTTTAACTTGTTTTGCTTAGAGAAAACCGCGAGCCATCTTCAGATCTGCTGAGTTCGGGCTGCTTTTTGCAAATTCTGTCACCGTGCAAGTGTTCCACACTATCCTGGTAATGTATGCCTGTATTTTCTCTAGTTTCTGTCCGTTAGATTGTGAGTTATCGCACGAAATGCATCTAAACACATAGTAGTGGTTATGTATGCACAAATGACTTGATAAAAAATATTCAACATAGTAAAGGTTAGTATTAAACCATGCTAAACATAATGATGTGAAAAAAATTTAACTTTTGAGACAGTCAAATTAGCACCTTTTTCTGCTATTTTTTGTCCTATTTGAGGTCCAATGAGCAAAAGGTAGAAAGGCAAAGTTCTCCTAGCATTGAGGTTGGCCTTATGCATGATGCTTTTAATTTTTAATGCATATATTGTGTATATGACTTTGGGGTAGTGTGCTACTAAATGGCCACCTAAACATGCCTGAGTGCATGTGGATAGTCCTATTTTCAAAGGGGACTATGGCAAAATTTTTCAAAAGGTAGGCATTGGGTAGTCATGCATTTTAACTCTATTGTTTGTTAAAGTAAATGCATGCATGCATATAATCATAAATACATTAGAGAAAGCTCCAGGTAAGGAAATACCACACCCTTTCTGAGGTGATTTGGAGACTTATTGTCCAGATATTATGGATCCCGATCAGCCGAGTAGTTCCTATAAGACCGCTTCTGGCGTACGGCGGAGGGCTTCTGAAGTGCCTCGTCCCCGTTCTGTCAGATAGCCTCGACGGTTGGTGGAGGCCGTGATACGTCCTGTCCAGGTAGGTGTTCCAGACGTTGAGGATGAGGAGGCGGATATTCCGATAGAGGATCCCGCTCCTGCTGCACCTGTCCCTCGTAGGGAGCTTCCGAGCATTTAGGTGGCGAACCCAGAGTTGCTGGGTGATTTGGGCAGACATCCATCGATGTACTTACATGCTAACGAGGTATGGCGTTAGACTTTGCTTTTCCTTCTTTCCTATTGATGAGGATTAAAGGATTCTGACGTAGATTTGCATTTCATGCAGGTTCCAGGTTTTACACAGTCTCGAGGGAACTGGTTTAGCATCCACTCCACGTACCGGGCGCTTCATCCTGATTATAGAGCAGTAGTGCATGAGTGGGGATTTGGGGCATTCTTCTCCATCCTTCCCCGTCGTTGTCCCTGGGGTTACCTCAGGGCATTGTCTAAGCGGTGGTTTCACCAGACTCAGTCACTCTACCTGCTGGATTGCGAGGTGATGATGACGCCGATGGATTGGCGATTTATCACCGGCGTGGAGTTTGGAGGGGAGCCAGTGCCTTGCATGGCGAATATTACCCCTACTGCCGTCAGATCCTTGTTAGGAGTTCCGACGACGGCGCTCAAAGGCAGGACCATCCGTTCAGGTCCTTTGAGCGTGGATGCTGTGAGCGAGGTATTGAGTGAGCCCACGCCTGATGATGTCAGGATCAGGGATCGCGTTCTGCGGCGATTGTTCCTGATGATCATTCGAGGCTGCTTCATAGCAGATAACTCTTCCACAGTATCTTTTGCTTTGGTCAGCGCTACGCATGATGTGGACCGTATTAGAGAGTATGATTGGAGCTCCTATACCTTTGCCTATTTCCTCCGGGGCATGCGTATACGCTCACAGGGTTTGACCGAGGCTTGGCTAGGATTTTACCCGTTTCTGTTGGTGAGTATTTTTCTTGTCTTTTCCCATTTATAGGTTAAGAGTGTTCACTGATAGCAGATGTCTTGCCATTGTGTTGGCAGCTTTGGGCCTATGAGAGGCTTCCCTGTTTGCGTCCCGTGAGTGCGTTAGGTTTAGATACCTATCCACGAGGATGAAGATGGCATCATTCGATTCTACCCGAGGTCCCTGTAGCGGAGGGATTCACTCATTGCCGTATGTAGCTGGAGTAGCTGACGGCCGACACCATCACATGGTTTCCCTATTTCGGGGAACACTTGACAGTGGGTTTTGAGGATGGATACCCGACTGGGATCGAGTATTTGATTTCCACCAGGAGAGTTCCACTCTTCACAGATGGCGGTTGGGAGCTCTATCTAGGAGAGCGTGCTATCAGGAGCACCACAGGGGAGATTCGTATACCGATCTTACCTCCTGTCAGGTGTCACTGGCCTGTATCGCAGTCACCCGCCATTGATATCCCGTTGTTGGGTGTTGAAGGATTTGCCTTGTCAGAGGGTCAATGTACTAAGGAGATATTCCAGCGTTGGTGGTTTCCTCGTACTATTGGAGCCCAGTCTCGCGCCACACAGTTTATGGGGGACATGGTTCCTGGATCCTTGATGATGATGGATTGGATAGTTTGTGTCCGAGATCCGACTCATGTGACCCAGATTGATAGCTTGACCCGTCAGTTGGACCAGACACATATATTTATTCGGCACTTGGGCAGAGATCCAGCAGAGGCGGAGTCATTTGTTCCTTCCAGCTCAGGCGCTGGTCCCTCGGACGACCCATTTGGTTTTGCCGGTGCAGATCCTCCTCTTTATAGGCCTGACATCCCTGTTGATAGAGATCCAGTGACTCAGGAGGAGTTACATCTGGTGGATAGGATTGATGATGTGGATATCGACACCATTGTCTTCTTCTGATGTATTCTCGTTATATCTTTTGATAGGCCTCTGTTAGATATTGGGTGGCTGTTCTCCATTCTCGCTATATCTTTTGATAGGTCTCTGTTAGTAGTAGGGCGTCTGTGCCCCATTTCACTGTATTTGTAGCTGTACAGAGCTGATGTATTAGATGATGATATACTTAGGAATGTATGCACAGTCTTTTCCATTCCCTATATCATATTGTCATCCATTATCTGTTATGCATGTATCATGTTATGCATATGTATGTATGTCCAGAGATATTCGGCATTGACCCCTGGATGGTCTTATGACACGACCCTCACAGATGTCTTCTTCGACAGTTAGTCGTATAGATCATACCCCACCGTCAGTGGTGGCATCGGGTATGCGATCGTGGTATAATAGTATGTCACCACCAGACAGGGTGACTGTAGATATATTACTGCAGCATACCATGACTCTTTTGGCATTTCAGGTTCCTGCAGGATTCGTAGATGGGATGCTAGAGCATTGGCGATCTGACAGGCAGGTATTCCACTTCGGCACCCATGAGTTGACTCCTACTCTGGAGGAGTATGCACGTTTGATGATGCTGCCTTTGGACATACCTTGCGTGCATATGGCTCTGGGAGACATGAATAGACGATTCATGACTCTCACAGGATTGAGGCGCAGAGTAGTGCAGGATGAGCTGACATCTGGCCATGTGATCTCTCAGCATTTTCTGTACGACAGATTTGGCTCAGAGGACAGTTACTCACGACATTCCGGGGATTTCACCGCACCGGAGGATCATTGGCGTCTAGCCAGAGTTGACGTACTAATGTTATGTGTACTATCATATGTATACATGCCGCGGTATATGGATGAGATAGATATAGGCGTTATCATGGCCGTGAGAGCTCTCAGGGAGGGTCATACCATTGTGCCTATATTCTTGGCAGAGACTCTGCGGTTAGCATCCTACTGCAGTACTTATCCATCAGGAGTGTTTACTGGGAGCTCAGTCCTTCTGTATGTGTGGTTTATGTCACACTTGAGATCGATTGGTACCTTTAGACGGCATGAATATTGTTTACCACGATGTGGCCATGTTATACTCCTTTCAGCCATCGGAGTGTATAGATGCTCAGTCCTGGTCCACATTTTTGGCAGACACCAGAGACCTATTTAGCATATTGCTGTGCTCGGGGCTTAGCTCACCATACAGCTTTATTACTCATGCTCCGGGCATGGATTTCCTCCCTCTGGCCAGCTTGAGGGGTGTGACTACTTATCACCCATTGGCCGTGATGTCGCAGTTCGACCAGTTTTAGGATTTTCATCCTTTCACAGGGGCGACAGGTCAGCGTTCAGCTGCCCGATACCTCTCAGCCGAGGACCGATCTCGTGTATACGCTTGTTGGGACCATCGTGAGGTAGCTGCTTTTTCAGTGAGCAGTTCAGGTTATTCCGCAGAGTATTCCACCTGGATGGAGACGAAGGTTTTATCGGCTGCAGCAGTATCTGCAGTACCGGATAGTGACGCAGAGGGTGTGGATCCTGTGGATGACATTGATACCCACTTCGAGGAGGAGCCCGCTGCTGGGTTGCCAACATTTATTTCGGATTCTCCTAGTACCAGCACTGTTGCGATTCAGCACTCGGCACAGTACTTAGAGCAGAGTCTTCAACTGATGACCTTTGAGAGATCAGGTTCGATCTATGATGTCGACTGCTCTGGATGTGAGGGAGGCCGCTCTGTTGGAGAGAGATGAGGCCTTAGTTCGCAGGGATGCCGCTATTGTTGAGCAGGATGAGGCTAGATTAGCCAGAGATGCAGTGATAGTTGAGCGGGATAGCGCCATATCTGCCCAGGATGTAGCCGTCACAGACAGTACTGCAGCGAGGTTCCTTACCGCTGACATAATTGCAGAGATGGGCGCATATATTGATGAGCATATGGTCATCATGTAGATGACTTCTGATCTATTGGGTCGTGTGGATACTCTCATACAGGAGACCACAGCTTTACCTCCTTCTTCTGAGAGGGATGCTATGTTGGGCTTGCTAGCTCGTGTGTATCCTGACTCATAGATTAGCTTGTACTTACCGGCACAGACTAGCTTAGCCATTTTTTCATGTACAGTTTAAATCATGTATATCAAACAACATTATATATGACCGGGAAATATATTTTTGGATCACTTCCCTTTTAGATACACCTTTCTATTTGTTTGATATTTTGCCTGCTGCTTCAGGGCTTGTGATCTTGATGTATTCTGAATTCCTCCTAGGTGGATGGACATTGAGTTGTCTTTGGATAGTTCAGAATGGATCATCGATCTGTGTATCCCTACCATCTTTTGGTGTCTTGGGACTAGTTTCTGTATGAAAATGTGGATAGGAGTGTGGCTTTCCTCTTTGAGATTGACCGCACCACAGATGGTCGCCCGTACTTCTATTCAGGAGAAGCCTAATTAATTCCATCTCTTATGGATTGGCGTTACTCTTCAAGGTATGACCGTAGCTTAGATGGTCGCCGAATCTCATATTTTGGAGGAGAGGTTAGGTAATTCCATCCCTTTGGTCTGAAGCCGAATGAAACGTAGTGGATTGATGTTTGATCCCAGTACCAACTGACAAGGGTTTGTGTTTTGGTAGGGGGTGAGACCGCACCATGAATGGCTGCCTACGTACTCCTATTGAAGAGGAGATCAGGTCTACGTAGTTCGAACTTGGTGTAAGAGGTTCAACGCTGTATGTGGCAGAAATGGTGTAGGAATATTTTTGTTGTTTTTTGTGAGGATAGAAGGGTAGAAATGTTTTTGTTGTTTTTGTTTTATTGCGACCGGGCCATATGAAATGGTTGCCTACGTACTCCTATTGAAGAGGAGATCAGGTCGACGTAGTTCGCCCCTCAGGGCGAGAAGAGAAAGCGTAATCCCATGTGCAAGTCAGAGTGCGGGGATGAGAAAGTTTAATCCTAAGTTGAGGATAAACTGCAGAGGAAAAGTTTGATCCCAGGTATGGGTTGTCAAACTATAAACGTAAGAGGTTCGATCCACGGTGGGATGACCTAAGTTGTATGAGCGCAAAGGAAAGCCAGGCTGCTGGCTTGAAAAGTATGTTTCCCTGAGGGGCAAAGTGCAGAAAAGTTGTATGTGGTAAAGGGTTAAAAAACCGGAATGACTGGTGACCTGATGGTTTGACACCAGGGTGTTTGTGAGTTACTTCAGACATAGTACCGTTTCACGGCGTCTGAGTTGATGAGTTGGGGAAATTCATCACCGTCCATTTCTTGCAATCTGAGAGCACCTCCCGTCAATACTTCTTTGACAATAAACGGGCCTTCCCAGTTAGGAGCGAATTTTCCCTTAGATTGATCTTGGTTGTCCAGGATTTTCTTCAAAACCAAGTCATATTGTTTAAATTACCATAGTCGGACTTTTTTGTTGTAGGATTGGGCGATCCTTTGCTGATATAACTGACCATGGAAGATAGCCGCGGTTCACCTTTCATCAATTAGAGACAATTGGTGATACCTGTCTTGTACCCATTGATCTTCATCCAGCTGAGCGTCTATCAACACTCTGAGAGATTCCATCTCAACTTCTATGGGGAGCACTGCTTCCATCCCATAGGTTAGTGCGTAGGGGGTTGCCCCAGTTGAAGTACGCATGGATGTTCTGTAGGCTAACAGAGTCAGAGGCAATACATCAGGCCAATCTTTGTGGTTGGCGAACATCTTTTGCATAATCTTCTTGATGTTTTTGTTAGCCGCCTCAACAACACCGTTCATCTTTGGATGATAGATGACTGAGTTGAGATGTTTGATGTGGAATTTACTGCACAATTCCTCCATCATCTTGTTATTGAGGTTTTTGGCATTGTCTGACATAATCACCTCTAGTTGTCCATATCGACAAACAACATTGTTTCTGATGAAAGCAATGATGACTTCTTTAGTGACCCTGGGGAAGGAGGCTGCCTCTACCCACTTGGTGAAGTAGTCAATCATGGTGAATATAAACCGATGTCCATTACTGGCTTTAGGTTCAATGGGCCCGATAACGTCCATTCCCCACATTGAGAAGGGCCAAGGTGAACTCATATTATGGAGTTCCCGTGGAGGGGCGTGTATAGCATTCCCATGAATCTGGCACTGATAGCATCTTTTGACGTGGTCATGGCAATCAGCTTTGAGAGATAGCCAATAATGTCCCGTTCTGAGGATTTTCTTGACAAGGAGGGGGCCACTCATGTTGGGGCCACAGACTCCGCCATGGATTTCATCCATGAGCCTTTGGGCTTGATCTTTGTCTAAACACCGGAGGAGGCCTAATCCTGCATCTCTTTTGTAGAGCGCATCTCCACTCAGGTAGAATTTCATTGCAAGTCGATGGATCCGCCTTTTCTCGGTCGGGCTCGCCTCAGCGGGTGTAGATCCATCTCGCAGATATTCCTTGATATGCTGATACCAAGGCTATGAGATGGGAGGTAGCTCATCCGATACTTCTCCAACGTAATTCCCGTAGGCTGGGGCCTTGTGCAGGGAAATTGTGACGCTTGGCAATTGTTCCTTATCTGATATATGAATCAAGGAGGCCAAAGTTGGTAATGCGTCCGCAAAGTCATTCCTATTACGAGGAACATGTAGAAAGGAGATTTCTTCGAACTCCAAAGCCATCTTTAAAACCTGCTGATGGTAAGGCAGCAAGTGTAGCTCCTTGGTTTGATAGATTTCGGTGGATTGTCGGATTACCAACTCTGAATCTCCAAGGACAGTTAACCGTCTGATGCCCATTGAACGGGCAAGTTTTATCCCCATGAGACAGCCTTCATACTCAGCCATATTATTGGTGCTGTCAAACTGTAATTGGACGGCGACGGGATACTACTCCCCCGTATCAGATACTAGAACTGCTCTAGCTCCAGAACCTTCCATATTAACAGCTTCATCAAAATACATCGTCCATGATTGGCGCGTATCGTACTGATGGTGTTGCTATACTGTCATTACTCCTTCATCAGGGAAATATGTTTCTAAGGGCTTGAAATCCCCTGAAGGTGCGGCGGCCAGTTGATCCGCGATTCCTTGACCTTTGATGGACTTTTGAGTCACATATACGATGTCAAATTGTTGTAGGATCAACTGCCATTTGGACAGCCGACAATTTAACATGGGTTTGTTGAACACGTACTTGAGAGGATCTACGCGGGATATAAGATGGGTTGTGTGACCATGGAGGTAATGCTGTAACCTCATGGAAGCCCATGCTAAAGCACAACACGTCTTTTCGATTAGAGTGTACTTGTGTTCACTGCTGCTGAACCTTTTACTGAGGTAATAGATAGCTCGTTCTTGGCCTCTATCGTCCTTCTGCCCCAGCATGCAGCCCATAGCATTGTCACCTATGGACAGGTACATAAATAGGGGAACATCATCCCTGGGTGGTACCAACACAGGAGCTTTGACTAGCTATTTCTTGATTGTAAGGAAGGCATTCTGGCACTCATCATTCCATTTCATGGAGGAGTTCTTCCTTGTTTGAAGATTGGTTCATAGGTTGCTGTGAGTTGGGAGATGAACCTGCTAATGAAGTTGATTCTTCCCAAAAATCCCCGAATTTCCTTTTCTGTCTGAGGAATGGGCATTTCCGTGATGGCTTGGATTTTGGTAAGATCCAGCTCAATCCCTTCGTGGCTGACTAAGAATCCTAGCAACTTGCTTGATTTAACGCCAAAGGCGCATTTGGCTGGATTCAACTTCAAGTTATACTTACGCAACCTGTTGAATAGCTTTCTGAGATGGTCTATATGGTGATCCTCCTTCCGGGACTTGACAATGATGTCATCCACGTAGATCTGAATCTCTTTATGCATTAAGTCGTGGAAAAGAGCCATCATTGCTCTCTGATAGGTAGCTCCGGCATTGATGAGGCCGAATGACAACCGTCTATAACAAAAAGTTCCCCAAGGAGTGATGAAGGCAGTCTTCTCACGATCTTCCTCGGCAACCATGATTTGATGATACCCCGCAAAGCAATCAGCAAAGGAGTACATGTCGTATTGCGCAGTATTGTCAATGAGAATGTGGATAAATGGCACAGGAAAGCTGTCTTTTAAGCAAGATTTATTCAAGTCTCGGTAATCCACGCAAACTCGCACCTTCCCTCCAGGTTTAGGCACGGGCACGATATTGGATATCCACTCCGGATATGTAGACACCATGATGATGCCAGCCTGAAATTGTTTCACAATTTTCTCTTTCACCCTTAAACTCCACTCAGGTTTCAATCGCCTGAGTTTCTGTTTGACTGGCTTAAATTCCTCTTTAATGGGAAGGCGATGAAGGACAATGTCAGTGGACAAACCCACCATATCTTCATGAGACCATGCAAACACATCCTGGAATTGGGTTAATAGTATAACCATGTCATTCCGTTGGTTTAGGGTAAGGTCTGAATCAATCTGGATTAACTTAGGACTTTCTAAGGTTCCGAGATTGAAAGAAGTGGTTTGATCAAGGTTGGGTTTAGGTGTATCTTTGACCCATTCTTGAATTTCTGGAGGCACCTCAATGTCATCCTGTGTATCCATCAAGGCTGAATTCATCTCTACATCAAAGGTACAATCCTTGTGTAGGAGAGGCATCGTATCAGCAAGTACAGGCACATCTAAATTCAGAGTCCTGAAACAAAATATGCTTTCACTTAGTATATATGAAATGCGTTTGATCATACACAGTGTTAGCATATACTGGCAAAATAAACTGCTAATACTGTACAGAAAAGTAAGCAGTTATTATATTTGCAGGGCAGAAAGAACTTTTGCCCGCTTTACCCTTGACGACCGATGCAAGGAATGCTGTTCCAATTGGCAAGAGCAAAGTTCGGGTGAATCGCAGTTATGGAGGGACTGTCATCATCCTCCATGTCCCGAATGATGGGCATTATGTTTGGGCAATCATCGTCTGGGGTGTATCGGTTGGTATGTTCATCATGGACGATGATACGCATGCCCGACATTATTCGGACAACGTTCTCCTTGATTCTCCGCTCCTCTTCTTCGATTGCGGGATTTGTAATAACGATTTTATTTTCCTCCACCGGTTTCGGCTTAGGAAATAACATAGCCATGACATTGGCTGGCACCTTTACAGGAGGTTGTGCGGACTTAGCACTTGAAGGCGAAGATAAACGCCACATAGTTGAAGCTGAAGGAACCTGTGGATGTTTATGAGGGTTCCTATGACTAGAGTTGGCCGAATAGCCCAGTCCAGCTATTCCAGTGAGCTTGGTTAAGCGAATAGGGTACTTGATACCTTGACAATCTGTACCCAACCCTTGTCCTGGTTTATGACCTAACGACATCATTTCTTGAGTGGCTGACATCACTTCGACAGAAATCTGGGGTTCGGGCAGTGGTGCTCCAATAGCATGGTATTGGGTATTGCTTATTTCCAAAGCATGAAAACTGACTGGTTCAATGTCCGCATTAGCATTGATGACCAGTAAATCCCCGTGTTGAGGACACTCTGGTTCAGCATTGACAGTGACCAGGCTATTACTGACAATATATTTTAATTGTTGATGAAGGGTGGAGGGGACTGCCCCAGCCATGTGGATCCATGGTCGTCCCAAGAGTAGGTTGTATCCCGACTCTATCTTGAGCACATGGAAGGATACGCAGAATGTATGAGGACCAATCTCAATTGGCAGCTCAATTACTCCAACCGAATTCCAGCGGGCTCCATCAAAAGCTTTGATGATAGTATGGCTACTCCAGATTCGATTAGGATTGATATTCATCTTCACCAAGGTAGCATATGGGCAGATATTTAGGGATGAGCCTCCATCTATCAGGACTCCAGCCACCATATATCCGGAGGACAAGACTGCGATGTGCAATGGTTTGCAATGGCCGGTCCCTTCAGGCGGAATGTCATCATCAGTGAAGGATATCACATTGTTGTTGAAAATGTGATCAACCAGATGTTGAAATTTTTCCTCATCCACGGATGTCGGGAGATAGGCTTCTTCTAAAACCTTTAACAAGATCTTTCGATGATTCTCGGAAGTGAGGACCAAGTCCAAAATTGATATCTGTTGTGGAGCTTCTTTCAAGCTTAAAACCACCGTAGCTTCGTTATGACCCATAGTGCGGAGGAATTCTTCAATCTTCTCCGTGGGTATTTTTACTTTTAATTTGACGGCAGATTTCATCACCCGTTGGGGAAGGTAGAGCAGATTTTCTTTCGACACTGCAGCAGTGGTATGTGAAGTGGATCCTTCACCTTCTCCATAACTCCACGGAACTTTATGCAAGCTAATAATAGGATATTGTGCTCTGCACGGCAAGTTGATTGGCTCGGGAGCGGCCACTTTCAAAGGATTGTTGCTTCCTTTGAGTTGAATTATTAGCATGACGAGTGATTGATCAGCTTCAGTAGATATGACGGCCACCACACTCTTCCATTTAGTGGGACCTGCATTCTCACTGGCGCGTAGCACAGTGTCGTCATCTGCCAGGCGCAGTACGCCACTGTCGATTAGGTTCTGAATAAGGTGGCGGAGTGCTCAGCATTCTTTTGTGATGTGTCCACGAGATTGGGAATGATATTGACATACTCCCTCAAAATTGTACCGTCCAGAACGGGGGTTGATTGGAGGTAGAAGGGAACTGATTCTTCCTTCATTGATTAACATGTGAAGTATCTCCTCCATAGGTTGACCCAAATAAGTGAATTCCCTTTTGTTGGCGAAATCCCGACGGGCCTTGGCATTTGCTCTCTTCGTCACTTTGTTTTCCAGCATTTCATTTTCTGAAAGTGAAGAGGGAATATTCATGACAATGGGCAGGAGACTGGCATGCTCCTGGCTGATTAGCTGACGAGTCACTTGATGCTGATAAGTAACCAGTTCCGCCAATTGCTCAATTTGTTTGCAGAGAGCTTTCATTTTTCGTTCCATTGTGAACTGGAACTTGGCATAATCCCATTTGTTATCACCATCTTTGATGGGTTGGGAAGAATCACAGCTGAAGTTGGAACTCTGTCCACTGCTCCAATTAATCATGTTGACCTCTTCTTCTTTGTGTTGAGGAAGAGGGTTGTCTTGAACGTTAGGTTGATCTGGTTTAGTGACCACGATCTCACCGTTGTCTATCAGGTCTTGGATCTTGTGTTTCAAGGCCCAACAATCTTGAGTATCATGTCCAGGTGCCCCGGCATGATAAGCACATTTTCGAGCAGCATTAAAACCCCTTCCATTTGGGTTGGCTGGTGGAAGTAGATGTGTAATCTTCTTTTGTGTTGTCAAAAGATTAAGGATATTCTCGAGGGTATCCCCTAAGGGCGTGAACACTCGAGGGCGTTTGGCTACTCCACCTTTTGGTATTGGAGGGTTTACAGACTGTGCTGGAAAGGGAGTATAGTTTCTCCTCTGAACTGGCATATTTTGACTGCCTTTTTGACCCTGTAGTATCAGGGAAACATCTTCCTCTTTCTTTTTATGGACCCTCCTGGGGTTGTTCCCATAATTTCCAGACTGGATGTGATCAGCAACAACTTTGAGTGTGGCTAGATCTTGAATCTTTTCGGATTTCAATCCCATCTCAGCCATCTCCCCATGTTTGACCATTTCAGAAAACGGTTTGCCGATGCCGGCTAAAACTCTCTCATAGAAGGGAGCTTCTTGTATGTCTATGAACGTCATGACCATTTCTAATTCGGTAATGGAAGGATTCACTTGGGTAGCCAGGCGTCTCCACCTCTGGGCATACTCTCTGAAAGACTCGTTAGACTGTTTTTTGATCTTGGTAATTTGATACCGATCAGGAGCCATTTGAGACTGAAAGCTGTATTGAGTGAGGAAGGAATGTGCTAGCTCTTCCCAGCTGTGGATTTTGGAGTTGTCTAATCTTGTGTACCATGAACGGGCTTCTCCAGTTAGACTCTTTTGGAATAATTACATTCTGAGCTTTTCATCCTCTGCATAAGATCCAAGTTCTCCAATAAATACCTTTAAGTGTGTATAAGGATCTCCTAACCCATCATATTTTTCAAAGTCAGGAGTTTTAAAATTTTCTGGATAATGAACACCAGGAAAAATACATAGATCAGCATATGAAACACTCCCGTGTGTTCCAATTCCTTTGATAGTACGAAGGGTCTCTTCCATTTGGAGGACTTTCTTTTTAATGTCACCAGTGTCTGGGTCTCCAATGGGATGGGCAGCATCATGAGTTTTATTGGTCTGATCCAACTGCAGTTCAGGTATGGTAATGACCTGGACTCCTCCTTGTGTGGAGGATTCAGCATGTACGGGTATTTTTTGACCCTGTGTAGACTGGTGTAATTCTTTGAATAGAACAGCCAAATCTGCAATTTGTTTGCTTAATCCATCGAATTCTTTGTGAGAAACTGGATTAAGTTCAGTCTGGTCGGATGACGACATAATTGACTGTAGGCCTATTGCCTTTTTGGACTTTGAACGGGTAGTAGGCCCGATTGACTCCCTACGAAAGACTTGCATAGTTTAGTCCTTAGGGAAGGTGAATATTAATATGCAATGTGATGAGTCCATTTTAGGAATTTTATCCTGCAAAAACGGATGTCAGCTGTTTGTAGCATGTATGTATATGTGTACACATTCCTTCATATTTCTCATTACATGGAGATATATATGTCATGAAATTGTGTAATTTAAAATGAGAGCATGAAGAGAGTTTCCTCCGTTTTGGGTTTATCAGAAGCTGACCTGTCTTAGGTTACTCTTGCGGCTTTTTGGCATGAAGGTTCCCAAATCATCGCAATCTACTTGACGGGAAGTTAATCCGGTCTTTCAACTGGAGCGAATTTTGGTGGTGCCTTTCCTGAGCCTCGAAGAATCAGGCTTCTCACGAGTCCAGTAATCAAACACCGACGGGATAGCCTCCTGGTGGAGGGACCACACAACATACATTCACATACATCGCGTCTCACCGTATGAAATGATGACATGTGCGAAGCACTAATATCATGAGCAGTTTATAGTGCGAGGCACTAACATCACAGGCAGTTTATAGTGCGAGGCACTAACATCACATGCAGTTTATAGTGCGAGGCACTAAATAAACAAGACATGCATTCGTACACATTCATCCAATGTAAATGCAACATCCACACACACAAGCAGATAACAATTTTGAAAAGATTGAAATAGCGGCTTAAGTCCTCTTACTGGAATCCCCAGCGGAGTCGCCACCTGTCGACGTCGGGATTTTTAGATGTCCCTTTCCGTTACTTGTTCTTTGGTGTTCTCATTTTAGGTGAGATTTGTTTGAAAAAACGAGTGAAAAAGGTCCGACATGTATAATGTCGACGATGGACTGTTAAGAGTCGCCAGTTGGTTTTTTAAATGGTTGTACCAACACAACCGAAAAAAGGTATGCACATTGACCCAGTGACGTGACACTGCTATATGGGTCGGTGAAACCGAGATTCATTTAGGGTCCGGGGACTTGGTTATGCGGGGGGAAGGTGTTAGGCACCCCCCCGACATCCGTGTTACCACGGTGACCGCCTCTTTTCAAGAAACTATTATCTGAATGTGTGTGTGTGTGAGTCAATGTGCTGTTATTTGAAAGTGGTACGAGGCCTCGTTCGCACCTATATACGCAGGGTTTGAATTTATGTAAAAATTCAATTTTTACAAGATATGGCAGTGATGTTTTATAAAAGAGGTTTTTCAAACCCTGACGCTCAATAGTAATTGAGGCCTTTTGCACTCCCATTTTATTAAATGCGTGGCTTGATTGATTTTATTTGACGGCTGCGAAGCATCCGTACGAAAATAATGTACAAAATAATGCCGACTTCCTCGTGGGTATGGAAACCATCTGAGGAAATTCAGACACCGCAGAATAATTTACAAGCTGCTTACAGCTAAAAATGTCCATCACGGGAACCGAATCTAGATCCAATGGTATGAATCTGTGATCACATGATTCTTAGGCTCACATGATACAACAATTTGTATGAAAGCAGTACGCAGGTATATATATAAAAGCAGTAAATATATATATACAGACATGATCACCAACCACGAAGTAACTCCATGGGGGACCCGAAATGTAAATAAAGCTGTTAAAAGCTATCAACCGCCACGGAGGAAACTCCAGGCGGGACAAAACGTAGATAAAGCTGTAAAAACGGTCAACCACCACGAAGTAAACTCCAGGTGGGACGAAATGTAAATATATATATATATATATATATATATATATATATATATATATATATATATATATAAAAAGCGAGTAAACGCACCGGATGTAAAATTCAGGCTCACCGAACAGAGTTCGATAGCAGTTCATATATATAAGTATATATATATATATAAAAGTGATTAAACGCACCAAAATAAAGTTTAGGCTCATCGAACAAAGTCCGACACACAATTAATATATATAAGTATATA
The DNA here is from genome assembly GCA_016801055.1 of Panax notoginseng. NCBI lineage: Eukaryota > Viridiplantae > Streptophyta > Magnoliopsida > Apiales > Araliaceae > Panax > Panax notoginseng. The sequence continues at coordinate 44,319,351 of CM029018.1, read as the reverse complement.
TATATATTAAAGCAATAAACGCATCAAACCGAAGTTTAGGCTCAATCGAACAAAGTCCGATACACAGTTCATATATATATAAAAATATATATATAGAAAAGCAAATAAACGCTCCAGACCAAAGTCTAGGCTCAACCGAGGTATAACTCGGTAATGTTAGTCAATATGTATGTAAATATATATAAGATATATATATATATACAGACTGAAATGAAACCACGGACCGAAGTCCGGGAAAAAGCAAGCAACACGACTCTCAACGTGTAGAAGGGTGTGTGCAAAAATGAAGAGAAAGACTCTAAAGTGTGTGAGAAGGCTTACAATGGGCTACCAAAGAAGACTTCTATATCTTTAGAGTGAGTAAACACTAGATTTTGTAGGTACAAAAGAGGGCTATATATGAGCTCACAGGTGTTTAAAGTGGGAAAATACACTGTATGGCAAGTGTAGAGCGAATTTTGCAGGGTTTCCCCGTCTTTTTTCTCTTAAAAATCAGCACCCCAAGCCCTCTATTTATAGGCAAAACTGCCGCAGGTGTACCTGCAGCTCAGCCGCAGGTGTACCAGAGGCGGGTCAGGTCGGCCCGGTTTGGTCGGGTCGGGTCGTCTCGAAGTACGTGCACGCGGGCACTGTAATGTCCACTCGATTTTTCTGAAGTGCAATCCGGGCATCTGTTTGAGGTATACAGGACCTATTTCGGACCGCCGTTGTCTAGAGTTTGTACGATGGCATGGGATTAGAGTTTGTACGAAGTCTTTGAAGATGGGACGGTGCCCTCCGGTCTTTAAGCTTCAACTTTCATCCGTTACCCCGCACAATAGCAACTTGAGATTGGTTAGCCTTGTGGGCTGTTGTTGCGTAGATGTGTTGAGACGACTTGGCATGGCATCGTGTTGGTCAGATGACGATGTTGCCCCTTACCGGTGTTATTGTCGAGTTGGGTCGATAAAGCTGACGTTGCTCAGCTTCGCTGGGATTGGACTGCTATAATTGGTTGAAAGTCCTCATTGTCATCTTTGAGGTGTGTCTATCTTCCCAATGTCATCGCCGGGCTGATACAGTGTATCTCGTTGTGAGCGCCGAGATTGAAGCTGGTTGCATTTGTAACAAGAATTTCCGGGGTTAATGCCGAAACTGCATTCCTTGGGGCTATCACCAAGGTTGGAGGCTATTCCCATGTTTAGGGCTGAGACTGGACACCTCGGGGTTATCTCCGAGATTAATTGGTCTTCTCCGGTGTGTGTGTTCCGGTATTGATCTGCATGCCTCGGGGTTCTCCAAGATTGGATTGGTTACTCCCAGATTGCGATCTGGGGTTGATGCTGAACTTCCGGTAGTATCCGGTATGGTTGTGGATTGTCTTTTAGGGTTCTCTCATAAAAGACGAATCTGCCTTCCTGCAATGTTAGTGTCAGTAGTACAGAAAATTTCGAGTGTCTACAATGTCGCCACCCCAATAGTGCTTTAATCTTTGCCCGTTAACTTCGAAGGTTTCGAGTGGATTTCTGTTGTACAACTAAATGACGCCATGTGGGAAAACCATCTTAATATTGAATGGTCCTGACCATCTGGATTTGAGCTTTTCGGGATACAATCTCAGTCTTGAATTGAACAATAATACCGATTGTCCCGGTTCGAACTTTCTTTGTAAAATTTTCTGGTCGTGCCACTTCTTGACTTTTTCTTTATACAGCTTCAAGTTCTCATATGCTTGCAGTCTGAATTCATCAAGTTCGTTCAATTAAAGTAGCCTCTTTTCTTCTGCAGCTGTTTGATCGAAGTTGAGTTTCTGAATTTCCTAATATGCTTTGTGCCGTAATTCCACTAGGAGGTGACATGCTTTTCCATAGACCAACTGATAACGGAGACATCCCAATTGGCATTTTGTATGCTGTCCGGTAAGCCCATAGTGCGTCATCTAATTTTAGAGACCAATCTTTTCTACTCGGGTTTACCACCTTCTCCAAAATTTTCTTCACCTCTTTGTTGGAAACCTCAACTTGACCACTCGTCTGGGGGTGATATGCTGTTGCAACCCTATGATTGACCCCGTATTTTGCCAAGAGAGCTTTGAATGCTTTATTGCAGAAGTGACTTCCCTCATCACTTATAATTGCTCTTGGTGTGCCAAACCTTGTGAAGATGTTCTTTTGTAGAAACTTGAGAACCACTTTGGCATCGTTTGTAGGGAGTGCTACAACTTCCACCAATTTTGTTACATAGTCTACAACAAGAAGAATGTACACGTTATTGAATGAGGGAGGAAAAGGTCCCACGAAGTCCATTCCCCATACATCAAAGACTTCTACTTCCATGAATGTGTTGAGTGGCATTTCATTCCTTTTTGAGATGTTGCCCACCTTTTGGCATCTGTCACAGCTTTTCACAAACTGGTGGGCATCCTTAAACATAGTAGACCAGTAGAATCCTGCTTGAAGTACCTTGGCCGCTGTTTGCTTACTCCCATAATGTCCTCCATATCCAGATGAATGACACTCATGCAAGATATTATTTACTTCGCTGTATGGCACGCATCTACGAATCATTTTGTCAGCACACTGTTTAAATAAATATGGCTCATCCAACATGTACCACTTGACGTTATGTAGGAACTGCTTCTTTTGCTGACGTGTTAGATCAGGAGGAAGGACATTGCTCACCAAGTAATTGACAAAATCCGCATACCATGGAAATTCTGCATTGACTCCAAACAGCTGCTCATCCGGAAATGACTCGTTAATTAAACACTTTCTGCCACTTATTTTCTAATCTTGAAAGATGATCTGCCACTTGATTTTATGTCCTCTTTCTATCCTTTATTTCCAAATCAAATTCCTGTAGGAGAAGGATCCATTTGATTAGTCGAGGCTTAGCATCCTTCTTTGAGATTAAATAACGAATCGCCGAGTGATCCGTATATACCACCACCTTTGTTCCAATCAAGTACGCTCTGAATTTATCAAAGGCGTATACTACAGCAAGTAATTCCTTTTTGGTGGTTGTGTAGTTCAATTAGGCATCCGTAAAGGTTTTACTTGCATAGTATATGGCGTGGAATATCTTCTCTCGGTGTTGGCCCAAAACAGCCCCTATAGCATAGTCGCTAGCATCGCACATTAACTCGAAAGGCATTATCCAATCCGGTGCTACGATCACGGGGGATGTAGTCAACTTCTTCTTCAATTGGTCAAATGCTGACTTACATTCTTCGTCAAACTTGAAAACTGAATCTTTCTCTAAGAGAATGTATAATGGTTTTGCAATCTTAGAGAAATCTTTAATAAACCTTCTATAGAATCCAACATGTCCGAGGAAACTGTGGATTCCCTTAACTGTAGTTGGCGGTGGAAGATTCTCAATTGTTTCCAGCTTTTCTCTATCTACCTCTAAGCCTTTCGCAGAGACCTTGTGCCCCAATATTATTTCTTCTTCAACCATAAAGTGGCACTTTTCCCAGTTAAGCACCAAATTTGTTTCCATGCATCGCTTCAAGACCATGACCAAGTTCTCTAGACAGATATCAAAATTGTCTCCATAGACGGAAAAGTCGTCCATGAAAACTTCCATATTCTTCTCCACCATGTCCGAGAAGATGGCCATCATACATCATTAGAATGTCGTGGGTGCATTACACAAACCAAAAGATATTGTCCTGAATGCAAAGGCACCGTATGGGCACGTGAACGTGGTCTTCTCTTGATCTTTAGGAGCTATGACAATTTGGTTGTAGCCTGAATAACCATCCAGTAAACAGTAAAATTCGTGTCCCGCCAACCTATCCAACATCTGATCGATAAAAGGTAGAGGAAAGTGGTCCATGCGGGTTGCCTTATTCAATTTCCTGTAGTGCATGTAAACCCTCCAATTGATAACTGTCCTCATTGGAATTAATTCATTATCATCATTCTTTACTACAGTCATTCCTCCCTTTTTCGGCACGCATTGAACTGGACTGACCCATGCACTATCTGAAATTGGATAAATAAATTCCGTATCCAACCACTTCAAAATTTCTTTCTTCACCACTTCTTTCATGATTGGATTTAGCCGTCTCTGCTGTTCCACTATTGACTTTGCATCCTCTTCCATAAGAATTTTGTGCATGCAGAAGGATGGACTTATCCCCTTTATATCAGCAATTATCCATCCTATAGCCGACTTGTATTCTCTAAGAACTCTCAGCAACTTACTTTCCTGCAGTTCGTTAAGTGCAGATGCAATAATAACAGGTAAAGTATTAGAATTGCCCAAATAAACATACCTGAGGTGTTTAGGAAGTGGCTTAAGCTCAAGAGTAGGTGGTGCCTCCAATGAAGGTTTCATTCTTGTCGAAGGTTTTTCTTCCGTGTGTAATGGCGCTCGAATGGTGCCTTAAATCTACTAACTCGTGGTAAGGAATCCAGCATATGCAAGTAATCTACAAACTTTGGATCATCCAAATCTTCATCTCCTAGTAGTGTAGTCTCCAATGGATCATTAGCCAAACTTTTAACCATGTCTTCATTAACTATCCTGTCAATGACTTCCACCCGAAAACACTCTTCTTCATCTATAGGGAACTTCATAGCTTAGAACATGTTGAACTTGACTTCCTGATCTTGAACCTTCATGGTTAGTTCACCTTTTTGCACATCGATGAGAGTCCTACCCGTAGCCAAAAATGGTCTCCCTAGGATGATTGGGATATTTTTATCTTCTTCATAATCCAAAATTATAAAATCAGCTGGAAATATAAATTTGTCCACCTTAACCAAGATATCTTCCATAATTCCTCTTGGTACGTTACCGATCTATCCGCTAACTCTAGAGATATATTTGTCGGTTTCAGAGCTGGTAAACCCAATTCGGTATAGACAGTTAACGACATGAGGTTCACACTTGCCCCCAAGTCACACAAACACTTTTTGAAGGCCATGTTCCCGATTGTGCACGAAATGGTGAAACACCCCGGATCCTTTAACTTCAGAGGTAACCTTCTCTGTAGAACTGCACTGCACTCCTCTGTCAATGCTACAGTTTCATAATCCTCCAATTTCTTTTTCCTTGACAGAATCCCCTTCATGAATTTAGCATAACTTGGCATTTTCTCTAGGGCTTCTGCGAAAGGAATGTTGATATGAAGTTTCTTAAAAACTTCTAAAATTTTGGAAAATTGCTTGTCTAACTTCTGTTTCTGAACTCTTTGCTGAAATGGTGGTGGAGGATACACAACTGACTCAATCTCTATCTTGCTCTTGTCCACTTGCTTTTCTTCACCTTGTTTCCCCTCAACCACTTTGTTTTCACCTTCTTTATCATCTTTTTTAGCTACATTTTCTATCTTCTACCCCTCAAGATGCTTTCCACTCCTCAACATGATCGCTTGACACTGCTCATGATTTCCCCTTGGATTTTTCTCAGTGTCACTGGGTAGAGTTCCTGGAGGCCTATTATTCAATGCAAAAGCCAGCGTCCCATATGATTTTCTTAATTCTTGATGGCTACTGCTTGTGATTTCACCGATGCTTCTTGTGATTTCATGGCCGCCTCATTGCTTGAGATGTACTTCAACAACAACTCTTTTAAATCTGGCTTTTTCCCCTAGTGAGTTGGGTTCTCCAATCTCGATAGGTGATCCGTAACTTGGTTTTTAGTTTTTTTTATATCGCGAATCTCTAGATCGAATTCTTGGAGGAGAAGGATCTATCTAATCAACCTCAGTTTTGTCTCTTTCTTAGAGATTAGATATTTAATCGCCGAATGGTCAGTATACACAATGACTTTAGTTTTGATGAGATATGAGCGAAACTTATCAAAGGCATATACTACTACCAGAAGCTCTTTCTCAATAATGGTGTAATTAAGCCGAGCATCTGTTAAGGTTTTACTAGCATAATATATAGTGTGAAATACCTTATCCCTTCGTTGTCCCAACACTACACTAACAGAATAATCAATGGCGTCGCACACGAGTTCAAAAGGTAATGTCTAGTTAGGGGCCACTACAATAGGAGCTGAGACGAGTCACTTCTTTAACAGTTTAATTGCTTCTAGGAAGGCCTCGTCAATCTTGAAAGACACTTCTTTTCCCAATAGGCTACAGAGCGGCTTGGTAATTTTAGAGAAGTCTTTGATGAACCGCCTGTAAAACCCTGCGTGCCCCAAAAAACTCCTTACTCCTTTTACTAATGATGGCGGTGGAAGATTATCAATAACATCAATTTTTGCTCTATCTACTTCAATCCCACTAGCAGACACTCTATGCCCCAGAATAATCCCTTCTCTCACCATGAAGTGGCATTTCTCCCAAATCAAAACCAGGTTAGTCCCTACACATCTTTTCAAAAATGCAGTCAAATTTTGTAGACAAGCATCAAAAGAACTCCCGAAAATAGAGAATTCATCTATAAACACCTCGAGCGTCTGTTCCACCATATCAGAAAAGATGGACATTATACAACTCTAAAATGTTACAAGAGCATTACATACCCCGAAAGATATTTTTTGGAAGGCAAAGGTCCCATATGGACATGTAAATGTTGTTTTCTCCTAATCTTTAGGTGCTATTGCAATTTGATTGTAACCCGAGTACCTATATAGAAGATAATAGAATTCATGCCCGACGAGTCTATCGAGCATTTGGTCAATGAAGGGCAGAGGAAAGTGATCCTTACAAGTGGACTTGTTCAGTTTCCTATAGTCCATACATACCCTCTATCCAGTCAACGTTCGTATGGGAATAAGCTCATTATTCTCGTTAGGCACCACTGTCATGCCGCCCTTCTTTGGCGCACATTGTATTGGACTAACCCATGGAATGTCAGAGATTGGGTAGATAATGCTCGCATCAAGCAACTTGATTATTTCCTTTATGACCACCTCCTTTATGATGGGGTTTAACTGCCTCTGATGCTCAATAAAAGGCTTAGACCCCTCCTCGAGGAGGATTTTATGCATACAAAAAGAGGGACTGATGCTATTTATATCTACAATAGATCACCCCATAGTTATTTTATACGTCTTGAGAACTTGAAGGAGCTTCTCTTCTTGTGCCTCATCTAATGATGCAAAAACTATAACTGGTAAGGTGGATGATTCACCTAGATAGGCATACTAGAAATGGCTCGATAATGGCTTAAGATCAAGCACGTGTGGTTCTATAATTGAGGGCTATGACTGGGAGGTAGATGTTACTTGTTCATTCAAAGATTCGAGTTATCGCTTGAACTGATTTGATCTCGGGGGTGCATCTAACCACTGAACATACTCAAGATGAGTAGGCTCTTCCACATTACTTGCACCAGTCAAAGTTGCTGAAGAGAGTCAGAAAGGTAGTTTTTATAGAATACTTCTCACACAGCTTTGTTAATCACATTAACTTAGATGCAGTCTTTAGAGGCACTAGGGTACTTTATAGACCTGAATACATTAAAATTTACTTCTTGGTCTTATACTCTCATTGTGAGTTCCCCCTTCTATACATCTATCAATGTCCTGCCTGTTACTAGAAATGGTCTACCCAAGATAATAGGGACCTCCCTATCCTCCTCGAAGTCCAGAATAATAAAATCAGCGGGGAAGATGAACTTGGCCACCATGACAAGCACGTCTTCCACTATCCCCTTCAAATAAGTGAGAAATCTATAGACCAGCTATAGAGTTACACTGGTAGGCTTAGCCTCATTCAACCCCAACTTCTTATAGATAGATAGGGGCATTAGATTGATGCTAGCTCCTAAGTAGCATAGGGCTTTTTTCGATGAACTGATTCCCAATAGTGCATGATAAAGTGAAGCTCCAAGGGTCTTTTAACTTAGGTGGAAACTTTTTTTGTAGAATTGCACTACATTCCTCAGTAAGTGCCACTGTCTCATAGTCCCACATTCTCCTCTTCTTGGACAAGATGTCCTTCATGAATGTCATATAGCTGGGCATTTGTTCTAGCGCCTCCGTAAACGGTATATTGATGTAAAGTTTCTTAAAAACTTCTAAGAACTTCGAGAATTTTTTATCAAGCTTTTGTTTATGAAGGTGTTGAGGAAATGGTAACTGTTGGACTACAGGACTAGGCTTGCTAATAGTCGGGGTTGGTATTGTGGTTTCCTCCTGCACATTCTCTTCTCCCCCAGACTTGTCACAAATTGGCTCAACATTGCTTTCCTCTTCAATAGTTTCCTGTTACACTGTTGAGGTCGCTCCTTCAGTTACATTCACTGTCTTTCCACTCCGGAGAGTGACTGCCTTGCACTGCTCCTTTCCCTCCCGTTTTGGGTTGACATCCATGTCACTTGGCAAGGTGCCTGGAGGACGGCTATTTAAAGCAGTTGCCATTTGTCCCATTTGGACTTCTAAATTCCGAAAGAACGCCTCTTGACTTTGGATGGATGCCTCTTGACTATTGCTCCTTATTTCATTCTGAGCAATGTATCTCGAGAGGAGATCTTCCAAACTTGGCTTTCTGTCCTGTGGAGGTGGGGGTTGGTAAGAGCCTTGTGGATGTTGTTGGTGTTGATTCTGAGATTGAAAACTAGGAGGATTTGAATATGTTGGTCTGGCAATAGAGGTTTGGGCTTGGTTTATTATTGTTACTCCATGAGAAATTTGGGTGATTTCTCAGTCCAGTATGTTAGTGTGTGGGAAGATTGGAATTCTGCTGCCGCCCATAATTTGTGACAAATTGAACTAATTCAGGGCTAATGGCTCACTAATCAGTAGGGTGGCTACCCGCACACAAATCACATGGCGACGCTACACTTTGCACTGTTTGCACCCCCATAGTTTCAAGTCTTTTACTAAGAGCAACAACCTGAGCAGAAAGTGTCGTAACTATATCAAACTCGTACACCCTTGACATTTTTTGTGGTGCTTGCCTATCATTAGGCCACTGATAATTGTTCGCATCCATGGTCTCCACCAAGTCATACCCTTCAGCATGGTGCTTCGACATAAAAGCCCCACCAGACGCGGCTTCAATACTCGAACGAGTAAAACCGGATAATATGTTATAGAAGGTGTAATACCCAAGAATTTTATAATTAATTTTAGTAATAAAATAAAGATATTTACAATTATTTGTGTGCACATATATTTATGTATATGTGACATGGGACTAATAATTCAATACAAATTGAATCATGCATGAAAGGATTAAGAAATATATTGATAATGATGATAAGCTTGGTTATGACTAATTAAGTATAAGTGTTAAGCCTTTTGTGGCATAATTAATTTCTTAATGAGATTAATTAACGGATAACTTAATAAAGTATTGAACCTAAGGTATATCAAAGCCCAACCTTATTAATGTGACATACTTACATGTGTTAGGAGTTTAGCCCAAGTAATTGAATTGGTAGACTCATGTTTAGCCCAATGTGTATAAATATTTGTACCTAGCCCAACTTAATTTAGCTTGAGATTTAGCCCAATGTGTAATGTATGGTTGGTAGATATATGTATTTATATACATGTACATATATGTATATATGTGGGAGTATGTATATAAGTATATATACATATATGTGTGTATGTAGACCTATACTTGGTAGCACTTTGTATTATAGGTAAATAAAAAGCCTAGCCCAGCCCTAATACCCCTCCCAACTGACCACCCCATTTTCCCTTGCCAAAATACTGATTTATTTAGCTAATTGAGCTCACAAGCAAGATCCATGTGGGGGGGGGGGGAAATGATTATGTGAGTACTAGGAATAGTGTAGGAATAGTGTTAGTTGGTGAAACTTTTCACCATTTTCACTTTTACTCTTGGTTAATATCCTAGCTAATTGGTTAATGATTTCTCTATAAATAGCAATCTCCCAATTCATCTCCTCATTTGTCAAAAATCCTAAGTGTATATAGAGAGCTAGAGAGAATTTAGAGAGAAAAGGAAGAAACTTAGAGAAATTCTTGTGAATTGGTGGTTCAAGAGAAAACCTAGAAGAAGGAATCAAGGTGGAGGCATAATCAAAGTTCCTAGCCAAGAGAAAGAAAGCCACTAAGAGGTAGGTTCACTATCTTTTACATATTTTTGTCAAATAGTTTAGTTTATGATTTCAAGTAAGAAATGCATGCTTGATTATGAGAGGTTTGTGTGTTGTGTGATCATGATGGATCCAAAGGTATAAGGATGAGTATTGGAAGGAATATATGTGATATACATGCCTTTTATGAGTTAATAAAACCAAATGAATAGGAAAAATGCATGTGAGCATGAAACCTAGCTTAGTATGCTTGAAAGTTTGATAATTATGATTGATGTCATAAAATGTGTAAGATATGTGTATAATCCTAAAATGTTATATTGAGCATATATGAAATACAATCATAACCAAAGTGGAATCGTCAGATTCGGACTTCAAACGAACTCATGACGAAACATATAGTGAAACATGTCCAAGTGTGAACCTTAGCTTTGGAAATCAATAAAATGTGACTAGATAAAGATGTTGAGAGGTGATTTAAGAAATCTAATATCGAAGATATGTAAGTTTACAAAATAATGGGAGTGATTTGAACTTGTTTGGTTATAAAATGAACAAGTTATGCAAGATTGAATAAAGAAACTCAAAAATGTTGGAAACATTGTTAAAACATTGTTAAGATTTTCTATCATATCGGCGCACCCCGCGCCGCCTTAGAGTAAAATGTAGTGCGCCCCGTGCCAGGGTCGAACCAGAACTTCTGCAAGTATAGTGCGGCCCGTGCTGTCTATAGGCCTGAAACGGCACGCTCTGCGCCGGACCCCTGTCACCGTTGAGTGGGTCAGGTCAAACCGGGTATAAAATAAATTATGATTTCAATAATAAATAATTAAAGTAATATTAAGAGGTTATGTTAATTAAAGGTGGTTAAATAATCTAAGTAAATGTAATTGTAAATTGAGTAAAGATTTCTGTAGCTATAATTAAACAACTAAAACTAAAGATAATTTCAATCATGGATTAAGAGTTAATAATTACTTTAAGTATGGAATGATAATGGTAAATAATTAAATGATTGGAAGATTATTTAAATGTAGTCATGTGAGACATAAATAATTAGAACAATATAAAGAGAAAATTTTAATTACAAATCAAGGTAAATATCAAGGTATGGTGCACTAATAATGTATGAATGGTAATTACTTAAAAAAACAAATGAAGTGAAAATACCTTTACATTATAAGAAGGTGTAAAACCTTAAATGAACAACAAAAGATTATCTTATGAAATGAATAGAATGAAGGAGATGATGAGTAGAAAAATAATTAAAACAATTTTTTTTATGAAATCTTAGCTACTGAAGGCTATTTGTTAGATCGATTAAGATTTATATCTATGGGTTGATAGAGATTAACCGTTGCGATAACAATAGGTTATTCAAAGGATAGGAAGTTGTGACAACCCGAGAATTTAGATAATTATTAAAATTCTAAAATGATGGATTAAAGGTTATAAGATGAACCTAGACAGAAAATAAGTGTATGGATTTGATGTTTCTATGAAGGAATTTTAAGGATTTTAAAATTTTTGGAGAAGAACTTGAATGATTTGATAGACTATAAGTGATAGTTTGATAATGAGATATATGTTTAGTGTATGAGTTCATAAGAATATGTGTATGTGGTTCTATGTGTACAGGATTGTAGATAAAGATCAAACATTGATCAGATAATTTATATCAGTGATTTTATGTACTCAGTTTGTGAATTAAGGATCAATTATTGATCAGGATAAGTATAACTTTAGCAAACCCTAAAGTTATGTTAATAACATTGTTGTTCAGTGAGAAAACTCTAACAAACTGTTAGGAACCCTAACGATACGCTCGAAAACCCTAATTTGTGTTCGAAAATCCAAAACCCTAATTCGGGAGCTTAAAAGATAAGTATAAAAGCTTAAGTGTTAATTGTTAAGGGTTATGGTATGAGAATTAAATGACCTAAATGGTTATTTTTATTTAGTGGTCCTAATATTTAAATATATACTAGTGTCCTAATCTAAGAGAATTGTGGAGCATGTCACAATTTATTTAATTATTATGTGAGTCAGTGAATATGAATATTATGTGATGGTTTATATTTGTTTATTATATAAACAAATAAAAGAAACTAAGGTAATTATAATTATATATTAGGAATGAAGAATTGAATAACTTAAGGGTTATGATATGAGAGAATATTAGTATATAAATTATATACTAATTTTAAGATATTTATTTTATACATATCAATTAATTAATTTTATAACCTAAGTATAGCAAGTCTAATTGGGTTAAGAAATTAAGTGTACATGAGTAAGTATTTAAATTATGATTGAAGTGAATGAAAACCCTAATTAAATAATGAGGGTATGATAAAATTTGTGTATTCGGTCCATGCTAATTTACATGTCCCAAACATGTAATAAGTAGAGAGCCCAAACATTTTAATTGGAAAGCCCAAATAAAATATTGGATAGCCCAATTTTTAGCCCAAGTGGTGAAGGACTTTTTAGTCATTTAATATAAGAAAAATTGGTAACTAAAAGTAAATCAATTTTGGACATTAAAAGGGGGGAGTATCCAGCCATTGTATGGCAAAATGAAGTTTGTGGCTTGCTTAATTAGTTACTAGTTTTTGTTGCTAAAGTGGTTCACCCACTCCTACCTACTCTAGCCATGTGTCATCATTTTATTTTGTCATCATTCTTAACCAAGCTTGCAAGCAACATTACATGATTGGGTGGGAGTGAGAAGAGCTAGAGTTATTGGGAGATAACAATTAGATATACAAAATATATCTACATACGGAAATATATACTAGTTTTCTAACATCTCCAAGTGGAATCACTGAAAAAGGAGTTGTAGATTTTCGTATGGACTATTTTTAACAAAGCACGAAAAAGTGAAAAAGGAGAAAAAGCTACTGCCCAAAACTTTGTATGGGCTATTTCGGCCACTTAATTTGTGAGAAAAATTCTGGCCTTTTGGGATATGAAAATATATGGTATTAAGTACCTCCTGTCCAAAAATAAGCTCATTCCGACTTAAAATGACCAAGTTATGGTCATTTCAATTTTTGTGATTTTTCGACAAAAATGGCTATAACCAGAGTTCTATAACTCCGATGGCCACGAAATTTAAACTGAAGCGTCACGTTAACACGTATAAGATTGTGTCAAAAGATGGGAATTTCTGGAGTTGAGCATGATAGGGCTATTTTCTTAAGCTACGCAGTAAAAATGATTTTTGAAAAATACCAAAGAGAATTGAAAAATTTTGGAAAAATATTTTTTGTGTATGAAATATATGTATATATGTTTGGACAAAAGATAGAAAAATTATAAGTTGATTTGGTATTTTCGTGAAAAGTATATGGAATCCAGCTTGCTGGATTGAAGGATTTATGAATCCAAACTTGCTGGATTGAAGGATTATGAATCTAGTTTTCTGGATTGAAAATTAGTTGAATTCAGGTTGCTATATTTGGAATTCAGTTTGCTGGATTGCAATCTGGTTTGCTGGATTGCAAATCTGGGTTGTTGGATTAGTATATGACTTATTAGAGGTAAAAGAAGAACTTATAATATATAAGATTAAAATGTTAAATTTTAATGTATATGATATAGTGATTAAAGAATTATCAAAGCACGATAATAATAGTGATGTATTAAGATGTTATCTAATATTTGATTAAGTGTTAGATACTCTATGGATAAAGTAATAGTATTATGAGCTAAAAAATATGTTATGCTAATTAAAAGATCAATCTTATAATTGATAGGTCTTTTATGCGAGATTAAATTAGATTGCTTAGTGGTAATCAGTGGTACAGGCAAGTTCCTAACCTTGAACTTCTAATTATTGTGCAAGTTTTCTTTAACTCGACCTCTAGTTGTTTCATTAGAATATGCTTATGGTTAATCATTGCTGATTACCATGTCTATGAATTATTGAATAGCTTTCTGTGCAGATAATGCATGTGTTCATCAGGTATGAAAGGCTGATCACCTTCATTACCGTCTAGTTCAGTTATAATTTTTCATGTTCTTTCTTGACCATTCAATTCCTATTGACTTGGTCGTTCAGTTATGAAAATTTGTTCATGCTAGTTCACAAATATATTGTTGAATAATCAGCTAGCTATTATTCAAATTCTTTCAATCATGATATATCCTCAATTAAACTTATACTTGTCGGGCAAATTTGTTGCTCACCCTTGCTATATTATGATAAAAAATTTCAGATTAAGATGAAAGCTCGAGTAAAGACAGAAGCAAAGGCAAAGTGCAAGATTGAATTATGGTGCAGTTAGATCTATTAAATTTTCTAACGAAAATAGTATTGTAAACCTTTTTAGATATTGAAGGTATGTATTAAGTTAAGGTTGTAGACCTTGGAAATGATGTGTAAAAGTTTAATGTATAAATAATTTATGTTTATATCTGCCGTAATTGTGATAGTATTAGTATACCAGATCTGTGGTGATTAGTACTTGAATTTGGGGATGCTACAGAAGTCAAGGTCGGGAATAGTCAACGATTCAGGCAAGTCTCTCACCTTAAACTTCCTACATTATTGCAAGTTTCCTAATTCTTAAACTGTATATATTGTATAACCAAATTGTTGTCATATCAACCATATTTATATCGAGTAAATATCTAATACTATTCAGAAATCATTTGTATACCTTGACATTGTTGCAAGCATTGAACTTATTGTTCTTAAATGCATTATAAAAGTTTTCTAAGCCTTTAATTTGACTAGACTGTTATCATATGTTAGAAAGCTATCCAAACCAATTGACTTGGTGCGGACTCTCGTAAATCTACTGAGATGAACAACCCTCATTGAAGGGAAAATTATATAATTATCGGGAAACCGACGTGCGCACTTACTAACATGTTTAAATGTTATGCATAACGTAGGGTACTTTAGGCTGATCACCTGTTGTAGTTGTTTATATTGGATTTGCAGTATAATACTGTTAATTCTAGTAAGAGATCTTAGTCCTTAGTGTCTGCTCAGTGCTCATTCTTATTGAACTTTGAAATGATTAAACTTTGAAATCTTATTGATATCCTTCAGTCTATAGCGACACTTATTGAGAACTCTTGATACTTTTGTTATTCTTAAACTATCATTTATTGTTATACCTTTAAGATTTAAATGTTATAAATGTTTATTCTTATTTCTATATTACTTATTGGGCAAACTTGTTGCTCATTCTTACTTCCCTAAAAGCATTATAGTTAAGGCAGAGCAAGGCGGTACTTCAGGAAAAGACAAAGGAAAGGGCAAGGCTACGGAATAGCTTAGTCCTTTAAATGTAGGAGAACTATTATTATTATTATTATAATGATGTATTTAGGGATGATCAAATTATGTTTAAGTTGTGTTAAGTTTAATCACCAGAATGTTGTAGTAACGGTCACGAGACTTTGGGATGCGAATATTTATGTTATATCAATGTAAGTTATTCTATTATCCCATTGTTGATGATTTTAGTATGATATTAGAATTAGCATGCGACGAACCAAATTCGAGATATGAGTGTCTGAATTTGGGGGCATCACAAAAGGACTGAATTAGAAGCCATTCGGGCAATCCATGGTGTGGACATCGTCTCAATAAGTCCTTAAATATCTCTCACGAGTCTTAAAGAGATTCAGATTCAAACTGTATGAAGGATGTGATATCATGTCTGAGCCTTGCTATTTTCACGGGCAGAAAGAACTTCGCCACGAATTTTTGAGCCAAGTTAGCCCATGTGGTAATGGAGCCCGGAGGAAGTGAATGTAACCAATTCTTGGCTTTGTCCCGAAGAGTAAATGGGAATAGTCTGAGTCTGATAGCATCATCAGATACTCCGTTGCATTTAAAAGTATCACAGATTTCCAAGAAGATTATCAAATTATCATTCAGGTCATCATTCGGCATCCTTCCGAATTGAACATTATTTTGTATCATTTGAATTGTATCCGGCTTGATTTCGAAGTTATTTGCTTGAATCGCGGGCCTTAGAATGCTTGCTTGAGTATCTATGATGTGGGGCATGGCATAATCTCATAGAGATTTTTGGATTTCCTCGACCATTATAATTGGAGTAGGTATTCCCTGAGCTCTTTCTCTTCTCAGTCGTCTAAAAGTTCTGTCTACCTTAGGATCAAAAGGTATTATATTCCGATTCTTGCGAGGTGGCATACACTGTCAAGAGTACTTGAGAAAAAGATTAAACAGATAAATTAGTTTAAATTAAGATCGTTTTGAATTAGTATTAATATTGAAAGACAAATAATACTTAGTCCCTGACAACGACGCCAAAAACTTGTTGGTCATTTTCACGATCAATAAACTGGCGCAAGTATACGCGGTCTAACAAGTAATATAATAAAAATTAGAGTGTCGAACCCACGAGGAAAAAGTACTAACGCTATTCAAGTACTAAAATTATATCAATCCGATCTTATCTAAATAAGTAAATAAGGATGGTGTATTTAAAACTATCTGATTAAAATAGTAAAATATGAGATCGAGTTGTATCAAATATGGCAAGCTAGGATTACAACTCGCCTAATGCTTCGTCTAATCTCCTAAATCTCCATTTAACTAACAAATCAAAAGAATGGCCAACCGAGAACATTAAGTACACATAAGCCTCTTCCGATGGTCAAATGCAAATCTCTTAGCTAGATAAATCACAATATTCCTATGGTGAAAATAACTAGGCTGAGGGTCATTAAGCTTAATCTCAATGGTTACATAAGGAAAATAGATATATTCCTATTCTATTATGCAATATATGCTCTCATTCCCATAGGCATGGTCATTGTAACAATCCGAAATTTCAAATTATAATTTTAAATATTTATTGAATTACATAAATATTTATTTGATGGGTTTATTGTTGAAATTGTTGAATAAATATTTTAAAATGGTATGTTAAATTATTAACTAAAATTATAATGAGATTATAATTTTGGTAATAATTGTTTAAGTGAAAAATTATTTAAAATATAGTATGAGTAATTAATTTATCTGATTAATGTTGGATATGGAAATCCAAATAAATAGTATGTGATTATAAATTATAAACTAAATTATTTATTAAAATTAAAGGAGTTTAAATTAGTTTTGCCAAACAAGGCTTAAGGATATTAAGTTTTTAAATTTTAAAAAGTTTTTGCCAAACAAAGCCTTATGGCTTTTGAATTTTTGAATTTTGAATTTTATTATAATAATTAAAATAAATCAAATAATAAAATATATTTATAATCTATACGTTTATTATATTGTAACTGATATATTTAGTATGCATATTAAGGCCATATCAGTTTCTTTTATTTTACGTATACTTGGGTTATCAGTTTTGTTATTTGCTACACTGAGGAAGAAAGTTGCAGAGAATTGAGAGAGAGTTGAGAGAGAATTCTTAAGATTTTCAAGCAAAATTCTGTGTTTAGCAAGGATTGTTCAAGCATAAGAAGGTATTTTACATAACTTTAATATTATATATATATATATATATATATATATATATATATATATATATATATATATATATATATATATACACACACACACATATATGTTTCACGGCAAAAATTTTATATTATGTGAATTCCATTTTTCGAATTGTTGCTATACAACTAAATTATGGTGATTGTATGTGTTTGTGATACTAGAACTAGTGTTTAGATAGGAATTGTTATATTAATTACGGTTTAAAAATGAAGAAAAATATTTTACAGTGAATATTTTTTATATGGCTATGAAAGTACAAAAGTTAGTGGTTAATTTATATGTTAATCTGTTAATTGAGTCTTGATTATGCTAGTCCATTAAGAAAAGAAGATAACGTAGTTTGAATGAGTTAATCTAGATAAGAATTGTGATCACGGTAATGATTTTTGTAAAGAATGTCAAAAATAGTGTTTTTATATGAAAACATGAAATTTAAGAATTTAAATTAGTTGAAGTTGTTGTTTAATTGTGTTAAATGGTTGAATATGTAAGGAATTATGTTTGTGATAGCTTTGTACCAATTACATATGCTTAATTTACTATTTTGTGGGTGAAATTCGTGTTAGTTGGCTTAAGAACAGTGTCGAAATCACATTCTGCAAAACTGGAATTGGTGCATAGTGCGAGCGCGCGGCCTCTTGGCGCGGGCAATACTGGCGCGGCCGCGCTAGTAGTCTGCCAGACCCAGTGAAGTCCGTTATTTCTGTAGACTATGAAACCTTAATGTAACCTAGTTTAGTGATGTGTTAATGTGAGACACATGTAATGAAAAGGTTGAAACAGAATAGTATCATGTGGTTAGTAACTCTAAAATGTAAAATTAGTATGTTGTAAAATGATACGTTATGACTTAAGAAACTTCGTGAATAATGAATAAGTGTTATGAAATTACACTTGTGATTCTAAAATGTGTATGGTAACTAGAGGTGAGTGTTAATTTGATAAGTGAATGTTAGTATATCTAATAGATATTGTGGTTCTAATACTATGTGTAGGTGAACGTGAGTTTTAGTATTATAGCTTATACACGAGGCAAGTTTCTAAACCTTATCTCTTTACATTGAGCGAGCTTTGTTATTAAATTTGATTTAAGCAAGCTATATCTTTATCTTTATTTCGGACAAGTTTTGAATTCCAACAGTTATTGACTTATTCCAACTTGTTTATTGTTAGACAAGTTTCTTTAATTTCATTCTTGTATCGGGAATGAAATTCTTGAATTCCAATTCCTAATGTTGAATTGTCTTATTTCAATTACTTTGCACAAGTTATTATCCTGTTGAGCAAGTTTTACTTTCAGCTTGCTATTAGTTAACACATATTCAATAATTCTATATCTTATTTAATAAGATCATAGTCTTAGCTTAATATTGTTCAAGCAAGGTCGATTGTTTCATTCAATGCTTATACTTTGAGTATTTCTACGCATGCCTATTAGTTTTAACAGTTTACCTTAAACTATTATTGATTATTCGTAGTGTTGTTAAGTCTTGTTGATTCAACTAATCCTTTAGTTGATGATCGTGAAACTCTAAATTACCCTTGAAGCTTAGCCAAACCAAACTTTCTTTGGTGCAGACTAATACTCTAAAACTAAGAAGAACAACCCTATTATAGGGGATACGTAATACGTTTAGATGTTTGTGCACAATACATGGTACGAAGGGCTGATCCCCCTAAGTACGTGAAGTCCCTACAATATAACTGTTTAGGTTAAAGTTGAAAGATTACTTGTAACCGTGGATATAGTTCGTGATTTTATGACCCTTAGATACATTCACATTTGGATTTTAGTTTTTGTTTATCATTGATAGAGTACTATTCAGTTTTGTTGAGCCTATTCATTGGCAGTTATTATTCTCTTGTTAATTCATTGCTATATCTAGTGAGCATTTGTTTTGCTCACTCTTGCATATATATATATATATACACTCATTGCAGCTAAAGTTGAGAAGGTCGACGAACCTACAACTAGCAAAGGAAAAGGAAAAAATGTACAAGTGATGAAGACTTGTAATTTCATTTCTTGTCATGATGATAGACTTTTTTAGTTAATGATGTGATGTAATTATTTTATTTCCGCATTTGATTGATGTTTAAGGTTAGACAACCTGGGAAGAATTTTGATTAATGATGTAACCGTTTAATGGGAGGATTTATGGTTTAAATGTTATCATATTTGGGTAGATAGTATGAATGTATGGAAAGTGAACACCAAATCTTGTGGGAATGAAGTACCTGAATTTGGGGGTGTCACAGTCATAACAAGTGTTATTGTATTTAGGGTTAGGCATTAAAATCCATTTTTCAATATCAATTAATACCTATATCAATTCCTTAGCCAAGCAATCAATAAATAAGCATGAAATACAACAACCCATTCAAACATGATTCATTATAATAAATAAGAGAGAAATTCAATTAAGCTAATCATTAGGCTACATTGCCATCCTAGAAATGCAATTAGTTCATAGCTATAGAACTAATAAACATTATCAAAGTATTCAACATGCTCAAAATACACAAATGAATGAAAGATTTGGATAAAGAAAACTCATCTTTTGAAGTTTTCTGGCTCCAACTCTTCTCTTCACCGTGTAGAATCCGAGCAATGAAAGAAACAATGAACTTGGAAGACTTGAAAATCCAACTTTCTCTATTGCTAAACTAGCTAACTCCCTATTCTCTATTATGTGTAATTGATAAGGAGGTTGCTGATATATATATATATATATATATATATATATATATATATATATATATATATATATATATATAGAGAGAGAGAGAGAGAGAGAGAGAGAGAAAGGATCCTGTCCAGACTCCCGGACAGGCTTAAAACGCGGACCTTTAATTTTTAATTTTTTTTGCTTTTTTTTAAAACAAATAAAAATAAAATAAAATTATGGAACTGGAATTTTTACATAATACAGTGTTTTAGGTGTGATTTGAATACATATAACAAAACATGTCTGTACATGCTGTACTAAAATATTGGACTAACAAAACATGTATGTAAAAATTTCAGTTCCATAAAATATTAAATTTTTTTAGTTGTTTTTTAAAAAAAAGTAAAAAAAAAAAACGTCCGTATTTTGGTAAAGTCCGGGATCCCTGACTGGATCCGAACTCTCTCTCTCTCTCTCTCTCTCTCTCTATATATATATATATATATATATATATATATATATATATATATATATATATATATATTATATTGAATTATGTAACTTAGTTCATTAAAACACTGTTGTCTTCCTGGAGATCGCAGGTGACACTACGACGCCACCCTTTATGCATTGGACAGGCGCTGCAGGGCAATTCAAGGCTGTCAGGTCAATAAGTCGCGCTGCAGTGCCACCTTTGCACAGAAACAGCTGGACTGGGGCGCTATAAGGGAGATGATGTGGCAGGCATGTGGCGCTGTTGCGCCGCTTTAGAAAGGGAAGTAGGCACTGTGGCGTCGGCTGTGAGAAAATGACAATTTACCCTGTAAAAGCTTGAAATGACCTAATAATCCCTGCAAAGCACTTTTAAGCCAAATAATCACAAATAATATATAAAAGCATTATAAATTAGAATAAACAAACAACTTCTTAAGGTTTAGAGTGCTCGATTTGCGGGTATAAATCCCAATCATCAGCTGGGCCCTGTGGGTTTACTATCTCGGAGTTTGTTTAATCTGTCGTCAATCTAGGGAAAGTTGAGATTCGTAGTCAAATATCCTAGAAAACTACTGTTGAAGGCTGCAAAATGAGGTCAAGTCTTGACTGATTATGTGTCCGGGAAGATAAAGCAATTAGTTGATGGGTAGGGCTGTAAATGGTAATCGAAAAATTTGTATTCGTCCGTATCCGTATTCGAAAATTGCGGATATTATTCGCATTCAGGAAAAAACGGATATATCCGTATTCGGTTTAAAGGTATTCGTAAATTAACGGATACGAATACGGATATAGGCGTACTCGTATTCGTTTAACATCCGACCGTAAATATATCTGGCGGATAACGGATATCCGAAATCCTATATTCGGATTCGTATTCGTATTCGAAATCCGTATTCGAATAACTTATATATATATATATATATCATAACTATATGAGTTATTAATATATATATATATATATATATATATATATCTAATAAATTACATATATATATAGAGAGAGAGATGATGAATCTAAAGTATATCTCTCTTAAATAACATATTGTCGATGTCGGGATTTTTATTTGTCCCTTTTCGTTACCTATTTTTTTGTGTTCTCATTCATGTGAGATTTGTTTGAAAAAACAAGTGAAAAAGGTCCGATATGTATAATGTCGACGATTTGACTATAAAAGTCGCCAGTTGGTTTTTTAATTTGTTGTACCAACACAATCGAGAAAAGGTTTGCACATTGACCTAGTGATGTGACACTACTAAACGTGTTTGTGAAACTGAGATTCATTTAGGGTTCGGGGACTTGCTTATGCGGAGGGAAGGTGTTAGGCACCCCCCGACATCCGTGTTGCCACGGTGACAGCCACTTTTCAATAAACTGTTATATGAATGTGTGTGTGTGTGTGTGTGGGGTCAATGTGCTATTATTTGGAAGTAGTGCTATGCCTCGTTTGCACCTATATACATAGGGTTTGAATTTGTATAAAAATTCAGTTTTAAACAAGACATAGCAGTGATGTTTTAAAAGAAGTTTTTCAAACCCTGTGGTCAATAGTAATTGAGGCCTTTGATACTTCCCTTTTATTCCGTATTCGGCTTGATTGATTTTATTTTACAGATGCGAGGCATCTGTATGAAAATAATGTAAAAAAGGTGCTGAATTCCTCGTGGGTATGAGAACCATCTGAGGAAATCCAAACATCACATATAAATTTACAAGCCGCTTACAGCTGAAAAGGTTCATCACGGGAACCGAATCTAGATTCAGTAGACTGAATCTGTGATCACATGATTCCTAGGCTCACGGACCGAAGTCCAGGCAAACACACGCAACACGACTCTCAACGTAAAGAAGGGTGTGTGAAAATGTGAAGAGAAAGGCTTAAAAATGTGTAAGAAGGCTTATAGTGGGCTGCCAAAGAAGACTTCAATAACTTTAAAGTAGATAAACACTGGCTTCCGTCGGTACAAAAGTAGCTATATGTGAGCTCACAAGTGTTTAAAATGAGAAAGTACTCAGTTTGGGGTGTGTACAGAACAAATTAGACAGGGCTTTCTCGCCTTTTCTCTTTGCAAAATGGCCACCCCAAGCCCTCTATTTATAGGGGGTGGAGCCACAGGTGTACCTGCGGCTGGACCGCAGGTGTACCTGAGGCTGCCCGGGGTGCCCCGGGCTTCGCAGGTCCCGCCGTCTCAAAGTACGTGCACGTAGGCAATGTGATGTCCGGTTAAACTTTCAGAATTACAATTTGGGTATCCGACTGAGGTATATAGGACCTATTTCAGACCGCCGTTGTCGAGAGTTACACAATGACATGGGATTAGAGGTTGTACGAAGTCATGAAGATGGGACGATGCCCTCCGATCTTCAGCTTCAAATTCTATCCGTTATCCTGCGCAATAGTCACTCGAGATTGGTTTTCCTTGGCTCTTGTGGGACATTGTTGTATAGAAATGTATGTTTGAAATGTTGAGATGGCGTGATGTGGCGTCATGGTGGCAAGATGCCGACTTTGCCCCTCACCGGGGTTATCTCCGATTTGGGTTGATAAAACAGACGTTGCTCAGGGTTATCGCTGAGATTGGACTACTGCAAATGTTGAAGGTCCTTAGTGTCATCTCTGAGGTGTGCCTGTCTTATACTGAGTGCCTCGGTGTGAGCGCCGAGGTTGAAGCTGATGGCATGTATTTGAAACAAGCATTTTTGGGGTTATCTCCGGAACTACCACTGCCTTCCTTGGGGTTATCTCCAAGGTTGGAATCTACTATTCCCAGTGTTGGGACTGAGGCGGAACATCTCGGGGTTATCTTCGGGATGAATAAGTCTTCTCCAGTTTGTATTTCGGTATTAGATCTGCATGCCTCGGGGTTATCTCTGAGGTTGGAATTGTTACTCCCGGTGTGTGTTCTGGGGTTGAGCTGTTACTCCCAGTGTGTGTTTCGGGGTTGAGCTGTTCCTCCCGGTGGTATCTGAAATGGATATGAACTGTCTTCCAGGGTTTCCTCTTGAAAGACGAATCTGCACTCCTGTGATGTCAGTAACATATATGCAGAAAATTTCGAGTGTCTACAGATGCCCCTCTTTATCATATTCATGCAATGCAATGTATGGATAGGATAAAGAATCCTAGACACTTGAAATATAACATGAAGCAACTGGTGATGCATATGTATGGGGTTGTTGCCCACCATGTTGAGGATGATTGCTATCTCCCTATAGCTTCTACTAGGGATTTGGCAATTATGACCAGATTGGGTGTGTGATCCAAAACTTTAAGGATGTTGATGTTGGGGTTATCACCAAAGTCCTGAATTCTTGATACAGACTTGATTCCGAAGAAGTGCCTCTTATATGTAAGAGATCTATGGGGATAAAGCTTTGTCTTCTTGAAGATGTAAATAACATATTCCGTCATCAATCCTTCTTGATGAAATTGACCTTTCCTGGTTTGTATCGCCAGAGTATGTCAATGTTCTGTTGGTTTTACTACCAACAACAAATGTTGTCAGGGCTTCCCGACCTTCGTTGACGTGTACTTCACCTACGTGTGAATCAACAGCTGATACTCTATGGGCAGAGTGTCAAGGCTGCTTAACCTTCATTGATGTGTGCGTCAATGGCAGGACGCACTGTAACCCCCACTGGGGATTCGCTGGGGAATATGAGTACCCAAGTATGAATTCCTCGAATATTTCTCGATGCTTCGATGGGTTTACTTGCAACTGGCTGAAATAAAGTCAAGGCTGCTTGACCTTCGTTGATATGTATGTCAACGGATGACAATGCGTTGTGACCCCCACTGGGGGTTGTTGTATTTTGATATATACAAGCGCGTTGTAACCCCCGCTGGGGTTATGTGGCAAAGTAGGATGACAATCGTAAATGAGAGGAATTGGACCTGCGTGAGGTATCACTAAGTGTGACTTGTATCTTCTAAGATCATCGACATATTGTACCCTATGTTTGGACAAATACCAATGAATGATGTGAAGACCCATGGTTCAACCAGGGTTGTAGGCTATTCTGCTCAATCGCGTAGCGTTTTTATCCCTGATTTAGCCTTTTCAGCTTGCGAGAACTCCTTTGTAACTCGAATCGGACCGAGCTGGAGGGGTGGAACCCACATAGGGGTGCCGTAGGTGCACCTGCTACAGCCACAGATGGACCTACGACCAACCGTAGATGATAAAGACCTGCAAGTTGCTTTCATAAGTCCTTTTCAACTTACGCCGCGAAGGAAATTTGAGAGTTCTTCTTCAGATCTGCTGAGTTTGAATGTCTTTCTGCAAATTCACACCCTTTCTGAGGTGATTTGGAGACTTGTTGTCCAGAGATTATGGATCTGGATCAGCCGAGTAGTTCCCGTAGGATCACTTCTGGTGTATAGAGGAGGGCTTCTGAAGTGCCTCGACCTTGTTCTGTTAGACAGCCTCACAGGTTGGTAGAGGCGGTGATACGTCCAGTCCAGGTTGATGTGTCGGACGTCGAGGACAAGTAGGAGGATGTTCTGATTACGGACCCCGCTCCTGCTGTGCATATTCCCCGTAGGGAGCTCCCGAGTATTCAGGTAGTAAACCTAGAGCTTCTGGGTGATTTGAGCAGACATCCCTCGATGTATTTGCATGCCAACGAGGTATGACGTCAGAACTTGATCTTCTTTCTTTCCTATTTGTGAGGAGTAAAAGGATTTAATGTTTATCTGCATTTCATGCAGGTTCCTAGCTTTACACATCCTCGAGGGAACTGGTTCAGTATACACTCCATATTCCAGGCTCTTCATCCTGACTATAGAGCGATTGTGTATGACTGGGGTTTTGGAGCATTCTTTTCCATCCTTCCCCGTCATTGCCCCTGGGGTTACCTCAGGGCATTGTCTGAGCGGTGGTTTCACCAGA
The DNA here is from genome assembly GCA_016801055.1 of Panax notoginseng. Classification (NCBI taxonomy): domain Eukaryota; kingdom Viridiplantae; phylum Streptophyta; class Magnoliopsida; order Apiales; family Araliaceae; genus Panax; species Panax notoginseng. Next base: position 44,293,831 of record CM029018.1, on the reverse strand, counting down.
CTCAGTCACTCCATTTGCTGGACTATGAGCTAATGATGACGCCGATGGATTGGCAATTTATCACAGGTATGGAGTTTGGAAGGGCGCCAGTGCCTTGCACGACAGATATTACCCCGACTACTGTTAGATCCTTGTTAGGAGTTTCGGTGGAGGCGCTCAAGAGTAGGACTGTTTGTGCGGGTCCTTTGAGTGTAGATGCTATGAGTGGGCTATTGAGCGAGCCCATGCCAGATGATGTTAGAGTCAGGGATCGCATTCTTCGACAATTGTTCCTGATGATCATTAGGGGCTGCTTCATAGCAGATAACTCTTCTACTGTGTCATTCGCTTTGATCAGCGCCACTAGGCATGTGGACCGTCTTAGAGACTATGATTGGGGTTCCTATACCTTTGCCTATTTCCTCAAGGGCATGCGTATACGCTCACAGGGCTTGACCGAGGCTTGGCTAGGATTCTACCCATTTCTGTTGGTGAGTATTTCTCTTGTCATTTACCATGTATAGGTTAAGAGTGTTAACTGACAGCAAATATTTGCCTTTATGTTGGCAGTTTTGGGCCTATGAGAGGCTCCCATGTCTTACATCCGGTGAGTGTGTTAGGGTTGGATACCTACCCATGAGGACGGCGATGGCATCAGTCCATACTGGCGGAGGTCCCTGTAGCTGAGGGTTTCACTCACTGTCGGTTGCAGCTAGAGTTGTTGACAGCTGACATTATCATATGGATTCCCTATTCTGGGGAGCATTTGGCCATCAGATTTGAGGATGGATACTTGACTGGTGTCGAGTACGTGATTTCCACCCGTGGGTTCCTCTCTTTATAGATGGAGGATGGGAGCTCTATTTAAGAGAGCATACTATTAGGAGCACCACAGAAGAGATCAGTATTCCAATCTTTCCTCCTACCAGGCGTTATTGGCCTGTGTCGCAGTCACCCGTCATTGATATCCCATTGTTGGGTGTTGACGGTTTTGTATTGTCAGAGGGTCCTTGCACTCAGGATGTATTCCAGCGCTGGTGGATCCCTCGTACTATTGGAGCCCAGACCCGCGCCACTCAGTTCATGGGGGATATGGTTCCATGATCCGTGATGATGACGAATTGGTTAGCCTGTGTCTGAGATCTGACACATGTGACACAGATTGACAGCTTGACCCCACAGTTAGACCAGGCACATATCATTATTCGGTATTTGGGCAGAGATCTGGCAGAGGCAGATTCGTTTAATCCTTCCAGCTCAGGCGCTGGCCCCTAAGATGACCCATTTGGTTTTATCGGCACAAATCCTCCTTTGTATTGGTCTGATATCCCTGTTGATAGAGATCTAGTGACTCAAGAGGAGTTACATAAGGTGGACAAGATTGATGATGTGGACATCGACACCGTTTGTCTTCTTCTGATGTGTATTCTCGTTATATCTTTTGATAGGCCTCTGTTAGCTAGTGGGTGTCTGTGCCCCATTCTCGCTTTATCTTTTGATAGGCCTCAGTTAGTAGTAGGGCGTCTGTGCCCCATTTCCCTGTATTTTTAGATGTACAGAGATGATGTATTAGATGATGATATACTTAGGAATGTATGCACAATTTTTTCATTCCCTATATCATACTGCCATCTATTATCTGTAATGAATGTATCATGTTATGCATATGTATGTATGTCCAGAGATATTCAGCATTGACCCCTGGATGGTCTTATGACACGGTCCATGCAGATGTCTTCTTCGATAGTTAGCCGTATTGATCATACCCCACCATTATTGGTGGTATCTGGTATGCGATCGTGGTATGATAGCATGTCACCATCAGACAGGGTGACCGTAGATCATTTATTACAACATACTATGACCCTATTGATGTTTCAGGTTCCCACAGGATTCGTGGTGGCATGCTGGAGCAATGGGTCTCGGAGAGGCAAGTTTTTTAATTTGGAACCTAGGAGTTGACTCCCTCTCTGGAGGAGTATGCACGGTTGACGATGCTGCCACTGGACAGAACTTGCGTGCATATGGCTTTGGGGGACATGAGTTTGCGGTTCATGACCCTCTCTGGACTGAGGCGTAGAGTGGTGCAGGATGAGCTTACATCTGGCCACGTTATATCCCAGCGTTTTCTGTTTGACAGATTTGGCTCTGAGGATAGTTATAGATGACATTCCGGGGATTTCACCACACCGAAGGATCATTGGTGTCTGGCCAGAGTAAATGTACTGCTATTATGCGCACTGTCATATGTCTACATGCCACTATATATAGATGAGTTGGACATAGGAGTTATCATGGTGGTGAGAGCTCTCAGGGAAGGTCGTACCATCATACCTATGATTATAGCTGAGACACTGAGGTCAGCTACATACTGCTGCACTTATCCGACAGGAGTATTTATGGGCAGTTCGGTCATGCTATACGTGTGGTTTATGTCACACTTGAGACCAATTGGCACTTTCAGACGGCATGGGTATTGCTTCATCCATGATATAGCCATGACATATTCATTTCAGCTTGCGGAGTGTACGGATACTGCATCTTGGTCCGCTTTTTTAGCTGATATTGTAGACCCATTTAGTATATTGCCATGCTCAGGGCTCATCTCACCTTACAGCTTTATTACTCATGCTCCAGGCATGGATTACATCCCTCTGGCTGGTTTGAGGGGCATGACTACTTACCATCCACTGGCTGTGATGTCGCAGTTTGGCCAGTTTTAGGATTTTCATCCTTTCGAGGGGACGCTGGGCCAGCGTTTAGCTTCTCGCAATTTTTCAACAGAGGACAGATCCCGTGTGTATGTATGTTGGGATTAGCGCGAGATAGCCGCTTTCTCTATTAGTCATCCAGGTTGTTCTACAGAGTATTCCACATGGATAGAGACAGAGACTGCATCGGTTGCGGTTGTATCCATATTACCGAGTATTGATTCAAATGGTGGAGAGCCCATGGAGGACATTAATTCTCATACCGAGGAGGAGCCCTCTGCTGGGTTGCCAGTATTTCCTTTAGATTCTCCTAGTACTAGCACTGTTGTGATTCAGTATTCAGCACAATACTTTGAGCAGAGTCTTCATCTGATGACCTTTGAGAGAGATCAGGCTAGAGCCCTGATGTTGACAGCTCTTGATGGGAGAGACACAGCTTTATTAGAGAGGGACGAGGCATTGGCTCGTAGAGATACCGCTGTTGTTGATCAGGATGAGGCCAGATCAGCTAGAGACGCAGTGATAGTTAAGCGGGATAGCGCCATATCTACCCAGGATGTAGCCGTCACAGATAGTACTGCAGTGAGGTCCCTTACCACTGGCATGCTTGTAGAGATGAGCACATATATTGATGATCATATGGTCACCATGCATATGGTTGCAGATCTGATGGGTCGTGTGGATATCCTCGTACAGGAGACCACCGCTTTGCCTCTTTCTTCGGAGAGGGATGCCATGTTGGGCTTGTTAGCTCGCATATACACCGATTTGTAGATGGGCTCGTACTTTCCTGCACAGACTAGCTTAGCCATTTTGTCATAAACAGTTTACATTATGTATATCAAACAACATTATATATAGCAGGGAAATATATTTTTGATCACTTCCCTTTTAGATATGCTCTGATACTTGCTTGATATTTGTCTGTTTCTTCAGGGCTTGTGATCTTGATGTATTCTGAATTCCTCCTTGATGGATGGACATTGAGTTGTGTCTGGATAGTTCAGAATAGATCATGGATCTGTGTGTATCCCTACCATCTTTGGTGTCTTGGGACTGGTTTCTGTATGGAAATGTGGAGAGGATTGTGGCTTTCCTCTCTGAGATTGACCGCACCACAGATGGTCGCCAGTACTCCTATTTAGGAGGAGCCTAGTTAATTCCATCTCTTATGGATTGGTGTTGCTCTTAAAGGAACAACCGCAGCTTAGATGGTCGCCGAATCTCCTATTCGCGAGGAGAGGTTGGGTAATTCCATCCCTTTAGTTTGAAGCCAATGAAATGTGATGAATTGAAGGATGATCCCAGTACCGTTGACAAGTATTTGTGTTTTGGTAGGGGGTGAGACCGAACCATAAATGGCTGCCTACGTACTCCTATTGAAGAGTAGATCAGGTCTGCGTAGTTCGAACCTGGTGTAAGAGGTTCAACGCTGTTTATGAAAGGCAGATGGGTGTAGAAGCTTTATTGATGAAAAAGGTTGTAGAAATGTTTTTATGGTTTTTGTTTTTGTAGAAAAGGGTAGAAATGTTTTTGTTGTTTTTTGTTTATTGCGACCGGGCCATATAGAATATGGTTGCCTACGTACTCCCGTGTATCAAGGAGATCAGGTCGACGTAGTTCACCCTTCAGGGCGAGTTAAAAAGCCTGATCCTATGTGCAGGATAAACTGCGGGGACGAAAGATTAATCCCATGTACAGGTCAAACTGTGGGGAAGAAAGTTTAATCCCATGTGCAAGATAGACTGCGGGGAAGAGAAAGTTTGATCCTACGTTGAGGACAAACTACAGGTACGAGAAGTTTTATCCCATGTATGGGTAGCCAAACTATAAACACGAGAGGTTCAATCCGTAGTGGGATGACCTGAGTTGTATGAGCGCAATGAAGCCAGGCTGCTGGCTTGAAGAGTAGGTTTCCCTGAGGGGCAAAGTATGGAAAAGAGTTGTATGTGGTGAAGGGTTAAAGAACCGGAATGACTGGTGATCTGATGATCCAATACCAGGATGCTTTCTTGATAGTAACTTCAGACATAGTACCGTTTAACGGTGTCCGAGTTGATAAGCTATGGAAATTCATCGCCATCCATTTCCTATAATCTGAGAGCACCTCCTGTCAATACCTCCTTGACAATAAATGGGCCTTCCTAGTTAGGAGCGAATTTTCTCTTAGACTGATCTTGGTTGTCGAGGATCTTCTTTAAAACCAAATCATGTTGTTTAAACTGCAGTAGCCGAACTTTTCTGTTGTAGGATCTGGCGATCCATTGTTGATATAATTGACCATGGAAGATAGCCGCGGTTCGCCTTTCATCTATTTGAGACAATTGGTGATACCTGTCTTGTACCCATTAATCTTCATCCAGCTGAGCGTCCATTAACACTCTGAGGGATTCCATTTCTACTTCTATGAGGAGTAATGCTTCCATCCCATAGGTTAATGCTTAGGGGGTTGCCCCAGTTGAAGTACGCATTGATGTTCTGTAGGCTAACAAAGTAAGAGGCAATAGGTCAGGCCATCCTTTGTGATTGGCGGACATCTTTTGCATAATCTTCTTGATGTTTTTGTTAGCCGCTTCAACAACACCATTCATCTTTGGATGGTAGATGACGGAGTTAAGGTGTTTGATGTGGAATTTACTGCATAGTTCCTCCATCATTTTGTTGTTGAGGTTCTTAGCATTGTCTGATACAATTACCTCGGGTTGTCCGTATCGACAAATGACATTATTTCTGATGAAAGCAATGATGACTTCTTTGGTAACCCTGGGGAAGGAGGCTGCTTCTACCCACTTGGTAAAGTAGTCGATCATGGAAAAGATGAAGCAATGTCCATTACTGGCTTTGGGATCGATGGGCCCGATCATGTCTATTCCCCACATTGAGAAGGGCCAAGATGAACTCATATTGTGGAGCTCCCGTGGAGGGGCATGGATAGCATTTCCATGAATTTGGCATTGATAACATCTCTTGACGTGGTCATTGCAGTCAGCTTTGAAAGATAGCCAATAATGTCCTGTCCTGATGATCTTCTTGACAAGGAGGAGGCCACTCATGTGTGGGTCACATACTCCACCATGGATCTCATCCATGAGTCTCTGAGCTTGGTCTTTGTCCAAACATCTGAGAAGACCTAGTCTTGCATCTCTTTTGTAGAGTGCATCTCCGCTCAGGTAGAATTTCATAGCAAGTCGATGAATCCGCCTTTGTTCAGTCAGGCTCGCCTCAGCGGGTGTAGATCCATCTCGTAGGCACTCCTTGATATGCTGATACCAAGGTTGTTGGATGGGAGGTAGCTCATCCGATACTTCTCCAACATAGTTCCCATAGGCTGGTGCCTTTTGCAAGGCTACTGTGACGCTTGGCATATGTTCCTTATCAGGCATGTAAATCAAGGAGGCCAAAGTTTCTAATGCATCTGCGAAGTCATTCCTATTATGAGGAATGTGTAGAAAGGAGATCTCTTCGAACTCTGAAGCCATCTGTAAAACTTGCCGATGGTAAGGCAACAATCGCAACTCTTTGGTTTGATAGATTCCTGTGGATTGTTTGATTACCAACTCTGAATCCCCAAAGACAGTTATCCATCTGATACCCATTAAACGGGCAAGCTTTAGCCCCATGATACAACCTTCATACTCAGCTATGTTGTTGGTGCTGATAAACTATAATTTGACGACGACGGGATACTACTCCCCCGTACCGGATACTAGAACTGTTCTAGCTCTAGAACCTTCCGTATTAACAGCTCCATCAAAACACATGTTCCATATTGGACGTGCATCGTATAGATTTTGTTGCTGAATTGTCATTACCCCTTCATCTGGGAAGTATGTTTCCAAGGGTTTGAAGTCCCCTGAAGGTGCGGCGGCCAGTTGATCTGCAATTGCTTGACCTTTAATGGACTTTTGAGTCACGTAGACAATGTCAAATTGTTGTAGGATCAACTGCCATCTGGACAGCCAATAATTCAGTATGGGTTTACTGAACACATACTTGAGACGATCCACACTGGATATGAGATGGGTTGTGTGCCCATGGAGGTAATGTTGTAACCACATGGCAGCCCATGCTAAAGCACAATACGTCCTCTCAATCAGAATGTACTTGTATTCACTGCTGCTGAATCTTTTGCTGAGGTAATAGATAGCTCGTTCTCGGCCTCTATCATCTTTCTGGCCCAACATGTAGCCCATGGCATTGTCACTTATGGACAGGTACATGAACAGGGGAACATCATCCCTGGATGGTGCCAAAATAGGAGCTTTGACTAGCTGCTCTTTGATTGTAAGGAAGGCATTCTGGCACTCATCATTCCATTTTATGGAGGAGTTCTTCCTTAACAGCTTGAAGAAAGGCTCACAAGTTGCTGTGAGTTGAGAAATGAATCAGCTAATGAAGTTGATTCTTCCCAAAAATCCCCGTATTTCCTTCTTTGTCTGAGGAATGGGCATTCTCGTGATGACTTGGATTTTGGTAGGATCCAGCTCAATCCCTTTGTGGCTAACTAGAAATCCTAGCAACTTTCCTGATTTAACGCCAAAGGCGCACTTGGCTAGATTCAACTTCAAGTTGTACTTATGCAACCTGTTGAAGAGCTTTCTGAGATGGTCTAAGTGGTCCTCCTCCTTCCGGGACTTGACAATGATGTCATCCACGTAGATCTCGATCTCTTTATGCATTAAATCGTGGAAAAGAGCCATCATAGCTTGCTGATAGGTAGCTCCGGCATTGATGAGGCCGAATGACAACCGTCTGTAGCAAAAGGTTCCCCAAGGCGTGATGAAAGCAGTTTTCTCACGATCTTCCTCAGCAACCATGATCTGAGGGTACCCCTCAAAGTAATCAGCGAAGGAGTACATACCATATTAAGCAGTATTGTCAATGAGAATGTGGATAAAGGGCACAGAAAAGCTATCTTTAAGGCAAGCTTTATTCAAATCCCGATAATCCACACAGACTCACACCTTTCCTCCAAGCTTAGGCACGGGAACGATGTTAGATATCCATTCAGGATATGTGGACACCATGATAATGCCAGCTTGAAATTGTTTCACAATTTCTTCTTTCACCTTTAAAGTCCACTCAGGTTTTAATCGCTTGAGCTTCTGCTTGACTGGCTTGATTCCCTCTTTAATGGGAAGGAGATGAAGAATGATGTCAGTGGCCAAACCCACCATGTCTTCATGAGACCATGCAAACACATCCTGGAATTGGGTTAATAGCGTAACCATGTCATTCCTCTGGTTTGGGGTAAGGTCTGAACCAATCTGGATTAACTTAGGGTTTTCTAAGGTTCCAAGATTGAAGGAGGTGGTTTGATCAAGGTTGGGTTCAGGCTTATCTTTGACCCATTCTTTGATCTCCGAAGGCACCTCAATGTCCTCTTGTATTTCCAGCAAGTCTGAGTCCAACTTTTCATCAAAGTTACAATCCTTATGGAGAAGAGGCATTTTATCAGTAAGTATAGGCACATCTAAGTTCAGAGTCCTAAAACAAAATGTGCTTTCAATTAATATATATAAAACTGTTTAATCATACATAATGTTAGCATGTATGAACAAAACAACTGCTAATACCATACAGAAAAATAAGCAGTTATTATATCTACAGGGCAGAAAGAAGTCCTGCCCATTTTACCCTTGTCGACCAATGTAAGGAGTGCTGCTTCAATTGGTAAGGATAAAGTCTGGTTGGACTGCATTGATGGAGGGGCTGTCATCATCCCTCTTCTACCGAATGATGACCATAACATCTGGGCAATCATCGTCTGGGGTGTATCTGTTTGTATGTTTATCATGAACAATGATGCGCATGCCTGACATTATTCGGACGATGTTTTGTTTGATTCTTTGTTTCTCTTCCTCCACTATGGGATTTGGAACAAAGACTTCTTTTGCTTTGAATGACATTGGCTTGGAAAATAGCATAGCCATCACGTTGGTTGGCACCTTTACAGGAGGTTGTGCGGACTTAGCGTTTAAAGGCAAAGATAAACGCCGCGTGGTTGAAGCTGAAGGAATCTGCTGATGCTTATGAGGATTCCTCTGACTAGAACTGGCAGAATAGCCTAGTCTAGCTATCCCAGTTTGACTAGCTACTTGGATGGGGCATTTGATACCTTGGTGATCTTTACCCAGCCCTTGTCCTGGCTGATGACCCAAAGACATCATTTCCTGAGTAGCCGACATTACTTCGGCAGAGATCTTGGGTACTGGCAATGGCGTTCCCAAGGCATGAAATTGAGGGTTGCTTACTTCCAAAGTGTGGAAACTGATTGGCTCAACATCAGAATTGAAACTGATGAACGGTATGTCACCCTGTTGAGGGCATTCCGTCTCAGCGTTGACTTTAACTAGGCTATTGTTGATAATGTATTTCAGTTGCTGATGAAGAGTGGAGGGGACTGCCCCAGCCATATGAATCCACGGTCTTCCCAAGAGCAGGTTATATCCCGAATCTATCTTGAGTACGTGGAAAGACACGCAGAATGTATGGGGACCAATCTCAATTGGCAGCTCAATCTCTCTGACTGAATTCCGGCTGGATCCATCAAAATCTTTGATGATTGTATAGCTACTTCAGATTCGATTGGGATTGACGTTCATCTTCAATAATGTAGCGTATGGGCAGATATTCAAAGATGAACCTCCATCTACTAAGACTCCAGCTAGCATATATCTGGAGGACAAGAACGCAATGTGTAACGGCTTGCAATGACCGGTCCCTTCGGGCGGTATGTCATCATCATTGAAAGAGATCACATTGTTGTTGAAAATGTGATCAGACAGATGTTAAAATTTTTCCACATCCACTGATTTTGTCAAGTAGGCTTCTTCCAAAACCTTTAGTAGAATCTTCCTATGATCCTCAAAAGTTAAAACCAAGTCTAGTATTGAAATTTGATGTGGAGCTTCTCTTAAGCTGAAAACCACCTTGGCTTCATTATGACCCATGGCACGGAGGAATTTTTTAATCTTCTCCATGGGAATTTTCCCCTTTGATTTGATGATAGACTTCATCACCCGTTGGGGAAGATACAGTGGATTCTCCATCGACACTACTACAGTTGTATGCGAGGTGAATCCTTCACCTTCTTTGGAACTGTGTGCAGGCTAACAATAGGATATTGTGCTCTGCATGGTAAGTTGATTGGCTTGGGAGCGGCCACTTTCAAAGGATTGTTTCTTCCTCTGAGTTGAATTGTTGTTATAGTGAGTGGCTTGACAATGCCATCAGCCTCAGTGGAGATAACTGCTACCAATCCCTTCCATTTAGTAGGACAGGTATTCTCAGTACCACGTAGCACAGTATCATCGTCTTCTACTTGCAGGACACCACTATCATTGAGATTCTGGATAAGGTGGTGGAGTGCCAAGCATTCTTCTATGCTGTGATCGCGAGAATGGGAGTGATATTGACATACTCCATCAGAATTATACAGTCCTGAACGGGGATTGATTGGAGGTAGAAGGGAATTAATCCTTCCTTCATTGATTAGCATTTGAAGGATTACCTCCATGGGCTGGCCCAGATATGTAAATTCCCTTCTGTTGGCAAAATCCCGACGAGCTTTGGCATTCACTCTCTTTGCCACTTTTGTCCTCCATTGCTTCACTTTCTGGAGGTGAAGGGGGAATATTCATGACAAGAGGAAGGAGACTAGCATGCTCTGGGCTTACTAACTGGTGTGTAACTTGATGCTGGTAGGCCACCAGTTCTGCCAATTGCTTAATTTATTTGCAAAGAGCTTTTATCTTTTGTTCCATTGCGAACTGGAACTTGGCATAATCCCATTTGTCAGCATCGTCTTTGATTGTATGAGATGACTCGCCGCTGAAATCGGAACTCTATCCATTGCTCCAATTGATCATGTTAACCTCTTCCTCTTTGTGTTGAGGAAGAGGGTTATCTTGAACGTGAGGTTGATCCGGTTTAGTGACCACAATCTCACCGTTGTCTATCAGGTCTTGGATCTTATGTTTCAAGGCCCAACAATCTTGAGTATCATGTCCAGGTGCCCCGGCATGATAAGCACATTTCCAAGCAGCATTAAAACCCCTACCATTAGGGCTGGCTAGTGGAAGAAGATGCATGATTTTCTTCTGCGTGGTTAGAAGAGTAAGAATGTTCCCGAGGGAATCCCTTAAGGGTGTGAACACTCGAGGGCATTTGACTTCTCCACCTTTTGGTATTGGAGGGTTTGAAGACTGTGCTTGAAAAGGAGTGTAATTTATCCTCTGAATAGGCATGTTCTGATTACCTTTTTGACCCTGTAGTATCAGGGAAACATCCTCTTCTTTCTTTTTATGGACCCTCCGGGGGTTGTTTCCATAATTTTCGGATTGGATGTGTTCAGTAGCAGCTTTAAGGGCAGCTAGGTCTTGAATCTTTCCTGACTTCAATCCCATCTCAGCCATCTCCCCATGTTTGAACATTTCAAAAAATGGTTTACCGATGCCAGCTAAGACTCTCTCATAGAAAGGAGCTTCTTGTATGTCAATAAAGGTCATAACCATCTCTGACTCTGTCATAGAAGGAATAACTTGAGCAGCAAGCCGCCTCCACCTTTGAGCATACTCTCTGAAAAACTCGTTGGACTGTTTCTTGACCTTGGTAATCTTGTACCGGTCAGGAACCATCTAAGACTGAAAACTGTATTGAGTAAGGAAAGCGTGAGCTAGCTCTTCCCAGCTATGGATCTTTGAATTGTCTAATCTGGTATACCACGAACGAGCTTTTTCAGTCAGACTTTTCTGGAACAGCTGCATTCTGAGCTTCTCATCTTCTGCATAAGATCTGAGTTCTCCAATGAACACATTCAAATGTGTGTAAGGATCTCCTAACCCATCATACTTTTCAAAGTCAGGAGTTTTAAATTTTTCTAGATAATGAACACCAGGGAATATACGAAGGTCAGCATATGACACACTCCCGTGTGCTCCAATTCCTTTGATAGCGCGAAGGGTTTCTTCCATTTGAAGAACTTTCTTTTTGATGTCACCGGTGTCTGGATCTTTTGTGAGATGGGTGGCATCATGACTTTTGTTGGTTGTATCCAACTGCAGTTTAGGTATTGTAATGGCTTTATCAGGACCTTGAATTCCTCCTTGTGTAGAGGATTCAGCATGTACGAGTATTTTTAGACCCTGCGTAGATTGATGTAGTTCTTTAAGTAGAACAGCCAAGTCTGTGATTTGCTTACTTAATCCGTCAAATTCTTCACGAGAAACTGGATTAGACTAGTCAGATGCAGACATGATTGGCTATAGGCCTACGGCCTTTTTGGACTTTGACCGGGTAATAGGTCCGAATGCTTCCCTGTGACAAAACTGGCATAGTTTAGTTTTTAGGGAATGTGTAAATATTAATGTGACGCCCCCAAAATAGGTATACATCACCTATTCTGAGTCGCCAAAATACATGGTACAAAATTCAAATACAACTTAATTATACAACAGTCGTATAAAATATGACTAAACATATGCTGCGAGTTTTAATACAAATATTGTCAGATAGACAATATGCAAACTCAATGGGGTCCTCATTACATTTATTATCACACTATTACATAGAATAGTGAGGACTACTAATGCTATCATCTGGTCCATCACTCCGTTCTCCGACTCGTCCCAACTATATTCTCATTTCCTGAAGAGAACAGTGAAAGAAAGGGTGAGCTTAACTAGCCCAGTAAGAAATAGTATGACTAAGATAATGCAGAATAAATTATCATTAGCCTTAAACAGTGTTAAACTAATACAATATAACAAACATCAAGTTTAACTGCAGCGGAACAAACAACCCATTAGAAGAGTCTAGTAGAGAATAAAATCTACTATCTTCTATGATTTAAAAGGTTTTTCATGACTTTTATCGCTGGGACTCAGCTTAAAAAAATAATCCACATCATCGAATCACCCCTGCACTACGGCCAATGATATTCTTTAGTATCACAACCACAATTATCCATGCACTACGGGCCAAGAATATTTGTGTATTCATTAATGGTCATGATCATGCCAACCACTGTCCATCAATGCACTACGGGCCAATGAGGACTTTTACCACATCATTTGTAACATTACGGTCATGATTATACCGAATAATCCCTGGTCATAATCATACCAAATCCATCTATGCACTACAGGCCACAGATGACTTTCAATAGAATATAAACATGAGTATGATGACAATGATATAAGAATTCAATAAAATAAGTTCAAGAATTAATCTATCCAGGAACCAATAACGTCCAAATTGTCAACATGATACTGTTTTGTGGAGTAAAATTCAAGAATGCTCGGAATAATATTTTCATGAAAAGATACTGGATGAAGCGCAAATATCAAGGATATTCCACTAATTTCATGGAGTATAAAAGTCAAAACTTTAACCAACTGAATATAATAAAGAATGGAATAACAAAAGAAATCACCATGCATGCGATAGACCGCACAGATAGGTTATTCCAACAGGAAAATAAATAATGGAACCAGGTCATGCGTAAACACACCGACAGGATATTTCAACAGAATAATAAATAATGGAACCAGGTCCGGCGTAAAAGCATAGACAGGATATTCCGACAGAATAATGAATAATGGAACCAGGTCCGTCGTAAAACGCACAGACAGGATATTCCAACAAAATAATAGTAAAGACGGAACCAGGTCCAACGCAAAATGCACAGACAGGATATTCCAACAGAATAATAATAAAGACGGAATAATAGAAGAATGTCACCAAGTATAGGGTAGTCCGCGTATACTGGTTATTCCAGCAGAATAATAAAGAATGGAATAACAGAAGTTCTATTCATGAATACAAAAGAAAATAATACTCCTTACGAGTACAACAAATAATATCTCTTACCGTAAAAGAAACTTGATATCGGAGTAGTGAAGTAGCATAATACTTTTCTTCTTTCTCTCTATAGTTTCTCTCTCTAGAGTTTCATTGAATTCGTAAGAAAATAATGAAGGAATGAACTTTTATTTATAGAAAAATGGACTGCATAGTAACTAACTCATGAACGGTCTAGATTGATTTACTTTAATCTGTCGGTCTATATTTAAAGCAAAATCTTGTAAATAAAATATAATATACTCTATTTATAATCTAATAAAACGAATAACTTTATAAAAGATTTTACTATGCAAGCACTATGCAAGCACTATGCAAATACTATGCATAATAAAATATAATATATTCTAATTATTGTCTAATAAAATAAATAACTTTATAAAAGTATTCTGTTTTATATAAAAAGATTTTACTATTAGCCTAATAAAACGAATAACTTTATAAAAGTATTCTGTTTTATATAAAAAGCTTTTCTGTTTTATTACATTAATAATACCAATAAAACAAAACTGAGTGACTTATCACGTAAGCATCAATAATTAATACCGTGTGCTACTATGCAACCATGCGTATTGTTGTAGTTTTACTACCGAGTAGTTCAACAGTATTAATGGTAAAACTTCCGTCGTTATTTTCATAAAGTATTTTTGTCGTTTTCTCAATTCGACAATAATTCTGTTGTAGGGTCCACCAATGATTGTGTCGTCATACGAATATTCCCTGTTAAAACGAATATTTCCCGATCAATCGAATATTATATAGCAACTTGCGTACTTTGCAAAATTTATAAATATTATCCACAACTATAACATTATATTAATTTCACTCCATAATATTCAAAAAAGATATTTATAGAAAATTCATCTTTATTTTTAAAAGTTGGGGTCTTACAACCTCCCCTTCTTATGAAATTTTACCCTTGAAATTAGGGTACGTACCTGGTATATCGAAGAGGTAAGGATACCTTGACTTCATTTCAGATTCTAACTCCCAGGTCATTTCCTCAACATCGTGGTTTCTCCACAAAACTTTGACTTGAGGTATAACCTTGGAGCGTAGAATATGTTCCTTCTTATCCAAGATTTGAACAGGAACCTCTTCATACGTTAAATCTTCTGCTATTTCGTCCGATTCTAACTCAATAATGTGGTTCGGGTCTTCCACATATTTACGAAACATGGATATGTGAAAAACATTATGAACACGAGACATATTTGGCAGTAAAGCAAGTCTATAGGCCACAGTTCCTACTCGATCGAGGATTAAAAATGGGCCAATGAATCAAGGATTGAGCTTTCCTCTCTTTCCAAATCTCGTAACTCCTTTCCACGGAGCAACTCGTAACAACACATGATCTCCTATATCAAATTCCACGTCCTTTCGATGAAGATCAGCATAACTCTTTTGACGATCTTGTGAGGTTTTTATACGTTGCCGGATCGTTTGAATCTTTTTCGTAGTCATACGTATCAACTCCGATCCCAACAATGTTACTTTACCCACCTCATCCCAGCATACTGGAGGATGACACTTTCTTCCATACAACGCCTCGAATGGAGCCAAGTCAATACTTGCTTGATAACTGTTGTTGTAGGAAAACTCCACCAATGGTAAGAACTTATCCCAACTTCCCTTGAAGTCAAGAACACAGAGTCTTAATAAATTTTGAAGAGTTTGAATAGTCCTCTCTGATTGTCCGTCCGTCTGGGGATGATATGCCAAACTAAATCGTAAATCCGTGCCCATAGTTTTTTGCAAACTAACCCAAAATCGTGAAGTGAATCTTGTGTCTCGATCAGAAACTATGGATAATGGCATACCATGCAATCTTACAATCTCGTTTATATACATACGAGCAAGACGTTCAAGTGTATAAGTTTCTCGTATTGGTAAGAAATGAGCAGACTTGGTCAATCTATCAACAATGACCCAAATTGCATCAATGCCTTGAGAAACCTTGGGAAGACCAGTAATGAAATCCATGATAATGTGCTCCCACTTCCATTCTGGAATTTCAAGTGGTTGTAATGGACCTTTTGGTACTTGATGCTCCGCTTTGACCCATTGACAAGTTAGACACCTTGAGATAAACAACGCTATCTCTCTCTTCATATTGCTCCACCAAAATGTATGACGAAGATCATGATACATTTTAGTACTCCCAGGATGGATTGCAAACGGTGTGTTGTGCGCCTCCATCATGATTTTATACTTTAAATCAGGGTCATTAGGAACACAAAGTCTGGAGTTGACTCGAAGTATTCCTTCTTCATCGATTTTTGCTTCCGGCATAGCACCTTCGTGCACTTTCTTCCTCATACGCATCAGCTCCAGGTCTGTAGCTTGAGCAGCTTTAACTTAATCAATTAAAGTCGGTTCTACTCGTATATTCGTCATCATCACATGGGTCTCTGGAGTCTTTAACTCTATCTCCATCCTTTGCAAGTCACACAAAATGGGCCTTTGCGTTGACAATATCGTACTCCTCGTACTTGCATATGATCTTTTACTCAATGCATCAGCTACCACGTTCGCTTTTCCAGGATAGTATTGGATGGTATGATCATAATCTTTCAACAGTTCTAGCCAACGTCGTTGTCGCATGTTGAGTTTCTTTTGAGTGAAGAAATATTTGAGGCTTTTATGATCCGTAAGGATCTCCACTTCTTCCCATATAAGTAATGCCTCCAAATTTTAAGTGCGAAGACAATAGCTGACAACTCTAGATCATGAGTAGGATAATTTCTCTCATATTCTTTGAGTTGTCTTGAGGCATAGGCTATGACATTCCCATGTTGCATGAGAACACATCCCAACCCTTTTCCCGAAACATCACTGTAGATGACAAATACCTCTAAGCCAGATGGTATTAGCAGAACATGTGCTGAAATGAGTCTCCTCTTGAGTTCTTGAAAACTCTTCTCACATTCTTCGCTCCAACCGAATTTTGTATCTTTCCGAGTTAGCTGAGTTAATGGAGTAGCAATTCGAGAAAATCCTTCCACGAATCTCCGATAATAACCAGCTAAACCGAGAAAGCTACGTACTTCGATCACTGATTTAGGTTGCTACCAGCTTTGAATTGCTTCAATCTTTGCCGGGTCAACAGATATTCCATTACTTGATACTACGTGCCCAAGGAATGCTACTTTCTCAAGCCAGAATCTTCAACTTGGCATAAAGCTTGTATTCACGAAGCTTTTGGAGTGTCAGCCTCAAGTGTTGCTCATGATCTTCACGGCTTTTGGAATAAATAAGAATGTCATCAATAAAGACGACCACAAAGTAATCCAAAAATTCCTTAAATACTCGGTTCATCATATCCATGAAGGCAGTAGGAGCATTAGTCAATCCAAAAGACATGACTAAGAATTCATAATGCCCGTACCGAGTTCTGAAGGCAGTCTTTGGAATATCCTCAGTTCTAACCTTCAGCTGATGATATTCAGAATGAAGATCGATTTTTGAAATGAATTATGCTCTTTGCAACTGGTCAAACAGGTCATCAATACGTGGAAATGGGTACCTATTTTTGATGGTGACATGATTCAACTCCCGATAATCAATACAAAGTCACATACTCCCATCTTTCTTCTTCACGAATAGAACATGAGCACCCCAAGGAGAAGTACTAGGACGAATAAAGCCAATGTCTAACAATTCCTGCAGTTGGGTCTTTAACTCCTGAAGTTCAATAGGAGCCATTCGATATGGGGCTTTGGAAATGAATTTTGTACCGGGTTCAAGGTCGATACAAAATTTAATTTCACGCTGTAGGGGTAGGCCAGGAAGCTCTTCAGGGAATACGTCCGGAAATTCATTAACAATAGAAATATCATTCAAAACTGAAGTATTTTTGTTTAGATCCGTGACATGAGCTAAGTAAGCTTGACATCCATTTTTCAATAAACGAATAGCTTTATGGCTTGAGATGACAGTGATTGATTTTAATGGTTTGGTTGTTTGAATTTGTGAGGACCCCAAACTCAGGTACTTGAAATCCGAACTCGGTTCTTCACGATACCATTTCTATGAGCGGAATAATACTAATAATAATAACAATAATATAAAGATAAACTTAATTTACATATCATCATAGTCTAATCCCAAGTACGTAACCTTTAAACATTCATTACAACCCATGATAGATAATATATGTCATGCTTGTCTTAATAATATCAAACTATTATATAACATATTAATTCGTTCATTCAGCAACCTTTCCTTTTCCTTTGTTCTTAGCAGAGCTCTCTGGTCGTTCGCACTTAGCTAAAAACATTTAAATTTAAGCAAGGATGAGCATTTGAGTGCCCAGCAAGTAATAGCAATTATATATATATAAGCTAAAAGGATTTAAATATTTTCTTTGTACTATTCTTCTACAACAAGTCAATAGTTATGAAGTATTCTGAACCGATAATAATAACATAACAACTCTCTTTCAAATTTTTGAAACTACATAATGACTATAACTAGGGTTATGGTGACATGCCATGAACATTATTTTCATTTTCGAAAAGGTTAAACAGAAATTCATCTGTAAACCGACATAACTTGCGGGCACGGGGGTTGATCAGCCCATTATGCCCTGCATTGATCAATACTACATTACAAGAACGATAGAATCGTTCACTCTGCTCCACCTTGGGTGCATAAAAAGTTTTCCCGTGTAGGGATGTTCATACTTGTCTGGGTTCCAAATCAAAGGTTTTATCTTTTTTCAACAATAATCTATAATTCAACACACACATATATATAAGGGCAATTGGCAAAGGTATATCAACATATGATTAAATACAATGATTATCCAAGTGGGGACACTTGTTTAACCATTTCTAGAAATTAACGAACATAATATATATATATATATATATATATATATATATATATATATATATATATATATGAATTATCATATACTAACATGTTGATAATCAATGAGCTTATATAATATAAGGTTAATAATCTGTACAGTAATAATATAGTTTAGAAAAATTCTTACACATGTCCATTGCATAAAGAAAATGCAAAGGTTAGATACTTGCCTGAAGCGCTGCTTACAGTATGTAATTTAGATTTATCGCTTATCTCACGACCTATCATTAATCAGATCATTCGTTCGATTAGAACAACATACTATAACACATAACACTGCTTATTGCAGTCAGCACATACCCTAATCACATTGGCACATAGATTTAATAACCATTGAATCACAAATAATCACTTATCTAATTAAATTATCTAAGTCCAGATCAATTTCTGAAATATGTCGGTCTACCGACGGCTTTATCGGGTAATTATCGAGTCTAAGACTTTTTTTGTAACTCAATATCCGTACGTATCAGTCATATTATTTTTAAATGACTTAATATAATTTTAAAATATTTATTATAATTTATCACGAAATTTCAAACATCAGAATCACATTAAAATAATTTAAATACTAATCAATTCTATTATCACTAATATTTAATTAGTACTAAACTATTAATGAAATTATTTCCAAAATATTAAAGTTATTTATATTAACTTAAAATATTTTTAAAGTATTTATATTACCCTTAAATAATTTTTAAAACATTTAAAATCATTTCTAAATAATTACCATTATTATCAAAGTATTAATGTTCTATTTATCAAAATATTAAAAGTCATTATTCAACTTAAAATATTTTTAATTCATTTCTATCCCTTTTAAATGATTTTTAACTTAATAAAACCATTTATAAACTATTTATTTAATATAACTATTAAATAAATTTAATATCATTAATAATAACTTAATAATCATTAATATTAAATTATTAATAAAATTAATCTTTAAATATTAAAAGTTATGTTTTATAACTTAAAATATCTCTAAATACCTTATTATCATTTAAAATGATTTTTAAAATAATAAAATCATTTTTAATTTATTTATTTAATTCATTTAGCAAATAAATTAATTACCATTAATGTTTAAATATTAATGAAACTTATCACAAAATATTAAAAGTCATTAAAAATAACTTAAAATTTTTTCTTATATTATAATATAATTTTTAATGATTTTTCGAATATAAAAATCATTTTTAAATAATTTATTTAATATTATAATTAAATAAATTAATTACTTTTAATATTCTAAAAATATTAAATATTTATGAAATATATTTAAAATAATTAAAAACTAATTTTCAGAATTTAAAATAATTTTTAATAATTTATTTTGTATTTTTAATAATTTAAAACTAATTTTTCTATTTTTTATTAATTTCTCGAAAAATAACTAATATCTGTCGGTAAAGACCACCTATAGCGACAGAACTGTCCCTATAGGTGTTCTTCATGTTCTTGAGCATTCATAAGGCAGTTTCGTGGGTGCTACTTTGACCAAGAATCGTGCATGGTGTAATGTGTTTCTGGACATGTTGTTGATCAGATCATGTAGTATAAATACAAGACTACACGATCCAACATTAAACATCATCAAATAATGCACAACCAAAGAGATCTAAGGGCCTAAATAAGCTGTCAGAGGTTGTTCATCACGTTCTGGGCTGCCTAGAAAAATCTGGTCAATGCCGGTCAACGATCTTGGTGGACTTATTCCGGTTAATCGGTTTACGTCACAGGTGTTCTAGACGTCGGGATTTGTAGAAAACCCAACATATTACAAGTTGTGATCATGTATAATGTCTAAACATAATTTAGATGCAAAGATCTAAGTAAAATAAAAAACTTGTCAGACCACTGCCTAAACTTTCTGGGTTACCCAGAAAGTTAAGCTTAACGGTCAACGAGGTTTGACCAATTACTACGATCTATCTGAGGCTTTATAAGGTTATAAAGTGCTTGGAACTTGTAATACACATGACATACTATAATCTGGATACAAATATTCATCCTAACAACGTTCCAGAAACAAATCAAGGTTGGTCAAAGTCACGGCCAGAACCTGTTCTTCAGTTTTATGGGTTACCCAGAAAACTGATTTTGTGTTCGGTCAGCGAACTTTGACTATGAATAACTTTCGATCTACAGATGCAATGATCATGAACCCACTTGCAGATTACTAACAACATTACAGACTACAACTTTAGACCTTTAAATCACCAAAACAATAAACGAGCACAGATCTACAAGGCCTGACATTCACTATCAGACATCAAAACACAAATTTCCAGATTTTATAAAACTTCAAATCTGAGCCTCTATATGTTATGGATCTAACATCTAGCAACCCAGATCATCATTATACACTATAAACAGCAAATTCTAACACTTAATCATAACATATAACACAAATTTTCGGACAAAAATTTTAGAGTTTGTTTATACGTTCAAATGAGCAATTCTTGATTCTATGTTTCTGATTTGGTTATGGTGAACGTGGGGCTTGTTTCTTGACTGATATTATGAAATAATTTTGGAGGTTTGGGGCTTGAGAGAAAAGATTTGAGTGTTGTGAAAAATGTAAGTAACGAATGCATTTTCTCTCTCCTTCAATCCTTAAATAGACAACAAGGTGCATGAATTGGCTGATGTAGGTGACTTGTTATTGTTATTTTGAGTACATGGGGTGGTTGAAGTGGTTCAACCACTCAACCTATTGTCAAAACCTATTTGTTAGCCAAATAATGCAACTAAGGGCATTTTTGTCATTTGGTAAATCATTTAAACGGCAAGATTGTAATCTTGACAAACCCTTAGGGTTTAGGGTTTGGGTTAGGGTTTGGACCATTTTAGGGTTTAAAAATAATTTCCTAAAATTTCCAATTTAGGGTTTGTAATAATAAAATAAAATAATAAATTTTTGTTTCGAAAATAGAAAATTAAGGTTTCTTAATTAATTAGATTTTTAATTACTTAACACCTTACTAATTAGGTTTAAGATACACTAATTAACATTAAGCTTTCCAAATCAACAATTAAGGTTTATAATATAAATATTAGGGTTTTCTAGAAATTAGCATTTGTAAATATTAATTAGGGTATACCTAATTAATCAAAAAGTCATATAATACGTAACATGCATGCACCATATAACATAGTTATATAACAGTGTCGAACTCATCCTGAGTTTTAAATTAGGGTTTTTATTTATCAATAAGTTAATTATTGATTTAAGGTTTCTAATTTACGAAATAAGGGTTTTAATTTACAATTAATATGTCCTATAATTAGGGTTTTCCTAATAGCATCCAATATTCATAATACATATCATACACCACATAACATAGTTTTTTAACAGATTTTAAAGTCTCATATGACTTTGAAATTAGGGTTTATCAGTAATACTAGGGTTTTGTCATATAACGCCATAATTGACCAACCATTATCGGTCCACGTATACAGTACATATTAATAGCACTGAAAAATTAAAATATAATTAATATTATATAATTATTATCATACCTTGACAATAATCCAAAATTAGGGTTTGAATTTCATATCTGATTTATCTGTCATATTTAACCTTAATAATTAAGGTAAAATAGTTAACTTAATAACCTGTACCAAAATTCATATAATAAAATGATTATTATAATTATTCTAAAAATCACTTCATATATTATTTAAATAATATATGACTATATATTCATGGAAAATAATTAATAAAACATTTCTACCATAATTCAATTATTATTAGAACATACTCTATAATAATCAATAATTCTAAAATAAAATTACTTGTAAATATTTATGTAAATAACTATATTTTTATTTACCACTTAAATACACATACACATTATCTTGCATAAATCATCATCCTTAAATAAATAAATAAAAATTTGTACGTAAAATTTCTTATTTATTTATGTAGAAAATATCGGGTTGTTACATTCACCCTCCCTTATAAAGATTCCGTCCCCGGAATCACCGTTTTAAAACCTATACATACACGGCACATAGCATACATAATCATTGCAAGTAGATCTCGATCAACTTTGATCGAACTGATCTTTAACTATTCACATAAAGCTTGTCTTTTTGATTAAACGGAAAAATTAGTTTCTAAAAGAACTCAAATTCCTCAAACTTTCTTTATAAAATAATTTACTATATATAGGAAAATCATGTATAAGAAAATAAAAGGCATACGAATAATACCTGGAGTTCCAGTGCCAGCTGCTGCCGTATCCTGAACCGTCATGTTGAAAACCCTCGCCGTAGATTTTGTTGGCTTGCTCGACGAAATCGGTCCCGTGATTGCTAACGTCCCACTGCCAGTGCCCATGTTCACACTTCATGTCTCCACCCTCCTCTTCGGACAATCTTTCACCCAGTGCTCTGTCAATCTGCATATAAAACATCCACTATTCATCCTAGGATTGAGACAGTTGTGAGAGATATGGCCCTCCTGCCCGCACTTGTAGCAAATAAATTTTCCTTTCAAACACTCCCCCGAGTGATTCTTCCCACATGTCTTACATGGCACTATCTGTTTCTTAACACCTTCCTGTTTCACGTGTACACTTGCAAAACTGTTCACCTTCCTCTTGCTATCTCCACTCCTGCTCCCACTATTAACTCCTACTTTTTCAGCTCCTTCAGTCTTACCCTTATTCTTCCTCTCCTTATTGTAAACGCTCATGGTCTCACTTCCCTCCTCAGCTATGATCGCTTTCTCCATGAGTGCTGCAAATGTAGGAATTTGCAACACCGTAACTTTGTTATAGAGCCAGGGTTTCAATCCCAGGTCAAACCTTCTCGCTTTCCTAGCCTCCGTATCAACTTGATGCGGGGCAAACCTAGCTAACTCATTGAATTTGGCGGCGTATTCAGACACCGTCATATTCTCCTGCTTCAACTCTAAAAATTTAACCTCCATCCTCGCCTGCATACTTGGTGAATAATAGTTTTCGAAAAACAAAGTTTTAAATCTATCCCATGTGACTACACCTTCTCCTGCCCTAGCCTGATTCGCTTTCCACCAAAAATTTGTCTCACCCTTCATCATGTAAGTGGCAAAAGCAGTCTTCTGCCCTTCATCTACCCTAGCTACCACAAACGCTTTTTCAATTTCCTTAACCCAAGTTTGGGCTTCAACAGGGTCAGTTGTACCCTTGAATTCTGGCGGTCCTACAGCCTTAAAGTCTTTGAAGTTCGCTAAGCGGTTATCCGGCTGGTTTCCAGCGACTGGTATTCCCTGTTGCATAGCCTGAGCTAACATGTTTGTAAATTGCTGCATTGGATCAGCTTGTTGTTGTCCCTCAACATTATTGACAGACTCTTCTGCCCTTTGGTTGCGAGTTCGACGTCTTGGCGGCATTATCTGATTAAAAGAAATCATAACTTTAACTTATATTCTAAACCTTATTGCATAAGTTTAATATTTTAAACTTGTTTCATCATTCAAACATAGGTTCATATTCATTGAACGAATATTTTACATAACATAGCACATAATGCTTTAAACATCATTCATCCCTTTGTGACTACAAAAGTCAGGATTTACAGTCTTAACTTAATACGAAAGTTGGAAACATTATCCTACACAGACATACTTATCATATATACTACATTAAACACACCTACACAACAGAACATATACTACTTATTTATTATTCTTTTTCATTGGACAACTTTTCGCCTGATGACCTTCTATCCCACAGATAAAACATGCTCTTTTTTTGTAGTCAGGATAATACAGAGTAGTATGTCCCTCATAGCCGCAAAGATAACATATTCTTTTCCATTTCTTCTTATTGGATTTTCCTAAGTTATGGTCTTTTATCTTTCTTTTCCCCTTCTTGTCTGAAGTTGCACACGATGTGTTGCTTGTGGCTCCCATCTGACTAATTTAGATCTTAAGCTTATCTTGTCCTTCCATTGTTTCTATTAACGCTTGACGCAACTGACTATTCAACAATTTTCTATCTCCCACAGCCTTTCCAGAGAAGAAACCTTGTTCTCTTCAGATTTTGCACCTCTGTTGATGCTTGATCAGCTTCAACTTTAGTGTCTGAATCGCTATCTGTCAGCTCCACCATCTCCGGATCTGGTACTATGTTTTCCACAATAACCACATTTTCTAAGTTATTTTCATTGTGAGCCTCTATGTCAGCTATTGGCTTCGATATTGGCTCCTTCTTTACAATCCGAGGGTAATCGAATCCTTTTTCACCTGACATCTACACACATAAATTATCTTGATTAGCATATAGTATATACACATAACAAATAAGAGTTTTATACAAGTTATCTTTAATTTAGTTTGACGATGAATTTAGTCAATTCATCTCTTTTTAAACTCTATATGAGTTATTTATATTTTCAACGTTTCCCTCTGTTCTAAGGTTATAGCCTAAGGTCTAACCCACCTAAGGTTTTTAACCCCTAAGCTCTGATACCAACTTGTGAGGACCCCAAACTCAGGTACTTGAAACCCGAGCTCGGTTCTTCACAATACCATTTCTATGAGCGGAATAATACTAATAATAATAATAATAATATAAAGATCAACTTAATTTACATATCATCAGAGTCTAATCCCAAGTACGTAACTTTAAACATTCATTACAACCCATGATAGATAATATATGTCATGCTTGTCTTAATAATATCAAACTATTATACAACATATTAATTCGTTCATTCAGCAACCTTTCCTTTTTCTTTGTTCTTAGCAGAACTCTCTGGTCGTTCGTACTTAGCTGAAAACCTTTAAATTTAAGCAAGGATGAGCATTTGAGTGCTCATCAAGTAATAGCAATTATATATATATATATATATATATATATATATATATATATATATATATATATATATAAGCTGAAAGGATTTAAATATTTTCTTTGTACTATTCTTCTACAACAAGTCAATAGTTGTGAAATATTCTAAACCGATAATAATAACATAACAACTCTCTTTCAAATTTTTGAAACTACATAATGACTATAACTGGGGTTATGGTGACATGCCATGAACATTGTTTTCATTCATCTGTAACTGGGGTTACGGGCACGGGGGGTGATCAGCCCGTTATGCCCTGCATTGATCAATACTACATTACAAGAACGATAGGATCATTCACTCTGTTCCACCTTGGGTGCATAAAAAGTTTTCCCGTGTAGGGATGTTCATACTTGTCTGGGTTCCAAATCAAAGGTTTTATCTTGTTTCAACAATAATCTATAATTCAACACACACACATATATATATATATATATATATATATATATATATAAGGGTAATTGACAAAGGTATATCAACATGTGATTAAATACAATGATTATCCAAGTGGGGACACTTGTTTAACCATTTTTAGAAATTAACGAACATAATATATATATATATATATATATATATATATATATATATATATATATATATATCTGAATTATCATATACTAACATGTTGATAATCAATGAGCTTATATAATATAAGGTTAATAATCTGTACAGTAATAATATAGTTTAGAAACATTCTTACTAATGTCCATTGCATAAAGAAAATGCAAAGGTTAGATACTTTCCTGAAGCGCTGCTTACAGTATGTAATTTAGATTTATCTCTTATCTCACGACCTATCATTAGTCAGATCATTCGTTCGATTAGAACAACATACTATAACACATAACACTGCTTAGTGCAGTCAGCACATACCCTAATCACATTGGCACATAGATTTAATAACCATTGAATCACAAATAATCACTTATCTAATTAAATTATCTAAGTCCAGATCAATTTCTAAAATATGTCGGTCTACCGACGGCTTTATCGGGTAATTATCGAGTCTAAGACTCTTTTCTATAACTCAATATCCGTACGTATCAGTCATATTATTTTTAAATGACTTAATATAATTTTAAAACATTTATTATAATTTATCACGAAATTTCAAACATCGGAATCACATTAAAATGATTTAAATACTAATCAATTCTATTATCACTAATATTTAATTAGTACTAAACTATTAATGAAATTATTACCAAAATATTAAAGTTATTTATAATAACTTAAAATATTTTTAAAGTATTAATATTACCCTTAAATGATTTTTAAAATATTTAAAATTATTTCTAAATAATTACCATTATTATCAAAGTATTAATGTTCTATTTATCAAAATATTAAAAGTCATTATTCAACTTAAAATATTTTTAATTCATTTCTATCCCTTTTAAATGATTTTTAACTTAATAAAACCATTTATAAACTATTTATTTAATATAACTATTAAATAAATTTAATATCATTAATAATAACTTAATAATCATTAATATTAAATTATTAATGAAATTATTCTTTAAATATTAAAAGTTATGTTTTATAACTTAAAATATCTTTAAATACCTTATTATCATTTAAAATAATTTTTTAATAATAAAATCATTTTTAATTTATTTATTTAATTCATTTAGTAGACCCAATGTTTAAATATTAATAAAATTTATCACAAAATTTACGTCAACGATCTTGGTGGACTTATTCCGATTAATCGATTTACGTCACAGGTGTTCTAGACGTCGGGATTTGTAGAAAACCCAACATAGTACAAGTTGTGATCATGTATAATGTCTAAACATAATTTAGATGCAAGATCTAAGTAAAATAAAAAACTTGTCAGACCACTGCCTAAACTTTCTGGGTTACTCAGAAAGTTAAGCTTAACGGTCAACGAGGTTTGACCAATTACTACGATCGATCTGAGGCTTTATAATGTTATAAAGTGCTTGGAACTTGTAATACACATGACATACTATAATCCGGATACAAATATTCATCCTAACAACGTTCCAGAAACAAATCAAGGCCGGTCAAAGTCACGGCCAGAACCTGTTCTTCAGTTTTATGGGTTACCCAAAAAACTGATTTTGTGTTCGGTCAACGAACTTTGACTATGAATAACTTTCGATCTACAGATGCAATGATCATGAACCCACTTGCAGATTACTAACAACATTACAGACTACAACTTCAGACCTTTAAATCACCAAAACAATAAACGAGCACAGATCTACAAGGCCTGACATTCACTATCAGACAACAAAAACACAAATTTCCAGATTTTATAAAACTTCAAATCTGAGCCTCTATATGTTATGGATCTAACATCTAGCAATCCAGATCATCATTATACACTATAAACAACATATTCTAACACTTAATCATAACATATAACACAAATTTTTGGACAAAAAATCTAGAGTTTGTTTATACGTTCAAATGAGCAATTCTTGATTCTATGTTTCTGATTTGGTTATGGTGAACGTGGGGCTTGTTTCTTGACTGATATTATGAAATAATTTTGGAGGTTTGGGGCTTGAGAGAAAAGGTTTGAGTGTTGTGAAAAATGTAAGTAACAAATGCATTTTCTCTCTCCTTCAATCCTTAAATAGACAACAAGGTGCATGAATTGACTGATGTAGGTGACTTGTTGTTGTTATTTTGAGTACATGGGGTGGTTGAAGTGGTTCAACCACTCAACCTATTGTCAAAACCCATTTGTTAGCCAAATAATGCAATTAGGGGCATTTTTATCATTTCGTAAATCATTTAAATGGCAAGATTGTAATCTTGACAAACCCTTAGGGTTTAGAGTTTGGGTTAGGGTTTGGACCATTTTAGGGTTTAAAAATAATTTCCTAAAATTTCCAATTTAGGGTTTGTAATAATAAAATAAAATAATAAATTTTAGTTTCTAAAATACAAAATTAAGGTTTCTTAATTAATTAGATTTTTAATTACTTAACACCTTACTAATTAGGTTTAAGATACACTAATTAACATTAAGCTTTCCAAATCAACAATTAGGGTTTATAATATAAATATTAGGGTTTTCTACAAATTAACATTTCTAAATATTAATTAGGGTATACCTAATTAATCAAAAAGTCATATATTACGTAACATGCATGCACCATATAACACAGTTATATAACAGTGTCGAACTCATCCTGAGTTTTAAATTAGGGTTTTCATTTATCAATAAGTTAATTATTGATTTAAGGTTTCTAATTTAAGAAATAAGGGTTTTAATTTACAATTAATATTTCCTATAATTAGGGTTTTCCGAATAGCATCCAATATTTATAATACACATCATACACCACATAACATAGTTTCTTAACAGATTTTAAAGTCTCATATGACTTCGAAATTAGGGTTTATCAGTAATACTAGGATTTTGTCATATAACGCCATAATTGACCAACCATTATCGGTCCACGTATACAGTACATATTAATAGCACTGAAAAATCAAAATATAATTAATATTATATAATTATTATCATACCTTGACAATAATCCAAAATTAGGGTTTGGATTCCATATCTGATTTATCTGTCATATTTAACCTTAATAATTAATGTAAAATAGTTAACTTAATAACCTCTACCAAAATTCATATAATAAAATAATTATTATAATTATTCTAAAAATCACTTCATATATTATTTAAATAATATATGACTATATATTCATGAAAAATAATTAATAAAATATTTCTACCATAATTCAATTATTATTAGAATATACTCTATAATAATCAATAATTCTAAAATAAAATTACTTGTAAATATTTATGTAAATAACTATATTTTTATTTACCACTTAAAAACACATACACATTATCTTGTACAAATCCTCATCCTTAAATAAATAAATAAAAATTTGTACGCAAATTTTTTTATTTATTTATGCAGAAAATATCGGGTTGTTACAGAATTCGCATAATAGGTTGATTAGGAATATGAAAGCTAACAATCTTACGAAAACAATTAATTTTTGCATGATGAGTAGTTAACTAATCAATCCCTAGAATTACATCAAATGCAACTATTTTCGATGAAATAAGTTCGACAGGTAATGTGAGGGTACCGATTTGAACCAAACAAGACTTATAAATAGTGGATGTAATGAAGGTTTCTCCCAACGGAGTTTTCACAGATAAGTCAAAGTCTAGTTTCTCCGGAGTCAAATTTAATCGTTGAGCGCTAATAGGAGAAATAAAAGAATGGATAGAATCGGTATCAAATAAGGTATAGACTTCGCTAGAGTTTATAATAAGCTTACCCGTGATGACCTCGTTCGGGTTCCTTATTTTCTGGGAGGTCACAACAAACGCTCTCCATTGCACTACTGGTTTTGACTTTTCTGGGACGTCTTTTGGTGCATTCATCCTAGCTGAACTTGTCTTCGGTGAACAACAAAATCGGGCTAGGTGACCTTCTCTTCCATAATTATAACATGCTTTGGACGGCATCGCGCAGTTTGGACTGATGTGTCCCTCCCCTCTGCATTTGAAGCATATGATCGTTGGTCGTTCTCCTTCCTTAACCACGGGTGCTGGTGCTGACGTCTTTCCATCATTGTTGAATCTCCTCTTCTTGAAATGTCCCTTCTTATTGTTTTGGCCATGATTACCACCGAAGTGGTTACCATTTCTGGCCTGCTGATTCCCTCCACACTTGTTGTCACCACTTCGATGACTGCTTTCACTGGTATTATCATTTTGCCTGTTGCTCTCTTTTGGTTGCGTTGACTCGTTATCGCGCTCCACTAACTGAGCCCTATTTACAACATCTGAATACAAACACAGTTTATGAGAGATAAAATGTTGACGTATCTCCAGCTTCAAGCCTCATAGAAACATCCGCGTCATTCTCTCTTCATTATCCACCAAGTGGGACGCAAACCGGGACACCTCGGCAAACTTAGCTTCATACTGCGACACGGTCATATTATTCTGCTCCAACTTGATGAACTCTAGCTCCTTCATGTGACGAATACTTTTGGGAAAGTACTTGTCATTGAACAATTCTTGGAACTTCTCCCAAGACATCTTCAGTGCAGCAGGTTGAGTACGCTTTACCGATTCCCACCAGTAATCTGCCTCTCCTCGCAACATAAAGGTGGCAAAGGAAACCTTTTGCTCCTCGGCACATCCCAAGACATCAAATATCTTGGTGATCTGCTTTATCCACGTTTTCGCCTTAAGTGGTTTTGGTTCTCCAATAAACTCCGGTGGTCCCAGCTCCTTGAACTGTTTAGCGGTGACCGTCCGAGAGTTTTGAGTGTTTCTACCTATATTTTGGATAGGTGCCGCTCTCGCCTGCTGTTGCATGAATTGCATAAAGCCTCTGAACATTCCATCATTCATCATTTGGTCTGTGTTGTTGTTTGCATGAGGATTATCGCCTTCCTGATGCACATTATCCTGATTATTTGATATGTGGTGAATCAACGGTCGCCTGTGCTCCATTGCTATTCTCAACATTCTCGAATGTCATTTTCAAATACTGCCACAAAACAAGGGTTAAATAACATATCACATATTATCTCTATACTCTGACCGACCAATTAAATACCAAATAAACTTAGGTAGGTCATACTGGCGAAGGAATTCCCCGTCTCTCCCCTCCTAGTTCTAGTCTCACATCTTAGCCAGGGATCATATCCCTAAGCTCTGATACCAACTGTGATGCCCCCAAAATAGGTATACATCACCTATTCTAAGTCGCCAAAATACATGGTACAAAATTCAAATACAACTTAATTATACAATAGTCGTGTAAAATACGGCTAAACATATGCTGTGAGTTTTAATACGAATATTATCAGATAGACAATATATAAACTCAATGGGGTCCTCATTACATTTATTATCACACTATTACATAGAATAGTGAGGACTACTAATGCTATCATCTGGTCCACCACTCCGTTCCCCGACTCGTCCCAACTATATTCTCATTTCCTGAAGAGAACAGTGAAAGAAAGGGTGAGCTCAACTAGCCCAGTAAGAAATATTATGACTAAGATAATGCAGAATAAATTATCATTAGTCTTAAACAGTGTTAAACTGATACAATATAACAAACATCAAGTTTAACTGCAGCGGAACAAGCAACCCATTAGAAGAGTCAAGTAGAGAATAAAATCTACTATATTCTATGATTTAAAAGGTTTTTCATGACTTTTATCGCTGGGACTCAGCTTAAAAAAATAATCCACATCATCGAATCACCCCTGCACTACGGCCAAGGATATTCTTTAGTATCATGACCATAATTATCCATGCACTACGGGCCAAGAATATTTGTGTATTCATTAATGGTCATGATCATGCCAACCACTGTCCATCAATGCACTACGGGCCAATGAGGACTTTTACAACATCATTTGTAACATTACGGTCATGATTATACCGAATAATCCCTGGTCATAATCATACCAAGTTCATCTATGCACTACAGGCCACAGATGACTTTCAATAGAATATAAACATGAGGATGATGACAATGATATAAGAATTCAATAAAACAAGTTCAAGAATTAATTTATCCAGGAACCAATAACATCCAAATTGTCAATATGATACTATTTTCTGGAGTAAAATTCAAGAATGCTCGGAAGAATATTTTCATGAAAAGATACTGGATGAAGCGCAAATATCAAGGATATTCCACTAATTTCATGGAGTATAAAAGTTAAAACTTTAACCAACTGAATATAATAAAGAATGAAATAACAAAAGAAATCACCATGCATGCGATAGACCGCACAGATAGGTTATTCCAACAGAAAAATAAATAATGGAACCAGGTCATGCGTAAACGCACCGATATGATATTTCGACAGAATAATAAATAATAGAACCAGGTCCGGCGTAAACGCACAGACAGAATATTCCGACAGAATAATGAATAATGGAACCAGGTCCGGCGTAAAATGCACAGACAGGATATTCCAACAGAATAATAGTAATGACGGAACTAGGTCCAGCGTAAAACGCACAGACAGGATATTCCAACAGAATAATAATAAAGACGGAATAATAGAAGAATGTCACCAAGTATAAGGTAGTCCGCGTATACTGGTTATTCCAGCAGAATAATAAAGAATGGAATAACAGAAGTTCTCTTCATGAATACAAGAGAAAATAATACTCCTTACGAGTACAATAAATAATATCCCTTACCGTAAAAGAAACTTGATATCAGAGTAGTGAAGTAGCAGAATACTTTTCTTCTTTCTCTCTAGAGTTTTAGTGAATTCGTAAGAAAATAATGAAGGAATGAGCTTTTATTTATAGAAAAATGGACTGCATAGTAACTAACTCATGAACGGTCTAGATTGATTTACTTTAATATGACGGTCCATATTTAAAGTAAAAATCTTTTAAATAAAATATAATATATTCTATTTATAATCTAATAAAACGAATAACTTTATAAAAGATTTTACTATACAAACACTATGCAAGCACTATACAAACACTATGCATAATAAAATATAATATATTCTAATTATTGTCTAATAAAATAGATAACTTTATAAAAGTATTCTGTTTTATATAAAATGATTTTACTATTAGCCTAATAAAACGAATAATATTATAAAAATATTATGTTTTATATAAAAAGCTTTTCTGTTTTATTGCATTAATAATACCAATAAAATAAAAACTGAGTGACTTATCACGTAAGCATCAATAATCAATACCGTATGCTACTATGCAACCATGCGTATTACTGTACTTTTACTACCGAGTAGTTCAACAATATTAATGGTAAAACTTTCGCCATTATTTTCATAAAGTATTTTTGTCGTTTTCTCAATTCGACAATAATTCCGTTGTAGGGTCCACCAATAATTGTGTCGTCGTACGAATATTTCCTGTTAAAACGAATATTCCCGACCAATCGAATATTATATAGCAACTTGCATACTTTACAAAATTTATAAATATTATCCACAACTATAACATTATATCAATTTCACTCCATAATATTTACAAATGATATTTATAGAAAATTCATCTTTATTTATAAAAGTTGGGGTCTTACAATTAACATGCTATGTGATGTGTCCGTTTTAGGAATTTTTGTCCGGCAAAACGGATGTTAGCTGTTCGTAGTATAGGATAGCATGTTAATGTAAATATGTATATGCACATATTTCTTCATATTTCTCATTACATGGAGATGAATATGGAATATAAATTACATGTAATTGACTTTACAAGTAATTTGAAATGAGAAAGCATGAAGAGACTTTTCTCCGCGTTTGATTTATCAAAGGCTGACCTATCTTAGGTTACTCTCGCGGGTTTTCGGTATGAAGGTTCCCAAATCATCACAAGGGAAGTTAATCCGGTCTTTCAACTGGAGCGAATTTGGGTGGTGCATTTCCTGAGCCTCGCGAGAATTAGTCTTCCTACGAGTCCAGTAATCAAACACCGACAGGATAGCCTCCTGGTGGAGAGACCACACAACATACATTCACATACATCGCGTCTCGCCGTATATGAAAATGATGACATGTGCGAAGCACTAATATCACATGAAAATATAGTGTAAAGCATTATTCGCAGTAAAGATATGCATTCGTACACATTCATCATAAATGTAAATGCAACATCCACACACAAGTATATAACAGTTTTGAAAAGCTTGCAATAGCGGCTTAAGTCCTCTTACTGAAATCCCCAGCAGAGTCGTCACCTGTCGACGTCGAGATTTTTATTTGTCCCTTTTCGTTACCTATTTTTTTGTGTTCTCATTTTATGTGAGATTTGTTTGAAAAAATAAGTGAAAAAGGTCCGACATGTATAATGTCGACGATTTGACTATAAGAGTCGCCATTTGGTTTTTTAATTGGTTGTACCAACACAACCGAGAAAAGGTTTGCACATTAACCCAGTGATGTGACACTGCTAAACAGGTCTGTGAAACTGAGATTCATTTAGGGTCCGGGGACTTGCTTATGCGGAGGGAAGGTGTTAGGCACCACCCGACATCCGTGTTGCCACGGTGACCACCACTTTTCAATAAACTAGTATATGAATGTGTGTGTGTGTGTGTGTGGGTCAATGTGCTGTTATTTGAAAGCAGTCCTATGCCTCGTTTGCACCTATATACATAGGGTTGAATTTGTATAAAAATTCAGTTTTAAACAAGATATAGTAGTGATGTTTTAAAAGAGGTTTTTCAAACCCTGTGCTCAATAGTAATTGAGGCCTTTGATACTTCCATTTTATTCCGTTTTCGGCTTGATTGATTTTTTTTTTTTACATATGCGAGGCATCTGTATGAAAATAATGTACAAAAGGTGCTGAATTCCTCGTGGGTATAAGAACCATCTAAGGAAATCCAAACATCACAGATAAATTTACAAGCTGCTTACAGCTGAAAAGGTCCATCACGAGAACCAAATCTAGATTCAGTAGACTGAATCTGTGATCACATGATTCCTAGGCTCACATGATGCCGCAATTGATATAAACGCAATAAGCAAGTATATATATATATATATAAAAGCTATAAATATATATATATATACAAATAGGATCACCAACGAAGAAGCACCTCCATGGGGGATCAGAAATATAAATAAAGCTGTAAAAGCTATCTACCGCCACGGAGGAAACTCCAGGCGGGACGAAATATACAGAATGCAGTAAAAACGGTCAACCACCACGAAGTAAACTCCAGGTGGGACGAAATGTAAATATATATATATATATATATATATATATATATATATATATATATATATATATATAAAAAAGCGATAAACGCACCGGATATAAAATCCAGGCTCATCAGACAAAGTCCAACAACAGTTAATATATATAAGTATATATATATATATATATATATATATATATATATATATATATATATATATATATATATATATTAAAGCAGTAAACGCACCAGATATAAAATCCAGGCTCATCGAATAAAGTTCGACACACAGTTCATATATATATATATATATATATATATATATACAAAAGTAAGTAAACGCTCCAGACCGAAGTCTAAGCTAAATAGAGGCATAACTCGATAATGTTAGTCCATATATATATATATATATATATATATATATATATATATATATATATATGTGTGTATATACAAACTGAAATAAAACTACAGACTGAAGTCTGGGCAAACACACGCAACACGACTCATAACGTAAAGAAGGGTGTGTGCAAATGTGAAGAGAAAGGCTTGAAAATGTGTAAGAAGGCTTACAGTGGATTGCCAAAGAAGATTTTAATAACTTTAACATAGATAAACAATGGCTTCCGCCAGTACAAAAGTAACTATATGTGAGCTCACAAGTGTTTAAAATGAAAAAGCACTCAGTTTGGGGTATGTACAAAGCAAATTGGAAAGGACTTCCTCGCCTTTTCTCTTTGCAAAATGGCCACCCCAAGCCCTCTATTTATAGAGGGTGGTACCTGCGGCTGGGCCGCAGGTGTACCTGAGGCTGCCCGGGGTGCCCCGGGTTTCGCGGGTCCCGAAGTCTCGAAGTACGTGCACGTAGGCAACGCGATGTCCGCTCGAACTTTTAGAATTGCAATCCGGGCATCCGACTGTGGTATATAGGACCTATTTCGGATCGCCATTGTTGAGAGTTACGCAATGACATGGGATTAGAGGTTGTACGAAGTCATGAAGATGGGACGATGCCCTCCGGTCTTCAGCTTCAAATTGTATCTGTTATCCTGCGCAATAGTCACTCGGGAGTGATTTTCCTTGTCTCTTGTGGGACATTGTTGTGTAGAAATGTTTGTCTGAAATGTTAAGATGGCGTGATGTGGCGTCATGGTGGCAAGATGACGACTTTGCCCATCACCGGGGTTATCTCCGGTTTGGGCTGATAAAGCAGATGTTGCTCAAGGTTATCGCTGAGATTGGACTGCTGCAAATGTTGAAGGTCCTCAGTGTCATCTCTGAGGTGTGCCTGTCTTGTACTGAGTGCCTCGGTGTGAGCGTCGAGGTTGAAGCTAATGGCATGCATTTGAAACAAGCATTTTCGGGGTTATCTCCGAAACTGCCACTGCCTTCCTTGGGGTTATCTCTAAGGTTGAAATCTGCTATTCCCAGTGTTGGGACTGAGATGAAACATCTCGGGGTTATCTCCGGGATGAATCGGTCTTCTCCGATTTGTATTCCGGTATTAGATCTGCATGCCTCGGGGTTATCTCCGAGGTTGGAATTGTTACTCCCGGTGTGTGTTCTGGGGTTGAGCTGTTACTCCCAGTGTGTGTTCCGGGGTTGAGTTGTTCCTCCCGGTGGTATCCAGAATGGATATGAACCGTCTTCCAGGGTTTCCTCTTTAAAGACGAATCTGTGCTCCTACGATGTCAGTAACAGATATGCAGAAAATTTCGAGTGTCTACACATATCTTTATTAAAAATTTAAAATTATGTCATTTTGAAGATTCTTTTAAAAAAATAAGTGGGGTCGCGGGGTGACATTTTTATAAATTAAAGAAAAGCAGGTGAGACCACTATTTTTTAATATTATTTTATTTTTTAAAAGAATTTCCAAAATGACATATATAGTTTTAATAAATATATATTATTTAAGAGATGTATGCAATAATTTATATACATACATATATATACATACATACATATATATATATATATATATATATATATATATATATATGTATATATATAAGTTAATAAAAACAGATGCGCATACAAAATACACAATTAAATTACTAAAAATATTAATTTTATTTATAAATGGAACTATTTACAAGTGCATAAATAAAATTAACTTACAAGATTACTGAACTAAGAACATTAGAAGAAGAGGGGTTAAGAAGGCTAAACAGCGGTTGAGACTAAAGATTAGTCAGAGAAGGATCTTTGAGTCTTTCTAAGTCTGCCTAACCAAATGAATTCGATTTCCTTTTATAGAACAAGGAAATGAACTATTACAAGTTTACTATTACAATAACTGAGGTAAAAGTACAAGTAAGAAACATATTACATTTACTAAAGTAAAGTAAAAGTAAAGGTATCTACTTTCGGTGGAAAAGCAGACGTCTCTTTTGACTTGGGAGGCCGTGGGGCCAGTTGTCTGACTGATTGCTGCTTTCGGTGGAAAAGCAGGAGATATTGCTGACTATGCTGCCTGAGTTGGTGATGATGGTAACTAGGCTGTCGGAGTAGGTGCTGAATGATGTGGTTGCTGTTATCACATCCACTTTGATTGATTACTATGATGATCAGGCAAAGGGGTCCTGAGCATCCTGAAGGTTGACAGTGCCATAGGGGTCACAGTCTTCTTCTTCTTCTTCTTGACTAGCAATTTCTTCTCTGGATTGGGAGGAAGCTGCTTCTGATTCTTCATGTAACTGATCCAATCTTGTATGAATGGCGTCTGCAAGAAGCCTTAACTGAGAGTTGGAATAACCTGAAACATTAGTAATATCAATAGGATTTGGAGGAACAACTAATTTTTCTTTTGATTTCTCAGATGTCCTAATGACTGATTTACTGGATGATTCTCCAACAGGGGCCGTAGTAACTGGAGGAGTCAATAAAGGTTTAGCCGGAAATTCATTTTGAACTTGGCCAACAATTCTATCGACACCAAATTTATCCCACCACTTAATATAAAAATGGCGAGACACATGAGAAATACGAGAAGTAACTGTCTGAGCAGTCCTAATACCTATGGACGACAGAGACTGGAATACTGTGACTTCTTGAGGAGCTAAAATGACGTATTGCCACTTAAGAATCCAAGGGATTTTATATTTACTACAGAATATAAGGAAGATTGGAATTTCCTCATATTTTGGATGATAATTACTATGATTAGCAAAATGATCAAGTTGGGCTAAGAGTGGTTCAGGAAGGATCTCAAAGCACAATCCATGCCTTGTCCACCAGAGGATGAACCATTTAGGGAATTTACTCTTGAATTTGTGGTCGAACTGTACAAACCACGAATGACTATGATATTCATTCTGGTGAAGAAAAATCTTATATCAGGCCTCAATATAATCATAATAGCAATAAGAACTAGTATGATTAGAAAGCGACCGAAGATCGGAAGGATGACTACCCCAATCTGAAAGATTGAGAACTTGCTTAATATACAACGAGTGATAAAGGAGTTTAGATTTATCATCGTTGGCATATATAGGTTTAATAAAAATTAACTTGGTTTTAAGAAGGATGTCCTTATAATACACAAGGGATTTATAAGGAGCTAAAGGGAGGAAATGCCATCCAGTAGGAAAAATACTGGGCAAACATTTTAACTGGGTCATCTTTAGGTTTCATTGATAACTCGATATGAAACAGATGTTGATCATACTTAGCACGATATTCAGCAGCTGGGTGATTGGGTTTAGATGAGGTTGCCCTCGATTGACTAGCAAAAATATCAAAAAGTTTGGGTTGACTAGCAAGAACAGATGAATAGGGCTTGGGGACTGTACCAAGCACCTGAAATTTATTGTGGGTTTGAGTAACTGGATGGGGAACAACTGTTCCTTTTAACTGATTGACTGGGCCAAAAGAGCGGCCACGACCATGAGAAAATGATCCTCCTCGCACACTCATGTTGCTACAATAGTACATATGTTGATAAACTCACGTGTGAGAAAATCTAGAACTGAGTTGTTACTACCTTTAATATATTCAATATCAAAATCAAAAATACTTAAAATAGCTTGCCATCTAGCGAATGAATGCTTAGAGGCTACGTTTTCAACGTCTTTTTCAAGAATAAACTTTGCTGATGTGCAATCTATTCTAACTAGAAACTTTTGATTCAGTAAATCTCTCTGAAATTTTTTGATACATAAAACAAGTGATAAAATCTCTTTTTTAATAGTACTGTATTTTAACTGTGTAGGATTCTATGCGCATGAGTGGAAACGAACAATTTATTCATCAGAAGTGGGACTTAACTTTTGTTTGAGTATGCCACCGAATCCAATGTCCGAGGGATCAATTTCAACTATTTTGAATGCTAAATCATTAGAGATACCAAGGCAAGGCAAAACCTTGACATATTTTTTAACTTGTTGGACGACAAAAGTGTGAATGTCAGTCCAAGGAGGGGGATTACTTTGTAAGCGCTGAAAAAGGGGCTTACAAATCTTCCTGAGATTCTGGTAAAACTTGTCTATGTAATTAAGCGAGCCAAGAAATCTCTGTAGCTGAGTTTTATCGGTAATCTTATCTGGGAAACGATCGGCAAATTGAATAGCTCGGTCAATTAGTCGCGTGAGTCCATGATAGAGGATTAATCCGAGAAACCTGATTTTAGTCAGAAACAGACTACACTTAGAAGGTGAAAGGACAAGACCATTGGTTTTAACTGTTCTGAAGAACGAATTCAAATGTTTAATATGCTCTTCAATAGTCTTGGAGAATACAAGGATATCATCAATGTATACAATAAAAAAATGACTGAAAGGATTCAAAATATTATTAAGAATATTCTGAAATTCACTGGGTGCATTTTTTAGTCCAAATGACTGAACATTCCATTCGTAATGTCTGAACGGAGTGGTGAATGCAGTTTTGTACCTATCATTAGGATGAATAGCAACTTGCCAGAATCCTGACTTAAGGTCGAACTTACTAAAAATGGTGGAGATACTTAACCTGCTAAGGAGATCTTCCTTATTGGGCAAAGGGTATCTAATCCACTCAAGGACTTGGTTCAATGGTTTGTAATTGATAACTAGACGAGGAACACCTCTTTCTTTCTCAGCTTCATTGTTAACATAGAAGGATGGGCAAGACCATGGTGATTTACTATGTTTAATTAATCCTTTACTAAGAAGATCATTAATTTCATTTTTGCATAACTCCATTTGTTCATGACTCATTTGAATAGGCCTAGCTTTAGTGGGAATTAAATGTTCTTTGAATTTCTTAGCATAGGGTAATCTAATTGTGTGCTTCTTCCTATGTCAAAAAGCATTGGGAGAGTTAGAACATAAATTTTTTGCTAAATAATCTTTTAACACACTAATCTTTTCTTGAACTCTGTTACTCTTAAGTTGTTCTTCAATTTGTTGATACCTAACCTCTTCTTTGAGAAAACTTAAGTGAGTAATTTTACAATTTAATAGATTCAAAGATTTAGAAATTGATTCTTCTTGAATAAATTTTAAATCTTTTTCTTTAGGTTTAATCAAGAATTTAAATGTAATTTTCATTCCTAAATGTTCACAACTTAAACCTTTATTACTAGTAGTAAATGTATATAATAAATATATAAATGGTAAACCTAAAATGATTTTGTCTGTAAGATTGCGAATTAAAACAAATGATGTTTTAAAACACACGCTATCTTGACAGATATGTACATTAGGTAATTTATATTTTATTTCCATCTGACTACCATTAGCTGAATTAAGCTTTTCACTAGTCTTTTTATAATATCTTGTGGGGATAAGACCCTCTTGAATACAGTTCAAGTCTGCACCAGTATCAACTAAGGCAGGGAGCTATATGGAGAAGATTTTATCAATAACTAAATTAATGGAGATATACCATTTTTGAATGGTAATGTCCTTAATTCTTTTAAGTAAGAGACCTTGAATAAAAAGTTCAGGATCTCCTTTAGTTCTTGATGACTCTGGTTCATCATGACCTTCATCACTAGAAGAAGAATCATAAACTTGAAGATCTGATTTTTTATCATCAATTTCTTTTCTCAAATTAGAAATATCTAATTTTAAGTTGGAAATCTCTTTCTTAAGTTTATTAACTTCTTGATTTAATTTAGAGAGGGTAATTTCTTTAACCGGAGACTTAAATCTTTCCAATGTTTTATTAAGACTAAAAATAGGTTTCTCTTTGGCTCTAAGAACCCTATCTGTGACCTTTTTGTCTTTAGTTAATAAATATTTTAATTGCTTAGTGTACTGAATTTTTCACTCTGGATCTGTAATTTTGCTTATTAAATCAATTAACAAAGAACTTTCTTCGTCCTCTTTGGTAAGTACATTTAATTTTTTACAACAATTATTATTACAGTCTTCAGTACATATGGTAACTTTATTATTACTATTTGATTCATCATTATCAGTGTTATTACTAGATGATTCTGGGATATCTAAGGCTTCTTCATTACTGCTGTTATTTTCAATTCTTATTAATTCTAATAACTGCTCAGTATCTTCAGCTGAAATATTCAACTGGGCTAATTTCTGCTTAATTCTGCACTCACTTTTGTAGTGCCCTTTCTGCCCGCAATTGTGACAGACAATTTTACTTTTGTCAAATTTCTTTGATTTTTTAGTTGATTTTTTGTATGTTGACTTGGGTTTTTTATAATAAGAATCTTGATTAATATTTTTCTTATCTTGATTATATATTTTCTTACGATGTCTATGACTTTTATATGACTCAATATGCTTATGCCTATGCTTTCTTCTAGATGGAGCAATCGGCGGCAAACCATATTGTTCACAAAACGTACATAACTCATATTTAGTTTTATTTTTATCTTTACTAGCTTGCTTAGCTAATTTAAAGTCAATACACATTTTTAATCCTATTTTTTGAATATTACTTATTATATCACCGTAGGTTAAATTATCATAATCGATATAACCTAAAGTTTTGCTTAATTCTTCTCTAACTTTATGTGCAAATAAATAAGGTAAACCATTAACAAATTTTTCCTTCCAAAATGGTTTGTTACTATCATTTCTCATCATAACTCTAGAAGTAAAAACATCTTTGTACCATCTAAAATCACTTAGAGTGGGACAAGTAAGGTTGCTAAGTTGATCATGGATTCTTTCTGTGATGTTACTAGGAGTTCCAACAAAATGTTTAACTATTGTGAAAATTAAAGTATTAACTCCATCAGGCGGACCAATACCAGCATCTTCATCAAAGATGGGATTGCCGTCATCATCTCTTTGGATAGCATGAATAATTTATATTCTGATATCATCTATGAGATGTTTCTCCCACCAAGATCTGAGAATACCAGTAAATCCACTAGCTATAAGTTCAACTATATCTGGTTGAGACAAATTATTGAATTTGGTGATATAGCTATTAGCTACCATGAACATATGATTTAATTTATTAAGAATTTCTTGTTCACTAAATCCATCGATATTCCATTCATATATTTTATTAGATGAGACAGAAAATTGCTTATCTAGATTCCTCTCTTCGAACTGTAAATCCGGAGGAGTTGGTCTAGAGTAACAATTTCTGGTTATACTTGTGTTATTAACAGTTAATTTATTTAGCTGTTCATTAAGGTTTGAAATAGATGAATGATTAGAGTGATTAGAAGAACTGTTGTTATCATCATCAGAATCCACTTGATCAATAATAGCAATAGTTCCACTCGGATCGGATTCAGTTTTAAGTTTTTTAAATAACTTGTCTATAGACTGAACTAATTCATCATCTTTATTAGGTAGACCTAATTTATATCTATTTTCTGGTAGTTTTAATAAAGGTTGTTCAATTTTTGAATCAGGTTTTTTAATAATATTTTCTTCAAATTTTTCTTCAATTCTATCAAGCTGTTTTCCTACAGTTGCTAGATATTGGTTACTAAAGTTTAATTGCTCAATAATCTTTTTATCGTCCTTAATACCATCAGGGATTTTAAATGGACTAGAAATAACTGAAGTATTTTTAACTGGAAGTAGAACTGTTTCTAAAGGGGGATGACTAGACGAAACCTTGGATTTGTCTTCTTTAATCCATTGAGTTTTATTAATAACATTACATTTACTTTGATATTGTTCATACCAATCGTAGAAAGTAACGTTAATTTCTTCATTTTTGATGAATCTTTTCCCTCTATTAACTATTTTATCTCTTTCCTTTTCTATAGGGTGATTAGATCTAAATAGATGTCTTTTTTCTTTATTAGATTTTGAATTAAAATCTTTTACTAGATTATCCCAATCTAAAACATAATCTTTCTTAATGACTCTTAATTGATTATGAATCGGGGCA
Organism: Panax notoginseng; assembly: GCA_016801055.1. NCBI lineage: Eukaryota > Viridiplantae > Streptophyta > Magnoliopsida > Apiales > Araliaceae > Panax > Panax notoginseng. The sequence goes on along the minus strand of CM029018.1, from coordinate 44,250,550 downwards.
TTAAAATCAGACTGTGTGGGATACACAGAAGATGCCAGAGAAGAAGAACCTTCTTCTTCAGTAGGATCATTCTGAGTATAACAGGGATGACTAACTTGTCCTTGATTAAGGATACCTTTATGTTTGATATCCCTAACAGAAGGATTACTAAGTACTTCAGTGTCTCTTCTAGTGTGGATTACAGAAGGGGCTGAAGAACTAGAAATATCCTCAATAATGACTGGCGTTCTTGTGCGTTCAAAACTAATTTTGACAGTTCCATCAGAAAACTGTTTGATATTTTCAATATTTAATAGATTGTTAACTATGGGCTGTTGTGGTAACTCATTTGGTAAAGTCCATTGACTAGGTAAGGTAATATCCTTCCAGAGAATTGTTCTCAAAATCTGGACATTAGCATCACTAGTTGAACTTTGAATTAAAACTGTTTGATCTTTGAGACTTTAATTAAGAGCATGAACATTCAAGTTTGATTTCATGGTCTTATAATAAATCCTGTAAATCAAAGCAATAGGCTGAGATCCCTCAATCATTTGAGTAATCTCCCCTGCAGTTTTAATATTTAATGATAAAGCTTTAAATAAGTTTTGATCACTAAGACTCAAGGTGAAATCGGGAAAACAATTAAAATGAATTGGACCATTATGCAAACTTGCTTCCATGGCACCAATAATACTAAGATAATAATTTAAAAATCTAGCATCTCTAAGGCAGAGGCAGATAGATGAATTGATTCCCTTTATATTAAGTGGTTTAACTGCAACTTGAACTAAACCTATATGAATAAAATTATAGCCCTTTTTTCTATGTTTTTTAATAACATCTGGGGATAAAAGACTACAATTCTCATATTCTTTGTTAATTGCATAAACTCTTTCAACTATTTTGACATTACAGTCAGTTTTGAATTTATCTGAAAAGGTTGACTGATAAATTTTTTTGGGAGATATCTTAGGGATATTCCAATTGTGTAACACTTGACTAATATTTTCATAACTTTGTTCTTCTTAGTTGACTATGTCTGGAACGGGAGGTAAAGTCGGTCGGTTACTAACTGAAGAGCTGGATCTAAATAATCTACTAATCTTAACTGTTTTCAAAAGAAAATCTGACTCAAGGTTCGTTCATGCATACCGTGTTTACCCTAAGTAGACTCATACCTATGTTCTATAACCTGACACTGCTCACAACCTGGAGACTTACAAAGGTTAGACACGAACTAGGTGGACTACAGGTAAGTAAGGTGAATTCAGAACTTTGAGGAAGAAGATGATTTTGAAAACGTGTAAGATAGGTTGATTAAAAAGATTTAACTATGCAGTTAGAAACAACAAATACAACTTGGCTCTGATACCATTTGTAAATAGGGTATGCATGAACGAACCTTGAGTCATATTTTCTTTTGAAAACAGTTAAGATGAGTAGATTATTCAGATCCAGCTCTTCAGTTAGTAACCGGTCGACTTTACCTCCCGTTCCAGACATAGTCAACCAAGAAGAACAAAGTTATGAAAACATTAGTCAAGTGTTACACAATTGGAATATCCCTAGGATATCTCCCAAAGAAATTTATCAGTCAACCTTTTCAGATAAATTCAAAACTGACTATAATGTCAAAACAGTTGAAAGAGTTTATGCAATTAACAAAGATTATGAGAATTGTAGTCTTTTATCCCCAGATGTTATTAAAAAACATAGAAAAAAGGGCTATAATTTTTTTCATATAGGTCTAGTTCAAGTTGCAGTTAAACCACTTAATATAAAGGGAATCAATTCATCTATCTACCTCTGCCTTAGAGATGCTAGATTTTTAAATTATTATCCTAGTATTATTGGTGCCATGGAAGCAAGTTTGCATAATGGTCCAATTCATTTTAATTGTTTTCCCGATTTCACCTTGAGTCTTAGTGATCAAAACTTATTTAAAGCTTTATCATTAAATATTAAAACTGCAGGGGAGATTACTCAAATGATTGAGCGATCTCAGCCTATTACTTTGATTTACAGGATTTATTATAAGACCATGAAATCAAACTTGAATGTTCATGCTCTTAATAAAAGTCCCAAAGATCAAACAGTTTTAATTCAAAGTTCAACTAGTGATGCTAATGTGCAGATTCTGAGAACAATTCTCTGGAAGGATATTACCTTACCTAATCAATGGACTTTACCAAATGAGTTACCACAACATCCCATAGTTAACAATCTATTAAATTTGAAAATATCAACCATTTTTCTAATGGAACTGTCAAAATTAGTTTTGAACGCACAAGAACGCCAGTCATTATTGAGGATATTTCTAGTTCTTCAGCCCCTTATGTAATCCACACTAGAAGAGACACTGAAGTACTTAGTAATCCTTCTGTTAGGGATATCAAACTTAAAGGTATCCTTAATCAAGGACAAGTTAGTCATCCCTGTTATACTCAGAATGATCCTAATGAAGAAGAAGGTTCTTCTTCTTTGGCATCTTCTGTGTATCCCACACAGTCTGATTTTAATGCCCCGATTCATAATCAATTAAGAGTCATTAAGAAAGATTATGTTTTAGATTGGGATAATCTAGTAAAAGATTTTAATTCAAAATCTAATAAAGAATAAAGACATCTATTTAGATCTAATCACCCTACAGAAAAGGAAAGAGATAAAATAGTTAATAGATGGAAAAGATTCATCAAAAATGAATAAATTAACGTTACTTTCTACGATTGGTATGAACAATATCAAAGTAAATGTAATGTTATTAATAAAACTCAATGGATTAAAGAAGACAAATCCAAGGTTTCGTCTAGTCATCCCCCTTTAGAAACAGTTCTACTTCCAGTTAAAAATACTTCAATTATTGCTAGTCCATTTAAAATCTCTGATGGTATTAAGGACGATAAAAAGATTATTGAGCAATTAAACTTTAGTAACCAATATCTAGCAACTGTAGGAAAACAGCTTGATAGAATTGAAGAAATATTTGAAGAAAATATTATTAAAAAACCTGATTCAAAAATTGAACAACCTTTATTAAAACTACCAGAAAATAGAAATAAATTAGGTCTATCTAATAAAGATGATGAATTAGTTGAGTCTATAGACAAGTTATTTAAAAAACTTAAAATTGAAGCCGGTCCGAGTAGAACTATTGCTATTATCGATCAAGTGGATTCTGATGATGATAACAACAGTTCTTCTGATCACTCTAATCATTCATCTATTTCAAACCTTAATGAACAGCTAAATAAATTAACTGTTAATAACACAAGTATAACCAGAAATTGGTACTCTAGACCAACTCCTCCGGATTTAAAGTTCGAAGAGAGAAATCTAGATAAGCAATTTTATGTCTCATCTAATAAAATATATGAATGAAATATCGATGGATTTAGTGAACAAGAAATTCTTAATAAATTAAATCATATGTCAATGGTAGCTAATAGCTATATAACCAAATTCAACAATTTGTCTCAACCAGACATAGTTGAACTTATAGCTAGTGGATTTACTGGTATTCTCAGATCTTGGTGGGAGAAACATCTCACAGAAGATATCAGAATATCAAATATTCATACTATCCAAAGAGATGATGACGGCAATCCCATCTTTGATGAAGATGCTGGTATTGGTTCGCCTGATGGAGTTAATACTTTAATTTTCACAATAATTAAACATTTTGTTGGAATTCCTAGTAACATCACAGAAAGAATCCATGATCAACTTAGTAACCTTACTTGTCCCACTCTAAGTGATTTTAGATGGTACAAAGATGTATTTACTTCTAGAGTTATGATGAGAAATGATAGTAATTAACAAACCATTTTGGAAGGAAAAATTTGTTAATGGTTTACCTTCTTTATTTGCACTTAAAGTTAGAGAAGAATTAAGCAAAACTTTAGGTTATATCGATTATGATAATTTAACCTACGGTGATATAATAAGTAATATTCAAAAAATAGGATTAAAAATGTGTATTGACTTTAAATTAGTTAAGCAAGCTAGTAAAGATAAAAATAAAGCTAAATATGAGTTAAGTACATTTTGTGAACAATATGGTTTGCCGCCGATTGCTCCATCTAGAAGAAAGCGTAGGCATAAGCATATTGAGTCACATAAAAGTCATAGACATCGTAAGAAAAGATATAATCAAGATAAGAAAAATGTTAATCAAGATTCTTATTATAAAAAACTCAAGTCAACATACAAAAAATCAACTAAATAATCAAAGAAATTTGACAAAAGTAAAATTGTCTGTCACAATTGCGGGCAGAAAGGGCACTATAAAAGTGAGTGCAGAGTTAAGCAGAAATTAGCCCAGTTGAATATTTCAGCTGAAGATACTGAGCAGTTATTAGAATTAATAAGAATTAAAAATAACAGCAGTAATGAAGAATCCTCAGATATCCCAGAATCATCTAGTAATAACACTGATAATGATGAATCAGATAGTAATAATGAAGTTAACATATGTACTGAAGACTGTAATAATAATTGTTGTAAAAAATTAAATGTAATTACCAAAAAGGACGAAGAAAGTTCTTTGTTAATTGATTTAATAAGCAAAATTACAGATCCAAAGTTAAAAATTCAGTACACTAAGCAATTAAAAGATTTATTAACTAAAGACAAAAAGGTCACAGATAGGGTTCTTAGAGCCAAAGAGAAACCTATTTTTAGTCTTAATAAAACATTGGAAAGACTTAAGTCCCCGGTTAAAGAAATTACCCTCTCTGAATTAAATCAAGAAGTTAATAAACTTAAGAAAGAGATTTCCAACTTAAAATTAGATATTTCTAATTTGAGAAAAGAAATTGATGATAAAAAATCAGATCTTCAAGTTCATGATTCTTCTTCTAATGATGAAGGTCATGATGAACTAGAGTCATCAGGAACTAAAGGAGATCCTGATCTTTTTATTTAAGGTCTCTCACTTAAAAGAATTAAGGACATTACCATTCAAAAATGGTATATCTCCGTTAATTTAGTCATTGATAAACCCTTCTCCATACAGCTCCCTGCCTTAGTTGATACTGGTGAAGACTTGAACTGTATTCAAGAGGGTCTTATCCCCACAAGATATTATAAAAAGACTAGTGAAAAGCTTAATTCAGCTAATGATAGTCAAATGGAAATAAAATATAAATTACCTAATGTACATATCTGTCAAGATAACATGTGTTTTAAAACATCATTTGTTTTAATTCTTAATCTTACAGACAAAATCTTTTTAGGTTTACCATTTATATATTTATTATATCCATTTACTACTAGTAATAAAGGTTTAAGTTGTGAACATTTAGGAAAGAAAATTATATTTAAATTCTTAATTAAACCTAAAGAAAGAGATTTAAAATTTATTCAAGAAGAATCAATTTCTAAATCTTTGAATCTATTAAATTGTAAAATTACTCACTTAAGTTTTCTCAAAGAAGAGGTTAGGTATCAACAAATTGAAGAACAACTTAAGAGTAACAGAGTTCAAGAAAAGATTAGTGAGTTAAAAGATTATTTAGCAAAAAATTTATGTTCTAACTCTCCCAATGCTTTTTGGCATAAGAAGAAGCACACAATTAGATTACCCTATGCTAAGGAATTCAAAGAACATTTAATTTCCACTAAAGCTAGGCCTATTCAAATGAGTCATGAACAAATGGAGTTATGCAAAAATGAAATTAATGATCTTCTTAGTAAAGGATTAATTAGACATAGTAAATCACCATGGTCTTGCCCAGCCTTCTATGTTAACAATGAAGCTGAGAAAGAAAGAGGTGTTCCTCGTCTAGTTATCAATTACAAACCATTGAACAAAGTCCTTGAGTGGATTAAATACCCTTTGCCCAATAAGGAAGATCTCCTTAGCAGGTTAAGTGTCTCCACCATTTTTAGTAAGTTCGACCTTAAGTCAGGATTCTGGCAAGTTGCTATTCATCCCGATGATAGGTACAAAATTGCATTCACCACTCCGTTCGGACATTACGAATGGAATGTTCAGTCATTTGGACTAAAAAATGCACCCAGTGAATTTCAGAATATTCTTAATAATATTTTGAATCCTTTCAATCATTTTATTATTGTATACATTGATGATATCCTTATATTCTCCAAGACTATTGAACAGCATATTAAACATTTGAATTCATTCTTCAGAACAGTTAAAACCAATGGTCTTGTCCTTTCACCTTCTAAGTGTAGTCTGTTTCTGACTAAAGTCAGGTTTCTCGGATTAATCCTCTATCATGACTCACGCGGCCTATTGACCGAGCTATTCAATTTTCCAATCGTTTCCCAGATAAGATTACCGATAAAACTCAGCTACAGAGATTTCTTGGCTTGCTTAATTACATAAGCAAGTTTTACAAGAATCTCAGAAAGATTTGTAAGCCCCGTTTTCAGCGCTTACAAAGTAATCCCCCTCCTTGGACTGACATTCACACTTCTGTTGTCCAATAAGTTAAAAAATATGTCAAGGTTTTGCCTTACCTTGTCATCTCTAATGATTTAGCGTTCAAAATAGTTGAAATTGATGCCTCGGACATTGGATTCGGTGGCATACTCAAACAAAAGTTAACTCCCACTTCTGATGAACAAATTATTCGTTTTCACTTAGGCGCATAGAATCCTACACAGTTAAAATATAGTACTATTAAAAAAGAGATTTTATCACTTATTTTATGTATCAAAAAATTTTAGAGAGATTTACTGAATCAAAAGTTTCTAGTTAGAATAGATTGCAACTCAACAAAGTTCATTCTTGAAAAAGACGTTGAAAACGTAGCCTCTAAGCATTCATTCGCTAGATGGCAAGCTATTTTAAGTATTTTTGATTTTGATATTGAATATATTAAAGGTAGTAACAACTCAGTTCTAGATTTTCTCACACGTGAGTTTATCAACACAGGTACTATTGCAGCAACATGAGTGTGCGAGGAGGATGATCTTCTCGTGGTCATGGTCGCTCTTCTGTCCCAGTCAATCAGTTAAAAGGAACAGTTGTTCCCCATCCAATTACTCAAATCCACAATAAATTTCAGGTGCTTGGTACTGTCCCCAAGCCCTATTCATCTGTTCTTGTTAGTCAACCCAAACCTTTTGATATTTTTGCTAGTCAATCGAGGGCAACCTCATCTAAACCCAATCACCAAGCTGCTGAATATCGTGCTAAGTATGATCAGCATCAGTTTCATATCGAGTTATCAATGAAACCTAAAGATGACCCAGTTAAAATGGCTGCCCAGTATTTTCCTACTGGATGGCATTTCATCCCTTTAGCTCCTAATAAATCCCTTGTGTATTATAAGGACATCCTTCTTGAAATCGAGTCAGTTTTTATTAAACCTATCTATTCCAACGATGATAAATCTAAACTCCTTTATCATTCGTTGTATATTAAGCAAGTTCTCAAGCTTTCAAATTGGGGTAGTCATCCTTCCGATCTTCGGTCGTTTTCTAATCATACTAGTTCTTATTGCTATTATGATTATATTGAGGCCTGGTATAAGATTTTTCTTCACCAGAATGAAGATCATAGTCATTCGTGGTTTGTACAGTTCGACCACAAATTCAAGAGTCAATTCCCTAAATGGTTCATCCTCTGGTGGACAAGGCATGGATTGTGCTTTGAGATCCTTCCCGAACCACTCTTAGCCCAGCTTGATCATTTTGCTAACCATAGTAATTATCATCCAAAATATGAGGAAATTCCAGTCTTCCTTATATTCTGTAGTAAATATAAAATCCCTTGGATTCTTAAGTGGCAATACGTCATTTTAGCTCCTCAAGAAGTCGTAGTATTCCAGTCTCCGTCATCCATAGGTATTAGGACTGCTCAGACAGTTACTTCTCCTATTTCTCATGTGTCTCGCCGTTTTTACATTAAGTGGTGGGATAAATTCGGTGTCGATAGAATTGTTGGCCAAGTTCAAAAGGAATTTTCGGCTAAACCTTTATTGACTCCTCCAGTTACTATGGCCCCTGTCGGAGAATCATCCAGTAAATCAGTCATTAGGACATATGAGAAATCAAAAGAAAAATCAGTTGTTCCTCCAAATCCTATTGATATTACTAATGTTTCAGGTTATTCCAACTCTCAGTTAAGGCTTCTTGCAGACGCCATTCATATAAGATTGGATCAGTTACATGAAGAATATATATATATATATATATATATATATATATATATATATATATATATATATATATTAATAACTTACATGTAAGACCCCAACTTATTATAAATAAAATTGAATTTTCTTTATTTATTATTTTGAAATAGTAAGGGTTAATTTGATTAATGTGGTTAGTTGTGGGTAAAATGCACAAATATTTCAAATAAGCAAGTGGTTATAAAATATTCATTGTTGTCGGGGAATATTCGCTTGGTCGTGGAATATTCTTACTGTCGAAGAATATTCATACGACGGCGCAGTCTTTTGTGGGCCCCATAACGGAAGGCGATTGGATGAAGAAAACGACAAAAATAAGTTGTTTATAAATAACGGCGTAGTTGTTACCGTTAATACTGTTGGAATACCCGGTGGTTAAAACACAGTAATACGCGTTGTTGCACAGTAGCACACGGTATTGTACCAATTATTGATTTTTACGTAAGAAGGCATTACTCAATAATTGTTACAGTAATTACTGTTCAGTATTTTATTTTATTGATTCAATAATTGTTGCGTTGATATTTTATATTACTGTTGTTTTAATAATTGTCACTACACAATATTTTCTATTATCGGAGCAATAATTCATATTATCTGAATAATATTATTAGATAACATTATTGACAATGTCTAGAAAGTTCTATCTAAGGAGAGGTTTGGTCATCTAATTGCGTGCTAGTAAGGAGAGATCCTTATTGGAAAGCCCCCTCTTTTCTGGGAACTGTCTGGTTGCCAATACTGTGATTCTGTAATATTATTTGTGAATAATTAATTATTAATTTATATGATGAGGAAAATATTGATTTTATGTGGATATACATGGAGAAAAATTTTAAATGTGACAATTGTTGAAAATTAATATTTTATCTTTTTCTGATAAAATAATTCATTTAAATATATTATTTTAATAATATATTAATTGTGATATTTTTACAATGAATGTGGGATATATGAGTATATGAGGAGGAAGAGTATTTTGTGGCATTAAATGATTAACACATGTTTTGTGTGTCGGTGGACCCTAATAATTGACTGAAATTTGATTATAGCTTGTAAAATCGTCCGTTTATGGATTTCGGTCAATTTTTGTTTGGAATTTGGAAAAACTTTCTTCTGCAAAGTTGTAGAGAATTGAATTTCCTATAAAAAAATGCGAGATTCGAATTTTCTGATGAAAGGGCTATTTATTATGAATTATTGGAGTTCCGAAGTTTCAAAATAATTGGTTTTTGAAAGTTTTAATTATTCTTATTTACAAAATCATTTTTTTGCTTGGTGGGCTGCATTAAACATGTGCAATGAGCTGAAATCAAATTTCAAGAGGTGGGCTTGACAATGTTTGTAAATATAAATATTATTATATTTAATTTTCTGCTTTGGTGTTCTAAGCATTTTTCTATAAATAGGGTGCTTAGGTTAGAATTGATAATCACACCAGAAACACAAGTTTCTCTCTATATCGAGCGTATTCTTGTGAGTATTTGATACTTTGAGTGTTGCTATACGGTGCAAGTTTCCTTCAGCACTATATCTAGTATTCCAATCAGAAGTACAGTCTTTCCGAGGTAAGGGATGTTATTTCTTCTTAAATGATATTATTTTCTTCAATATCATTATGCCGAAGTATTGATCTGAACTTTTTATCAAATTTGAAATTTTTCATGTCGGAGTTACTATTCACGAGTTACTATTCACGAGTTACTATTCACTGAAAAATGAAATTTTCTTCTTTTCGTCCAGAATATCTATTCTGGATACTAACTTTGATTGTATCCATGTTTTGATCATTCTTGAATTTTACTCCACTATGATTATTTATGAGGTATTTTTGGACATGGAATAGCTGAAATACGAATCCTTAATATTTATTATTTTGTTTCACTGGATTCGTTTCCTTTAAAATATTTTTCATCATCCTCGGTCCTAAATGAATATATAATTGAATATCTTTGGCCTGTAGTGCAAAGATTAATGATTTCTGATGAATATCTTTGGCCCGTAGTGCAAAGATGAACAAGTGTTTAGATGAACATGACCAACTGGTGAATATCTTTGGCCTGTAGTGCGAAGATGAATATTGATTGATGTTACAAGGATAAAATGCTGATGATGGACTTTTAAATTCGAAGATAATAGTAGATTTAATTCTCTACGTAACTCTTCTATGAATTATTATTTTCCGCTACGAATATGGATTTAAAACTTGTTGTCTATTGTATTCTATTAGATTTTTCCCTGTTGAAGACTAACGATAATTTGTTTTATATTATCTTAGTCATAATGTTCTTTACTGGGCTAGTTGAGCTCACCCTTTTTCTTGTTGTTCCATTTTCTTCTCAGGAGGCGAGAATGTAGCAAGTACTAGTCGGGGTATGGAATGAACGTTCTAGGAAGTTATTTTAGTAGTCCTCACCATTTTTTTTATAAAATATTGTACCAATAATTGTAATGATGACTTATTTGAGTGTGAATATTGTCTAGATGACAATATTTATATTTACACTCATAGTTTTTATGTTGTATTAATAAAGTTGTAGTTGTTTCTGTACCATGTTATTGACGACTCAGAATGGGTGTTGTATACCTGTTTTGGGGGCGTCACAGTTGGTATCAGAGCTTAGGGATATGATCTCTGGCGGAGATCGGGGAATAAAACTAGGAGGGGAGAGACGAGTAAATTATTCGCTAGTGTGTCCTACCTAAGCTTATTTGTTGGTCGGTCATAATATAGGGATATTATGTGATATGTTAATTTGTTAAATTAACTCTTGTTTTATGGCAGTATTTGAGAATGTCGACTGAGAATGTTAGCAGTGGAGTAAATGAAACTGTGGAGACGCCTGTAATCACCAACGAGGAGAACGTGCAACAGGCTGGCAATGTTCTTCCTGTGAACAACACCAATGAGCAGATGATGAACGATGGGATGTTTAGAAGCTTTTTGCGGTTCATGCAAAACCAGACGAAGGAGATTCCTGTTCAAAATATAAGAAGAAACAATGGCAACGCACAGCTGGTCACAGCCAAGCAGTTCAAAGAGTTGGGACCACCAGAATTTAAGGGAAAGCCGGATCCGATCATGGCGGAAACGTGGGTCAAGCAAATTACCAAGATATTCGATGTCTTGGGATGCACGGAGGAACAGAAGGTTCCATTCGCCACCTTTATGTTTCGTGGCGAGGCAGACTACTGGTGGGAGTCTGTGAAACGGACCCAGTCTGCCGCACTCAGCATGCCTTGGGAGACATTTCAGAAAATGTTCAATGACAAATACTTTCCTGAAAGTGTTCGTCATATAAAGGAAGTGGAGTTTATTAGACTGGAGCAGAACAACATGACGGTGTCCCAGTACGAGGCAAAGTTTGCAGAGTTGTCCAGGTTTGCACCTCATTTGGTGGAGAATGAGGAACGTATGACGCGGATGTTTCTGAGAGGTTTGAAACCCGGCATACGTCAATATCTCATTTCTCATAAATTTTCTCTTTATTCAGATGTTGTCAACATGGCTCAATTATTAGAGCGAGATAACGAGTACGGTCAATCGAGGGACCACAACCAGGATCATACCGGTGACAGCAGTCATCATAACAATGATAACCAGCGGAGAAAGAAAAATACAGACAAGAACGGCAACCACTCTGGTGGTAATCGTGGCCATAAAAATAGAAGAAGCGAGTTTGGAGGAGATTTTAAAAAGAGGAGATTCAACAATGACAATATGAAGACGTCAGCACCAGCAGCAACGGGTTCCAAGGGAGGAGAACGACCACCAGTCATATGCTATAAGTGCGGAAAAGAAGGACATATCAGCCCAAACTGCCCACTACAGTTTAAGGTATGTTATAACTGTGGAAAGGAAGGACATATCGCTCGAGATTGCACTGTAGCGAAACCAAATCCAACGGGGGTGGTGACTCAAAAAGTTGTTCCAGAAAAGTCAAAGTCAACGGTTCTTAGATGAGCGTTTTTTGTGACTGGTCAAAATGCGAGGAACCCGAACGAAGTTAGCACGGGTTAGTTAATTATAAATTTTTGCGAAGTCTATACCTTATTAGATTTTAGTTCTACCCATTCATTTATCTCTCATGCGTATACTCAACGTTTAAATTTAACTCCGGAGAAAATTAGACTTTGACTTATCTGTTGAAACTCCGTTAGGAGAAACTTTCGTTACATCCACTGTTTATAAATCTTGTTTGATCCAAGTTGGCACAATCACATTACCTGTTGACCTTGTCTCTTTAAAGATACTTGCTTTTGATGTGATTTTAGGGATCGATTGGTTAACTACTCATCATGCCAAATTGATTGCTTTTGTAAGGTTGTTAGTTTTCATATTCCTAAGCAACCTGTTATTCGAATTCAAGCAACCAAACCATTGAAGTCAAACTCTTTCGTATCAAGCCGTAAATTCATTCGTTTATTGAAAAACGGATGTCAAGCTTTCTTAGCTATGTTATAGACTTGAACAAAATTACGTTAGATTTGAATGATATTTCTATTGTTAGTAAATCCCTAACGTATTTCCTGAAGAATTTCTTGGCCTACGCGTGGTATTGAATTTTGTATCATCTTTGAATCTGGTACAAAACTCACTTCCAAAATCTCATATCGAATGACTCCTATTGAACTTCAGGAGTTAAAAACCCAACTATAGAAGTTGATAACCGAGCCTCTATCTAGTGACTTCCTTTGTGGAATGCATCGAAGCCAGACTCTCCGTAGGGGACGCCATATTCGTGCGGTAGTAAACTGATAGGTGTCATTGTGACGTGCTATCCAAGATTGGGATATGAGTCACAGTTGAGAGCAACCTAAGTCAGTAATCGAAATACGTACCTTTCTATGCTTAGCTAGTTATTATCGGAGATTCGTGGAAATATTTTCTCGAATCACTACTTCATTAACTCAGCTGAATCAAAAAGATACAAACTTCGAATGGACCGAGGAATGCGAGAAGAGCTTCCAAGAATTCAACATGCGACACCGACGTTGGCTCAAGCTGTTGAAAGATTTCGATCATACCATCCAATACCATCCTAGAAAAGTAAACGTGGTAGCTGACACATTGAGTAGAAGATCATATGCAGGAACGAGTGCGATGATGTTAAGTATACGCGTAGAATCAACTTTAATCGATAAAGTTAAAGTTGCTCAAGCCACAGACCCGGAGCAGATGTGTATGAAGAAGAAAGTACAAGAAGGTGCTATTCCGGAAGCGAGAATCGATGAAGAAGGAATACTTCGAGTCCACTCCAGACTTTGTGTTCCTAACGATTCTGATTTGAAGTACAAGATCATGATGGAGGCACACAATACACCATTTGCAATCCATCCTGGAAGTACTAAAATGTATCGTGATCTTTGACATACATTTTAGTGGAACAATATGAAGAGAGAGATTGCAAAGTTTATCTCGAGGTGTTTAACTTGTCAACGTGTAAAGGCGGAGCATCAAGTATCGAAGGGTCCATTGCAACCACTTGAGATTCCGAAATAGAAGTGGGAACACATTACCATGGATTTCGTTATGGGTCTTCCCACGGTTTCTCAAGGCATAAATGTTATTTGGGTTATAGTTGATAGACTAACCAATTCTGCTCATTTCTTGCCGATACGGGAGACTTATTCCCTTCAACGTCTTTCTAGTATGTACGTGAATGAGATTGTAAGGTTGCATGGCATGCCAGTATCCATAGTTTCGGATCGTGACCCAAGATTCACTTCAAGGTTTTGGGTTAGCTTGCAAAAAGCTATGGGCACAGATTTACGATTCAGTTCGGCATACCATCCTCAAACGGACGGGCAATCAGAGAGGATTATTCAAACTCTTGAAGATCACTTCTAAAATCTCATATCGAATGGCTCCTATTGAACTTCATGAGTTAAAAACCCAACTATAGAAGTTGATAATCGAGCCTCTATCTAGTGACTTCCTTTGTGGAATGCATCGAAGCCAGACTCTCCGTAGGGGACGCCATATTCGTGCGGTAGTAAACTGATAGGTGTCATTGTGACGTGCTATCCAAGATTGGGATATGAGTCACAGTTGAGAGCAACCTAAGTCAGTAATCGAAATACGTAGCTTTCTATGCTTAGCTAGTTATTATCGGAGATTCGTGGAAATATTTTCTCGAATCGCTACTTCATTAACTTAGCTGAATCAAAAAGATACAAACTTCGAATGGACCGAGGAATGCGAGAAGAGCTTCTAAGAATTCAACATGCGACACTGACGTTGGCTCAAGCTGTTGAAAGATTTTGATCATACCATCCAATACCATCCTAGAAAAGTAAACGTGGTAGCTGACACATTGAGTAGAAGATCATATGTAGGAACGAGTGCGATGATATTAAGTATACGCGTAGAATCAACTTTAATCGATAAAGTTAAAGTTGCTCAAGCCACAGACCCGGAGCTGATGCGTATGAAGAAGAAAGTACAAGAAGGTGCTATTCCGGAAGCGAGAATCGATGAAGAAGGAATACTTCGAGTCCACTCCAGACTTTGTGTTCCTAACGATTCTGATTTGAAGTACAAGATCATGATGGAGGCACACAATACACCATTTGCAATCCATCCTGGAAGTACTAAAATGTATCGTGATCTTCGACATACATTTTAGTGGAACAATATGAAGAGAGAGATTTCAAAGTTTATCTCGAGGTGTTTAACTTGTCAACGTGTAAAGGCGGAGCATCAAGTACCGAAGGGTCCATTGTAACCACTTGAGATTCCGAAATGGAAGTGGGAACACATTACCATAGATTTCGTTACGGGTCTTCCCACGGTTTCTCAAGGTATAAATGCTATTTGGGTTATAGTTGATAGACTAACCATGTCTGCTCATTTCTTGCCGATACGGGAGACTTATTCCCTTCAACGTCTTTCTAGTATGTACGTGAATGAGATTGTAAGGTTGCATGGCATGCCAGTATCCATAGTTTCGGATCGTGACCCAAGATTCACTTCAAGGTTTTGGGTTAGCTTGGAAAAAGCTATGGGCACAGATTTACGGTTCAGTTCGGCATACCATCCTCAAACGGACGGGCAATCAGAGAGGACTATTCAAACTCTTGAAGATCTATTAAGACTTTTTATCCTAGATTTCAAAGGGAGTTGGGATAAGTACCTACCATTGGTGGAATTCTCCTACAATAACAGTTATCAGGAAAGAATAGGTGTTGCTCCATTTGAAGCATTATATGGACGAAAATGTCGCTCTCTAGTATGTTGGGATGAGGTGGGAAAAGCAACGTTGTTAGGACCAGAGTTGGTACGAATGACTACAGAGAAGATCCAAACGATTCGATAACGTATACAAACGGCACATGATCGGCGAAAGAGTTATGCAGATCTTCATCGAAAGGACATGGAATTTGACATTGGGGATCATGTATTGTTGCGTGTGGCTCCATGGAAAGGAGTTACAAGATTTGGGAAGAGAGGAAAGATTAATCCACGATTTATTGATCCATTTCAGATTCTTGATCGAGTAGGGAATGTGGCCTATAGACTCGCGTTACCTCCAAGTATGTCTCGTGTTCATAATATTTTTCATATATATGTGCTACGTAAATATGTGAAAGACCCGAACCACGTTATTGAGTTAGAACCGGACGAGATAGCCGAAGACTTAACGTACGAGGAGGTACCTGTCAAGATCTTGGATAGGAAGGAGCATGTCCTACGCACAAAGGTCATACCACAAGTTAAAGTTTTGTGGAGAAACCATGCTATTGAGGAAATGACCTAGGAGTTAGAAACGGAAATGAAAGCGAGGTATCCTCATCTTTTCGAAACACCTAGTACGTATGTCAATTTCAAGGACGAAATTTCATAAGGAGGGGAGGTTGTAAGACCCCAACTTATTATAAATAAAATTAAATTTTCTTTATTTATTATTTTGAAATAGTAAGGGTTAATTTGATTAATGTGGTTAGTTGTGGGTAAAATGCGCAAATATTTCAAATAAGCAAGTGGTTATAAAATATTCATTGTTGTCGGGGAATATTCGCTTGGTCGTAGAATATTCTTACTGTCGGAGAATATTCGTACGACGGCGCAGTCTTTTGTGGGCCCCATAACGGAAGGCGATTGGATGAAGAAAACGACAAAAATAAGTTATTTATAAATAACGACGTAGTTGTTACCATTAATACTGTTGGAATACCCTGTGGTTAAAACACAGTAATACGCGTTGTTGCACAGTAGCACACGGTATTGCACCAATTATTATTTTTTACGTAAGAAGGCATTACTCAATAATTGTTACAGTAATTATTGTTCAGTATTTTATTTTATTGATTCAATAATTGCTGCGTTGATATTTTATATTACTGTTGTTTTAATAATTGTCACTACACAATATTTTCTATTATCGGAGCAATAATTCATATTATCTGAATAATATTATTAGATAACATTATTGACAATGTCTAGAAAGTTCTGTCTAAGGAGAGCTTTAGTCATCTAATTGCGCGCCAGTAAGGAGAGATCCTTATTGGAAAGCCCCCTCTTTTCTGGGAACTGGATGGTTGCCAATACTGTGATTCTGTAATATTATTTGTGAATTATTAATTATTAATTTATATGATGAGGTAAATATTGATTTTATGTGGATATAGATGGAGAAAATTTTTAAATGTGACAATTGTTGAAAATTAATATTTTATTTTTTCTGATAAAATAATTCATTTAAATATATTATTTTAATAATATATTAATTGTGATATTTTTACAATGAATGTGGGATATATGAGTATATGAGGAGGAAGAGTATTTTGTGGCATTAAATGATTAACACATGCTTTGTGTGTCGGTGAACCCTAATAATTGACTGAAATTTGATTATAGCTTGTAAAATCATCCGTTTATGGATTTCGGTCAATTTTTGTTTGGAATTTGGAAAATCTTTCTTCTGCAAAGTTGTAGAGAATTGAATTTCCTATAAAATAATTGCGAGATTCGAATTTTCTGATGAAAGGGCTATTTATTATGAATTATTGAAGTTCCGAAGTTCCAAAATAATTGATTTTTAAAAGTTTTAATTATTCTTATTTACAAAATCATTTTTTTTGCTTGGTGGGCTGCATTAAACATGTGCAATGAGCTGAAATCAGATTTCAAGAGGTGGGCTTGACAATTTTGTAAATATAAAAATTATTATATTCAATTTTCTACTTTGGTGTTCTAAGCATTTTCCTATAAATAGGGTGCTTAGATTAGAATTGAAAAGCACACCAGAAACACAAGTTTCTCTCTATTTCTCTCTCTATATCGAGCGTATTCTTGTGAGTATTTGATACTTTGAGTGTTGCTATACGGTGCAAGTTTCCTTCAGCACTATATCTAGTATTCCAGTCAGAAGTACCGTCTTTCCGAGGTAAGGGATGTTATTTCTTCTTAAATGATATTATTTTCTTCAATATCATTATGCCGAAGTATTGATCTGAACTTTTTATCAAATTTAGAATTTTTCATGTCGGGGTTACTATTCACGAGTTACTATTCACGAGTTACTATTCACCGAAAAATGAAATTTTCTTCTTTTCGTCCAAAATATCTATTCTGGATACTAGCTTTGATTGTATCCATATTTTGATCATTCTTGAATTTTACTCCACTATGATTATTTATGAGGTATTTTTGGACATGGAATAGCTGAAATACGAATCCTTAATATTTATTATTTTGTTTCACTGGATTCGTTTCCTTTAAAATATTTTTCATCATCCTTAGTCCTAAATGATGATATAATTGAATATCTTTGGCCTGTAGTGCAAAGATTAATGATTTCTGATGAATATCTTTGGCCCGTAGTGCAAAGATGAACAGGTGTTTAGATGAACATGACCAACTGGTGAATATCTTTGGCCTGTAGTGCGAAGATGAATATTGATTGATGTTACAGGGATAAAATGCTGATGATGGACTTTTAAATTCGTAGATAATAGTAGATTTCATTCTCTACGTAACTCTTCTATGAATTATTATTTTCCACTGCGAATATGGATTTAAAACTTGTTGTCTATTGTATTCTATTAGATTTTTCCCTGTTGAAGACTAACGATAATTTGTTTTATATTATCTTAGTCATAATATTCTTTACTGGGCTAGTTGAGCTCACCCTTTTCCTTGTTGTTCCATTTTCTTCTCAGGAGGCGAGAATGTAGCAAGTACTAGTCGGGGTATGGAATGAAGGTTCTAAGAAGTTGTTTTAGTAGTCCTCACCATTGTTTTTGTAAAATATTGTACCAATAATTGTAATGAGGACTTATTTGAGTCTGGATATTGTCTAGATGACAATATTTGTATTTACACTCATAGTTTTTATGTTGTATTAATAAAGTTGTTGTGACGCCCCCAAAAATAGGTATACATCACCCATCTTGGGTCGTTAGATACATAGTACAGAATACAAATACAACTTACTAATACAACTGTCGTGTACAATACGACAAAACATAAACTGTGAGTTTGAATACAAATATTATCTTCTAGAGAGTATTCATACTCAAAAGGAGTCCTCATTACATTTATTAACACACTATTACATAGAATAGTGAGGACTACTAACTAATACTATCATTCGGACCATCACTCCGTTCTCCGACTTGCCCCAGCTACGTTCTCATTTCCTGAAGAGAACAGTGAAAGAAAGGGTGAGCTCAACTAGCCCAGTAAAAAATATTATGACTAAGATAATACAGAATAAATTATCATTAGCCTTCAACAATGTTAAACTGATAAAATATAATAGACATCAAGTTTAACTGTAGCGGAACAAGCAGTCCATTAAAAGAGTCAAGTAGAAAATAAACTCTACTATCTTTTATGATTTAAAAGGTCTTTCAACACTGTTATCGCTGGGACTCAGCTTAATAAAATAATCCACATCATCGAATCACCCCCTGCACTACGGCCAAGGATATTCGTGTATTCATTAATGGTCATGATCATGCCAATAACTGTCCATCAATTCACTACGGGCCAATGAGGACTTTTACCACATCATTTGTAACATTACGGTCATGATTACACCGAATAATCCCTGGTCATAATCATACCAAGTCCATCTATGCACTACAGGCCATAGATGACTTTCAACAGAATATAAACATGAGGATGATGACAATGATATAAGAATTCAATAAAACAAGTTCAAGAATTAATTTATCCAGGAATTAATAACGTCCAAATTGTCAACATGATACTGTTTTGTGGAGTAAACTTCAAGACTGATCAGGAGAATATTTTCATGAATAGACGCTAGATGAAGCGCAAATATCAAGGATATTCCACTAATTTCATGGAGTATAGAAGTCAAAGTTTTAATCAACTGAGTATAATAAAGAATGGAATAACAAAAGAAATCACCATGCATGCGATAGACCGCACAGACAGGTTATTCTTAACAGAATAATAATAATGGAACCAGGTCCGGCGTAACCGCACAGACAGGACATTCCGACAGAATAATAAATAATGGAACCAGGTCCGGCGTAAACGCACAGACAGGATATTCCGACAGAATAATAAAGAACAATATAATAAATAATGGAACCAGGTCCGGTGTAAAACACACAGATAGGATATCCTGACAGAATAATAATAAAGACGGAACCAGGTCCGGTGTAAAACACACAGACAGGATATTCCAACAGAATAATAGAAGAATAGAATAACAGAAGTTCTCTTCATGAATATAAAAGAAATAATATTCCCTACCTTAAAAGAACTGGATATTGAAAAAGTGAAGTAGCAGAATACTTTTATTCTCTCTCTCTTATTCTCTCTATACTTTCTCTCTCTATAGCTTGAATGAATTCGTGAAAAATAATGAAGCCCTAGGCCTCTATTTATAGAAAAACTGAGCGTGGCTCTTGGTCTTAACGAAGGGTCAAATGACTCTTGGTCTTAACGAAGGGTCAAATGACTCTTGGTAATATTGAAGGGACAACTACTATTGACGAAAGTAATTACTATTGACCAAGGTAAATACTATTGACGAAGGTAATTACTATTGACCAAGGTAAATACTATTGACCAAGGTAAATACTATTGACGAAGGTAATTACTATTGACCAAGGTAAATACTATTGACGAATGTAATTACTATTGACCAAGGTAAATACTATTGACCAAGGTAAATACTATTGACGACGGTAATTACTATTGACGACGGTAATTACTATTGACGAAGAGACTCTTAGATGATGACATATGGCCCCCCATAAAAAAACCAAACTTACCACAACGTCTCAATTATTGATTTAATAATATAACATATTATACAGATGATACTATGACAATAATTTAAGAGATATGATGCAGCAATTACTGTAGTAATAATTGAGTACAGCTGAGTGACTTCTCACGTAAGCATCAATAATCAATACCGTGTGCTACTATGCAACCACGCGTATTACTGTACTTTTACTACCGGGTAGTTCAACAGTTTCAACGGTTTTAACGGTAACACCTCAGCCGTTATTTTTATAGAAAGATAATTTTATCGTTTTCTAACTACGACTATACTTCTGTTGTGGGGTCCACCAATGATTGTGCCGTCGTACGAATATTCTCCGACAAAAAGAATATTCCCCGACCAAACGAATATAATATGACAACTTGCATACTTTGCAAAATTTATAAATACTACCCATAACTATTATATCAAATCCACACCATAATATAAAAAAAATTATTTCGAAAAAAAAAATTAAATATTTATTCATAAAATCTGGGGTCTCACAATCTCCCCTTCTTATGGAATTTTGCCCTCGAAATTTACGTACGTACTTGGTATGACGAACATGTGAGGATACCTTGACTTCACTTCAAATTCTAACTCTTGAGGTATAACCTTTAAGCATCGAATATGATCCGTCTTATCCAAGATATTAACACGTATCTCCTCATATGTTAAATCTTTCGCTATCTCGTCCGGTTCTAAATTAATAATGTGGTTCGGGTCGTCCACATATTTACGTAACATCGATACGTAAAAAATAATGTTCTGAACACGCAACATACTTGGCGGTAAAATGAGTCTATAGGCCACAGTTCCTACTTCATCGAGGATTTCAAATGGGCCAATTAAATCGAGAGTTGAGATTTCCTCTCTTCGTCGATTCTTGCTTCTAGAATAACGCCCTCTTGAACCTTCTTCTTCACATTTATCAGTTCTGAGTATGTAGCTTGAGCGGCTTTAACTTTATCGATTAAAGTTGATTTTAATCGTATATTCGTTATCTTCACGTGGGTTCGTATATTCGCACTTGTAACCGTATACGATCTTCTACACAACGCGTCAGCTATCACGTTCGCTTTTCCACGATGTTATTGAATGGTACGATCGTAATCTTCAACAGCTCGAGCCAACGTCTTTGGCGCATAATACGTTCGTTTTAGTTGAAGAAATATTTGAGGGTTTAAGAAATGGGTTTTGTACTGGGGTCAATACAAAATTCAATTTTACGCTCTGGGGTAGGCTAAGAAGTCTTCAAGAATACGTCAAGAAATTTATTAACAATAGAAATATCGTTCAAAACTGTGACCCTCATCCAAGACTTGGATAACACGTCACATTGATACCTATCAACTTGACATCGTCATTTACAACGTCTCCTACGAAAAGTCTAGCTTCGGTGCATTCCACACCAGGAAGTCAACAACGAAAGGAACGGGGATTTTTACTTATGGCTTGATATGACAATGATTGACTTTAGTGATTTGGTTACTTGAATTCGCATAATAGGTTGGTTAGGAATATGAAAGCTAACAACCTTACGAAAAGCATGATGAGCAGTTAACCAATCGTTTCCAAAAATCACATCAATGCAAGTATTTTCAAAGAGATAAGATCAACAGGTAACATGAAAGTATTGATTTGAACAAGATTTATAAATAGTGGAGGTAACAAAGGTTTCTCCCAACGGAATTTCAACAGAGAAATCAAAGTCTAACTTCTCCGGAGTTAAGTTCAAATATTGAACACAACTAGGTGAAATAAAAGAGTGAGTAGAACCGATATCTAACACGGTATAGACTTCGCAAGAGTTTATGACTAACATACCCGTGATAATTTTATTCAGGTTCCTCGTCACGAAAAAAACGCTCTCTCTTAAACTATTGGCTTTGGCTTTTCTGGGACGGTCTTTGGTGCCTCCATCCTATCTGAACTTGTCTTCGGTGAACGACAAAATCGGGCTAAGTGACCTTCTCTTCCATAATTATAGCATGCTTTGGATGGCATCGCGCAGTTTAGACTGATGTGTCCCTCCCCTCCGCATTTGAAGCATATGATAGGTGGTCATTCTCCTTCCATAACAACGGGTGTTGGTGTTGACGTCTTTCCATTATTGTTGAATTTTCTCTTCTTGAAATGTCCATTCTTATTATTTTGACCATGATTACCATTGAAGTGGTTACCATTTCTGGCATGTTGATTCCCTCCATGCTTATTGTCACCACTTTGATGACTGTTATCACCAGTATTATCATTTTTCCGGCTGCTCTCTTTTGGTTACGTTGACTCATTATCGCGCTCCACTAACTGAGCCCTATTCACAACATCTGAATACAAACACAGTTTATGAGAAATAAGATATTGACGTATCTCCGGTTTCAAACCTCTTAAAAACATCCGCGTCATTCTCTCTTCATTATCCACCAAGTGGGATGCAAATCGGGACAACTCGGTAAACTTGGCTTCGTACTGCGACACGGTCATGTTGTTTTGCTCCAACTTGATAAATTCTACCTCCTTCATGTGACGAATACTTTCGAGAAAGTACTTGTCATTGAACATTTCTTGGAACTTCTCCCAAGACATATTGAGTGCGTCAGGCTGCGTACGTTTTACAGATTCCCACCAGTAATCTGCCTCTTCATGCAACATAAAAGTGGCAAAGGGAACCTTTTGCTCCTCGGAGCATCCCAAGACATCAAATATCTTGGTGATCTACTTTAACCACGTCTCCGCCTTAAGTGGTTCTGGCTTTCCCAAAAACTCCGGTGGTCCTAGCTCCTTGAATTGCTTAGCGGTGACCAACCGTGGGTTGTTATTGTTTCCTCCTTCATTTTGGATAGGAGCCGCTATCGCCCGTTGTTGCATGAATTGCTCCTTGAACTGCTTAGCGGTGACCGTCCGAGAGTTATTTTGTTGTTGCATGAATTGCATAAAGTCTCTGACCATCCCATCATTCACCATTTCATCGGTGTTATTATTTTCATGAGGATTATTGTCCTCTGGTTGCACATTACCCTGAGCATTGATTGTTGGTGATTCAATGGTCTCATGTGCTTTATTGTTTATCTCAACATTTTCGGATGCCATTTGCAAATACTGCAACAAAACAAGGGTTAATTAACATATAACATATTATCCATATACTTTGACCGACCAATTAAATACCAAATAAACTTAGGTAGGTCATACTAGCGAAGGAATTCCCCGTCTCTCCCCTCCTAGTTCTATTCTTACATCCTAGCCAGGGATCATATACCTTAGCTCTGATACCAACTGTGACGCCCCCAAAAATAGGTATACATCACCCATCTTGGGTCGTCAGATACATAGTACAGAATACAAATACAACTTACTAATATAACTGTCGTGTACAATACGACAAAACATAAATTGTGAGTTTGAATACAAATATTATCTTCTAGAGAGTATTCATATATATTCACGTTGAGAGTCGTGTTGTATATGTATGCCCGGATCGTCGATTTGTGGTTTTTATTTCTTTTATATATATATATATATATATATATATATATATATATATATATATATATATATATATATATTATCGAACTATGCTTCAATTGAGCCCGAATATAATATTCGGAGCGTTTACTGCTTTTATATATATAAATATTTATATATATCTTCTGTCATCAAACTCTGTTGATTGAGCCTGGATTTACATCTGGAGCGTTTATTTCTTATATATATACTGTTATCGAACTATGTTCGATTGAGCCTGTATTTATATTCGGTCCGTTTACCGTTTTATATATATATAAATATTTATATATATATATTGTTATCGAACTCTGTTCGATTGAGTCTGGGTGTGATATCTGATGCGTTTACAGCTTATATATATATATATATATATATATATATATATATATATATCTTTGTCGGCCTGCGGGTTAGATTTGCCTAAATATGGCTATTTCTCACTTTAACCGGTTCATGGCGACTAAACTGGATTTGTTGAAGCTGGAATGCTTAGATTTACTCAAATCTAATTCGTTTTCTAACTTTTGCTACGGACTAGATTTGTCTCAGTCTAGCTATTTCTCACTTTAGCTGGTTCATGGTGACTAAACTAGAACCGATGAAGCTGAAATAGTTTAGATTTATTCAAAATCTAGTTCTCATTTTGGCTTTTGTACATATTGCTTTATCATGTGAGCTTAGGAATCATGTGATCACAAATTCAGTTCCTGAATCTAGATTCGGTTCTCGTGATGGACATTTTCAACTGCAGCCAACTTGTAAATTATTCACGGTGTCTGAATTTCCTTAGATGGCTCTTATGCCCACAAGGAGTTTGGCGCTGCTATGTATCTTATGTTCTCAAAGATGTTTTGCATCTCAAAAATAATAAAAGCAATCAAGCTGAACACATAATAAAATGGAAGTATCAAAGGCCTCAATTACTATTGAGCACACGGGTTTGAAAAACCTGTTTTACAAAACATCACTGCTATATCTTGTTCAAATTAAACTTTTATACAAAAGTCAAACCCTTTGTATATATGTGCAAACGAGGCATGGCACTACTTCCAAACAATTGCACATTGACCTACACACACACACATTTAGATAAAAGTTTAAATTGAAAAGTGGTGGTAACTGTGTCACCACGGAAGTTGGGGGGTGCCTAACACCTTCCCTCCTCTTAATCAAGCCCCCGGACCCTAACCAATTTCGGTTTTGCAGACCAGTTAAACATTGTCACATCACTAGGTTTTTGTGCAAATCTTTTCTCAGTTGAGTTGGTGCAACCATTTAAAAATAACAACTGGCGACTCTTACAGTAAAATCGTCGACATATATATGTCGGACCTTTTCAAACTTATTTTTTCAAACAAATCTTACCTAACATGAGAACACCAAAAGACAATAATAGAAAGGGACAAATAAAAATCCCGACGTCGATACATATATATATACATATACATATATTTATATATATACATATATTTATATTAACATGTTTGGCCTAGATTGCTAATCCGTGGCTTTTTAATGCTTTAATATATATAATCATATATATATATATATATATATATATATATATATATATATATTAGTCATTTAATGTGATTAAATACCAGTTTTAATTGTTCATTTGATGTAAATATGTACTATGTAACGTTTGTGGATTAGATTTATCTAAATCTAGCCATATCCAACTTTCAACCGGTTCAAAAGTTGTAAAACTGGAACCTTTGAATTAGAATGGCTAAGATTCATTTAAATCTATTTATCTTTCTAGTTTTGTAAATATTAAACAAACATGCAACCCTAGATTTGTATCTAGAGGGAACGGGAAGCTGGGCTACGTGCATGCAAGGATTTAACTGACGAATTATTTGTTTTGTGACGTCTAGATTTTAATATGCATTTTAATTCAATATATTTGTTGTGCAAGCTTTTAAATAAATATGTTAGCCTAGGAATCATGGGATCTATGATCAATTCCCTAGATCTGGATCTGATTCTCATGATGGACAAATTTGAACTGTATAGACAGCTTGCAGCCCTTTGTAAATGTAACCCTGGGCCCTAAAGCGGGGATACGGATTTAAGGCCCTGACATTATCAAATTGTGGTTTGTGGTTCTCGGGTCACTTCGATGGCTTTCATGCCTATAAGAGGCCCGACACATATATATATATTTTATTTATTTATTGTTAAAGGTGATTCGTATCTCCAATAAAATTGAAATCAAGCTAAATACGAAATAAAATAGAAGTATCAAATGCCTCAATTACTATACGAGCATAAGGGTTTGAAAATTGCTTTTCAAAACCTCACCTGTAAATTCTTTGCTAAAAATTGGATTTTATGAATCAAACCCTTTGTATATAGGAACAAAAGAGGCATAACACTACTTTCAAATAAAGCACTTAGGCCCAATTAAACAAACGCACACACTTCAAATAATTAGGGAATTGAAAATATGCGGTAACCGTGTTTTCATGGAAGTCGGGGGGGTGCCTAACACCTTCCCCCCACTTAAGCAAGCCTCCGAACTCTATGAATCTCGGTTTCCAATGCCTATTAAGCAGAGTCCAATAATTGGGCCCTTTTGCAAAACTTTTCATAACTCGGTTGAGTTGGTATAACCATTTCACTCCTACCAACTGGCGGCTCTGTAAAATCAATATTTTCAAATCGTCGATATTTTATATCGGACTCTTTTGTCAATTTCACCCTTTCAACAAGATTCGAACCACGTAGAAAACATAATGGGTAAGAAATATTTAAAAGAGGAATTCTTGAGAAATTTTTCCCGATGTTGACACTTTTCTTTCAACATTAGGACATACGAAGATGTCATAATCCTTATTATCATCATTACGGTTGATTTACATTACATTTTCCTTCTTTCTAGCATAACTTGCTCGAATCATTAAAACTATAATGTTCGTTAAGTTAATTATCATTCCTTACAGGTTTTTGATAATCAAATGTCATACTTCAGGATTATTCTTTAATGTCTAAGTCATACAATCTATTGTATGCCAAGAGCGAACATTCAATGCTAATACTATGCGTTCATAGCTTTCAAGCATTTTACATTACCTTTCTTCATATCTTACAATGTCTGGTTTATTTAATTCGGATCATTATTCAAGTTATTATCATTAACTTGGCTTCTTAACTTTCACACGTCATTCATTAACCTTCATTACCTTACGTTCAAATCATACATATGTGTATATGCTAAGCACGTTTATCTTTACGAGTACACTAACCATCTTCGTCGATTTATGTGTTTTAACGCTTACATTGTTCATCCTTTAAACTTCCATTCAACCTTTACTTAAGGTTTTAATCACTTCTTAAAGTGTTATTTTAAATGAACTTTACATTCATTATCATTCCTCGTACTTCCCCTAAGCTTTGAGCAGTTAATAGATCATTATTGGGCTTTGCCCTGCATTAGCACTGTGGCGCCCCAGTTCCTTTATTAAATTGGTGTTGCGGCGCCAGTTAGCAATGTTTGGCTTCTGGGAAGGCGCTACAGCGCCTCCTTCCTAGGCTTGGCCGGCTCTGCAACACCTGTCTTATTCCATTGAAAAATTTTGCAATTTTTCTGAAGTTTTTCTTCTACGGTTGAGACGCTATTTTGCAATCCCATAACTTCTTCGTTATAACTCGGAACGAATTCATTCCAAAGCTATTTTCTTACTTTCATTACATACTATGTTTTTCCCGAACAGAATATTTTTCTGAATCCATTAACAATCCTTTCAATTGGCTCAAATTTTATTGTTCTTTCATTTTACGTTTTTAAAGTTCTTCATTCGGCCGTCTGTAACTTACTCATTCGAACCTAGAATGAGTTCGTTCTTGAGTCCACGACTCACGTTTTTAATGTTTTTTGACATTCTCATGAAACCTTAATTGTTTAGGTTTATTAACTTACTTTCTAAATTCATCCGAAAATCATAATGGACTATGATTTCAACGGTTAACATCTTTTACAAAATTTTCGTCATTACTTCGTTATAGGCTATTTTTAATCCGTTCCAAAGGAAAATTTCTTTCAATTCTAAATCTCCTAACCAAACATATATCAACAAATATATATGTGATGGTTTTAAACTTGTCCACCAACAACAAGCTCTAATTAAATGATTTTAAATTTGTCCATCAACAACTCGTTCTTCGTTCATTATTCGTGTTCTTCGTTCGTTCTTCGTTCTTAATCGATATTTTGATTACGATTTCATTTTTACATACATATTAGTGTTTAAGTTCATTAATTCTTCATTATTTCTCCGAATTGTTCGTATGATTCTTCCGAATGGTTCAACTTACCAAGCAATTCATAAAACTAATGAAAGCTCTTAAAAAGAAAAAGATGAAATAAATTTCAAATTCTTATTACTTACATATTTCTATGGTTAAACCATATTAATATCATTCATTAACATCTTATACTTCCATATTCTTAAGTTATATGATTTTTACATATGAAATCTAAAGAAATATGGATTAAAGTTAGGATTAAATACATTTCTATTTATTCTTCTTCCTTATTAACTAAGCTTGCATATTTGCTAGCTTTTCTTCTTCCTTCTTCTTCAATTTTCGAATTTCTCTCTTTCTTTCTCTCTCAATATGTGCATTTTCTCTTCAAAGTGTTGGTGAAAAAAAACTAACACTTTGACGTCAAATGACTTGCCTTAAATAAAACCACCAAAAGTGAAGGCACATTGGTCATTAAGTTAACTTTCATTAACTTACAATTTGGTCACTTAACTTATGGTCTTGTATAGTCCAAACATTTAGGTTTGCAATGCTTACAAGCCACCCCCTACTTTCACTACTCACACATTCTTACTCACAAATATCAAACCAAGCTTCTCAAGGAAGCTTGGTGTCCCATATGGGTTGCTCCATCATCTTTACCCACCCATTGATCCATGGTTCGACCCATCTTTGATGGATCTTAGTTTGGGCTTGGTTCGAATTCAATTTAAGCCAAACTTTGGGTTTGAATTTAGCATTTCTTTTGGGCCTTGATTTAATTATCATTGGGTCTCCTAACATTCCCTTCCATCTAATATCAAATCACTTCTTAATATTATTTATTACTTAATTTTATTCCCTCCCCAATATTATTAACCACTTAATAATATTTTATTCATTAATTATGTAATAACTTCTTACTCACCTCATAATATTATTAATTATTTAATAATATCTTATTCAGCTCATTATATTTTATTCATCTCAGAATATTATTAATCATTTAAGAATATCTTTATCATTTAAGAATATTATTAATCTTTTAATAATATTTTAATCAATTCTTAATATTATTAGCTCTTTAATAATATTTTAATCACACTCTAATATTATTAATCATTTAATAATAATTTAATCATTATCTAATATTATTAATCATTTAATAATATTTTAATCATTATCTAATATTATTAATTGTTTAATAATATTTTAATCACTTAATAATATTATTAACCATTTAATAATATTTTAATCACTCTAATAATATTTAAATCATTTAAAAATATTATTAATCATTTAATAATATTTTAATTACTTACTAATATTATTAATCATTTAATCTAATATTATTAATTATTTAATAATATTTTAATCTAATATTATTAATTATTTAATAATATTTTAATCAATTATTATTAATATTTTAATCTAATATTATTAATCTCTTAATAATATTTTAATCTAATATTATTAATCAAATAATAATATTTTAATCATTTATTAACTTATAAACAATTTAATTTAATTGTTAATCTATTACTAATTAATTTATTTAACACACATAACAAGCCATTCGTATAACATTTTATTAAAAATGATCAAATTACCATCCTAAAATTTGAATACATCATATTAATGGTCATTAATCAATAAAATTTCATTAACAAATGTTATAAATTAATATAACTCAATTTACTTGTTTATTCTGAACTAAATCAAAGGCATGAAAAATATCAAAACAGCTTATTATTTTTTTTATCTTTTTGGAAAACTTAATATATATTATTTTAGTGTGGAAATAATTTTCCTTCAATTTTCCTATTTCGTTTGCTATTTTTAAATAGCCTAAAACAGTTTCAAATTGCAAAATTTATTAAAAATTATCCATTTGTCCAAAAATTATGAACTTTTCAGGGTAGTCTCATGTTATCAAAACCTAACTCTTGTAAACATTTCACATTTTATGCATTAGGAGTTTTTACAGTTTACTTTTAAAATCACACTTTCTCGTAAAAATTATAACTCAAGTCCTGGACCTCCAAAAATTTCCATACTTAGACAGGACCTAGTTAACTTAATATACTACCATAACACAAAATATCAGGATTTTTAGAACTTTTAAAGTATTCGAAACTTCACTTGTAAAAATTGGCCAGAACAGTTTTGGTTTGTTCTAATTTTTTATCTACCCGGCATACTGTTTTGGGAGAATGGATGTCATGTCATGCTCGTTTATACTTTTTGAGTGCTACCACTTGTTTTTAATAGTTAACTCATAGATCTAACACCCCTCTTTGACGGATCACAAAAATAATTTGTAGATTTCAAATGGTGAGTGTGCAAAGTGCGCTGAAATTAGGATTTTCTAACCCTAGAAAACTATTTTTCATTTCTTTCTTTGATCAAGCTTTTCAACATCCAAAATGGCATGATCTAAACATAAAACACCCTAAAATATATAGATCAATGTTCTAGAGTTTAAAATCATAAGTTCATTATTTTGACAAAAACAAACACATAAACTAATTAGGGTTTTGTGTTTAAGGGTTTTTATACCTTGATTTTGGTTGCTCTTCTTTCTTCTTCTTCCAAGGGTGTTATGAAGCTTGAAAGTATTAACAAAATCTCACTTCTCTTCCTCTTAAAACCCACGGCTACCCTCTGTTGGGTTCTCTCTCTTTTGTTTTCTTTCTTTAGCTTTTTGGAGAATGGAGAAATGAAGTAAACTTTTTTATTTGCTAAAGAGATGGGAGGTATTTATATCTAATGAAATGTGTGTGTGTGTGTGTGTCTATATATATATATATATATATATATATATATATATATATATATAACTTGTGTATATATATCTAAATCTCCGAAATCTCTTCCAATATCTTTCCTTTCTCTTTCCTATCTTAGCAAATCTTAGGCTACAGATTTATTTTTTTATTAGGTTAGGTAAGTTGTTAAACTAGTTTTTGAAAAATTAAAATAACCATGTGACAATTTCTTTCTCTTAAATTCGGCTATACACTCCCTTTATTGTCCCATTTTTGATTTCTTTTAATGCTTTATTTACTTATTTATTTATCTAGAAGATCCACACATAAAAATGGAGCTAGGGTTTAGACCAAAACAAATATTTATTTAGGCTATTATTTAAATTATTTGGGCCACATAAATTAGCATGTGTCCAACACATAAATTTTACCTTGTCCTAGTTATTTAATTAGGGTTTTTAGTTCACTACTTTGAACTTTAAATAATTACTCATGGGTTAAATTATATAACCCAATTGGACTTGCTTATATTAGGTTTAAAATAATAATAGGTTGAAATATTAAAATAAAATTCCTTAGATTAGTCCCTTTGTATATAATTACATACTTGGACTCTTTAAATAAATATAACACTTAGGTTATTTAATTATCATACCTAATATATATAATTAGGTTACAAGGTTATTATCTCAAGCTTAGTTAGTTAGTAACATAAGTTAACTAAATAAATTTCTTATCTCTTGGCTTTCCTTTTTGTTCCACTAATTCATTAACTTAGTTAGCCCTAATTGGCTTGATAAATTATTACACATCTTTATCCACTTTATATTAGTCATACTAATTAATCACTTAATGATGATAAATCTTTTCATTTACCATTCAAGGTTATCATTCAAGCTATGTTAATTTTCAACATAAGCTTATATTATTTTCCTTAATCAACTTGATTAATTATTTATCTTGGCCTCCTTTTCACTTCTTAGTCGACTTAAATTAAATAAATTGACTAACTTACTTAATTCTCATCACATAACACATATTTACTCATATGCTCAAAGTAATAAAAAAAAATTATTCATAAAAATATACATATATAATCATACAAAATTCTTGGTCATTACCCCTCTTATGTCATTTCCACAAAGGCTGGAAAAACAAAAGGAGGATAAGTGGTTTTCAAAATTTTTGGAGGTATTTAAGAAGCTTCAAATCAACATCCCATTTGTTGATGCACTTGAACAAATGCATACATATGTGAAGTTTATGAAAAAAAATTATCTAAGAAAAGGAAGTTAGGTGAGTTCGAGATGAAAGTAGTATGCCCTCAAGCCAATCACATTTGATGTAATCAGCATTTACTTTGTAATCTTATTTATTTATTAATAAGAGAATTTATTTATACAAAAGTCATTCTTTATCCATGTTAATTAGTTGAATTAATAAATGTGGGAATCCCATGGTTTTGGAGCAATTCTTTTAGAATCATAATGATGATCATGTTAATGAGATCTGAATTCTAGATAGCTCAAAACTAAAATGTTCCTAATCGTATGGATCACTAATGTGGGGTTAATGATTCTGGATAGATTAGTACATACTATGCTTGCTCTATTCAAGAGAATGATTGATCTCATAATCATTTGTGTGGAGACATTAAAGCAAGTATGTAGGTGCTTGTTGAAGAATAAGTTCACTAAACATAACTTGTATAAAGGAACCCTAATGGAGTTTTACTTGCCTATCAATAGGAGTTCCTAAAGTGATAGTAGTGCAAGTGATCATTGGACTTGAGATCATCATAGTATCTTGTTACACTGAGTTATGTTTTGACAGAGATAGAGAGGCCTTGTTATATAACATTGTGACGGGAAAACGAATAGATGTCGGGCAGGTTATTCATGACTCTATTCGACGAGCTATGCGTGGAAACTTGGTTGATGGATTGCCGCACCAATTTATGGATTATTCATGTATAATGGGGTATTAATGGAGGCGAATGAAGTACGTCAATCTCCGCAGGAGCCGATTATGAGTGATATGATGACGCGTTTTAGGATTTGGACTAGTGGAGTTTCTCATCCTGAAGGGGTTAGGTTCATTATTAAGCCTATATCATGAGATAATACATCATCATCATTGGTTGTAGATCATCTCGTTGCTAGAATAAGAGAGCTTCACAAAGAATTACAAAAACTTCGCCAAGTAACTCGTCGTCAGGCACGCCAAATTGATCAATTTCTAAATTAGATGAGCTCTTACCTTGAGTATTCAAAAGGTTTTAATACTAATATTGCCCAGATGTTCGCTAATTATAGATTTAGCTATGAAGTAGGTCAGCTTCGATTTCCATCACCTTCTGTGTTCGCTAATTCATTCGACGATTCAACGAATGACGAGAATGTTGTTGATCCAAAACAATGAATTTCAGAGAAGTCCGCGTGTTTTAATTCTTTTTATAATTACATTAAGGACACTATTTTTTTAAGTTTTGGGGTATTTTGTAGGTAGTTAGTTTGCATATTAGTTGATTATTTGAATAATTATTTGAATTAATTATACTTGATGGCCTAGTTAGTTTACATATTAGTTGATTATTTGAATAAGTATTTGAATTAATTGTACTTCATGGCCTAGTTAGTTTGCATATTAGTTGATTATTTGAGTAAGTATTTGAATTAATTGTACTTGATGGCTGAGGAATTTTGAAATTGAGATGCATGCAAGTCTATTTTTTTTGGTTTGTTAGTTAGTTATATGTATTTTGTGATCCTTTACATTTTAAACGCACACATATTCATAAGTTTATCCAATTAGAGTTTGGAGAAAATTTTATAATCAGTTGTTCATAAGAAATCCTGTTGAGACATTAAAAATTTATTGGAGTATTAGTTAAAGCGAAGCTGTGGCATTTTCATAAGTTTGGGGAAATTTGGGATTATTTGATATGTAAAATTATTTGGAAAAATATTGAACTTTCTCGATGCTAAATTAAATGATTTGGTAGGTTGAGATTAAGCGTAAAACGCACTCACCCAGATGAGAAAAGAAGATTTGAACAAGAATGAGACGGAATATAAAATGTTGTCATTTAATTGGAAAAAAAGGAAAAAAAAATAAATAAAAGGAGAGAGAAAATGGGTGATGTTATATGTGATTTGTGGGAAGGGAAGTAATAAGCTTAATAAATGATCTTACGGTGCATATGAAAATATCTTTTTGATTCTCTGAACTTATGTTTTGCCATTGTTAGTGGAAATTGATGTGAAAAGAATGTTTCGAAAGTTGAGATTGAGATTTCTATTGAAATATTTTATTATATGGTTTTATCTAGGTTTTAACTGGTTTCAACAAGGTTGAACGAGGTGACTACTACACTCACACATGTCCCTACATGTGTGATGTATAACTAATAAATAGGTTGAAATTTTTGATACTGCATGTATTGAAATTTTTCTTAAGTTATTAGAAGGATTTGTTTTTTAGGCCATTATTCAAGTTATGTTAATTCATTGCTTATAATAGTTTAGTGTAGTTTGTTAACTGTTTTAGGGTTTTGTTTGAGGACAAGTAAAGATTTAAGTTTGGGGGTACCTGATGAGTAGGTTTCATACCTATGAATCAGGTATTCTTGACTTGATTATTTTTTCAAGTTCTTAAGTATTTTTAGTTCATTATTATTTATTTTTGCAAGAACCGGAATTTTATCCAAGATGGTGTCAAGAGCGATAAATGATGGATATTCAGCTTTATCATGCAGCTTTGAGCGATGGCGGTGTCAAGCATTGGTTTTGAGTAAACGACTTAGCAAGGCGTTTGTATGATGGACCAAATGGGCGCACAAGGAAGTAAAGGAACAAATTAACAGAAAGCTAAGTGTCGCGACACAAGATTATAGCGTCGAAGCGCTGTCGCAATTCAAAAGCAAGCGACGCGACACTGCAACAAAGCACATCAGTGTTTTGCACGCGAGTTAGGCGCCAAAATCGTGCTAACGGTTGATTGTATTGTTGTGAAATCAAACTCACGAAATACATTCATATAAGCATAAATAAAAAGATATAAATATGAACACAAGAATTTACGTGGAAACTCAATTGAGAAAAAAAATCACGGAGAGAGATAAATCTACTATAATAATATGGAGAGTAAAAAGTGTTTATTTGTGTCATATGCTATTGTGTCTTGTCCCCCATAAACCCCTGCTTATTGCTGTATTTATAGCTGTCATGTCCACCAGAATCCAATCAGGAGTAGAAGTTCTTTGTAGAATCACCTTATAACTGCAATTAATAGCTGATAGATTCCTTCCCAAATTAAACATCCTTATCCCGCCAAATAAAGAAATACAATCTTACTTTAATAAAAACTCTCTCACTGTCAAAATAAATATATATAATCACACCCCAACATTGCCCCCCAGTCTCTTATTTATAAGGAACTTAAAATAAGAGAGTATACAAATTTATACCAACAGATGATCTGTATCTACCGAAGATGAACTGTCTCACCCAAACACCATATGCCGAACAGAAACCCTGGCTCCCAATATCGCCGCCTCACTCCTCTTGTTCACTCCTAAGATAGATAAACAATTGTCCTTATTACTACCAAAGATATAATGAACCAACCTTAAACCAACCTTATCACTACCGAAGATAAAAAGAACCAACCTTATCACTACCAAAGATATAAAGAACCAACCTTATCACAACTAAAATTATAAAGAACCAACCTTATCACAACCGAACACTAATAAATTTCGTTCCAAAGAACTGAACATCCAACCGAACACCAATTATGAAGTTTGTTCCAAGGAACTGAACATATTCGTTTCGAAGAACTGAATAAATGTTTATGTTATATATGAATGAATGAATGAATGAATGGATGGATGGATGGATGGATGGATGTATGAATAAATGAATGAATGAATGAATGAATAAACAAATGAATGAAAATATGAATGAATTTTTATATCCACCGAACACCAAATAATCATGTTCACCTCCAAAGGGTCGAACAGATTACTCTAAATGCCAAAACAATCATGTTCACTGCCTAAAGGTCGAACAGGTTCTACCGAACCTCCAAACAATCATGTTCACCGTCTAAGGGTCGAACAGATTCCACCGAACCTCCAAAACAATCATGTTCACCGCCTAAGGATCTAATAGATTCCACCAAACCTCTAAACAATCATGTTCACCACCTTAGGGTCGAACATATTCCACCAAACCTCCAAAACAATCATGTTCACCACCTAAGGGTCGAACATATTCCACCGAACCTCCAAATAATCTTGTTCACCACCTAAGGGTCGAACAGATTCCACCGAACCTCCAAAACAATCATGTTCACTGCCTAAGGGTCGAACAGATACCACCAAACCTCCAAACAATCTTGTTCACCGCCTAAGGGTCGAACAAGTTCCACCGAACCTCCAAACAATTTTGTTCACTGCCAAAGGGTCGAACAAGTTCCACCGAACCTCCAAACAAGCATGTTCACCGCCTAAAGGTTGAACAGATTCCGCCTATTTGCTTATGGTTGATTATATGCAAGTTGTTTATCATATTTTTGTGCTTAAAGTTGTAATTGTTGGCCAACAATTAATTTAATAACCTAGATGATATTGGGAAATAGAGTCTAACGATAGATTGGAATATGGAACATGTGTTGGGATTATTCTTCTTAATGAGTGAATGACCAATTTGCATGTAAGATAGGAATATACATATATGCCGCATAAACTATATAGTGAATTAATTAAAGTGAATATTGTTATCTAAACTTGGGAAAGGATAGATAATTAATTGTGAATTCTTTGTTAGCAATTTGTTATAATTGATTATTTAAATAGAGAGTAAGGAAAATTCGGGTAACTCATTGGGGGGAAAATTGTAATCTTGATCTTTAAATTCAATAATTTTTTGAGTTTCATCAAGTTAGTTTAATTAATTTAATTCATTAATTTATACAACTGGAGTTATTCGTTTAGATAAAATCGAAATAAAATAAAATTGGTAGTTATGATATATTATTATATTATTTTTCGTGGAAATGATACTCTATTTGCCACTATATTGCGTAATCGATCGCGTATAATTGCGTGAATTTGCTAGTATAGATTTCGACAAATAGTTTGGCTAATGCTACTTAATTAAAACGACTTACTTTTATCTCTTAGGGTTAAGTTTTTTATTTTAGAGTTTTTTTTCTATAAAAAAAATAAGTATAAATTTTATGCAAAATTATGTCGTCAACGAAATTATTATTTTATGCCTTCAATTCTATTTTTTTCATATTATATATATAATGTACTAAGAAGTGTACGATCACGTACAAGTAATTTAAAATTTTTATTTTTCAAAAACTTTCATAAGGTTTACAAAAATTTAAGTAAATATTGATACTAATAATTGTCACATGGATGAAATATTCTAATCCAAAATAGATTAAAAAGTCGTATCGAATAGATAATTTAATTTCCTTAAATATTGAAGTTAAATTTAATTATATTTTTAGATAAATATCATGTATTTTAAATGGATTTGAGGTAAAAAAATTTATATAAATAAAGAATAATAAAAATTTATTTTGTTGTAAGATATTATTGTTATTATCATTACTTATTAATAATTATCTTTTATATAAAAATATGTACATAACAGCATGTGCCTTGCACTTGAATTAAACTAGTATAAGTAAAAGCACATACCTGATTTGGTTTGGTTTCACTAATTTTTTGTTCAACTTTTCTAAGTTATATTAGCATAAGTACTATCCAAATTTGTATCAATTAAATACTTTCCAAACTTAAAATATTCATATCTTTAAGAAGAATAGAAAAAAATGAATATCTTTTCTTTTCTATTCAAATTAGAATAAATACTCTAAACTTTTGAATAATTACTACATGTGTTCTTCCTAATATTTTTATTTAGTTTATATATCTTAATAAATTTGTATAGAATAATTTTATTGATACAATTTTATTATAATATTAAGATGTCGAAAAAGCCTCTAAAGATAACACACGATTTAATTATATTAATATTAGTTGTGAACTATATTATTAAATTAATATCCTAACTAATTTAATTCATTAAAACTTGAAATTTTATCAAATCACATGTTTAATTGTATTAATAATATATGTAAATTTGAAACATAGCAGTTGTGTAACATTAGTTGAAAAACTAGACACAAATCCGCGCGTTGCGGCTGGATTATTCATTTTGTTAATAATAAATTTATACGTGCAATGTGATAACCCAAGATTTCGAATAATCAAAAATTTGCGAATAATTTTTTTTTAATTAATATTAATTATCAATTTTGTGACAAGTATCTGTGATACGAGTCTCGAGAAAGTCAATTTGGGTATTGACTAATAAATTTAGAGTAGAGTTGTGATTAACAAGCTTTAGAAACCCTAACCCTAATTTCTAGAAAAGGATTTGATAGAAAATATAATTAAAATAATTATATTAACGAGTAAGTGTTTATATTTTTATAGAATTTTTGATCAATGATTGATCGGATAAGGTTTAAAATTATAAACACTAATAATAGATTAGAAACCCTAATCTCAGGATTAGAAACCCTAACGTACCGTTGGTGTAAGACCCCGAATTTTATGAAATAAAAGTATTCAATTTTTCTATTTAGTAAATGGTTAAATTGATAACAAGTTAAAGTTAAGGGTAATATATGAAATTTTTTAAAATACGCAAGTGGTTATAAAATACTCATTGTTGTCGGGGAATATTCGTTTGGTCGTGGAATATTCTTTCTGTCGGGGAATATTTGTACGACGGCGCAGCCAGTTGTGGGCCCCATAATAGAATAATTGTCGGATGAAGAAAACGACACATTTGAGTTTTTATAAATAACGGCGTAGTTGTTACTGTTAACACTGTTGGAATACCCGGTGGGTAAAGTAAAGTAATACGCGTTGTTGCACAGTAGCACACGGTATTACACAGTATTTTTGAATTATTGATTCTTACGTAAGAAGGCACTACTCAATAATTGTTACATAAATTACTGTTCAATATTTTATTTTATTGGTTCAATAATTGCTGCGTTGATATTTTATATTATTGTTGATTCAATAATTGTCACTGCACAGTATCTCCATTATCAGATCAATAATTCATATTATTTGAATAATATAATTAGATAGCATTCTTGGCAATGTCTAGAAAGTTCTGTCTAAGGAGAGGTTTGGTCATCTAATTGCGCGCTAGTAAGGAGAAATCCTTATTAGAAAGCCCCCTCTTTCCTAGGAACGACCTAGTTGTCATAAATGTGATTCTGTAATATTATTTGTGAATAATTAATTATTGATTCATATGATAAGAAAATATTTATTTTATGTGGATATAAATGAGGGATATATTTTTATGGTTAAAAATGAAGGAGTTAATGTTGAGGTTTTTATCAGTATTTTTGTCGGAATGGATGTATTAAAAATTAGGGCTTTTGAGATATTTTGCGGGGGTTATTATTTTTAATCCGACTGTTGGATCGTGGTAATTTTTGGATATGTTATACATATATAAGTTGAGTATATGTCCACAAATTTTGAAACGTTAAAACTGAACGTATGATTTATTATGAATTTTACGAGATGACTGGTTCAGAAATTGTTGAATTTTCGGAGTTTATCATTTCGGTGGAAATTTCTAGAATTGGTGGGCCCCACTCTTGGTTGGTGAAAAAATGGGCTGAGATTTTTATTCAAATGTGGTAGGCTTGAATAGTAGCAGGTAAAGCCATCAGGTTGCAGGTTAAGTCTACTTCGGCGTACTAACATTTTCCTACAAATAGAGGGCTAAGTTAGAATTGAAAATCACACCAGAAACATAAGCTTTCTCTCTTTCTCTCTCTATATTATGAAGCATATTTTGTGAGTATTTAGATACTTTGAGAGTTGCTATTCAGTGCAAGTTTCCTTCAGCTTTGCATTCCAGTCAGAAATACTGCACTTTTGAGGTAAGGGATATTAAGGGATTTTAAGGGTTATTATGTTTTTCAGTTCGTAATTCTTCTGACCTTCAGAAAATTCTGGAAAAATTTAAAATGATATTTTGATGAGTTTTATTGATTGTTTCCAAAAATGGTGATTTTTGGATGTATATATTAAGAGTAATGAATTTTACGGGAAAAAACTATTTTAAAAGTAATCGCTTATAACTCCTTGTGGTTAACTCCAAAATTGATGAAATTTTTATTAGAAGTATATCTATATAATATCAGTGTACTCTGTGAATTTCGGAATTTTTGAATAAAAGTACAATTTATGATAAATGTCTAAATATTCGCCGGTTTTGGCCATATGAAAAATAGTAAATGAGTTTTAAAAATTTTGAGAAAAATATATGTTCAATATGGGACTATATTATGCTAAATCCCAGAAAAGAAATATTTTTAGAACTGATTTCGTATTTTTCATGAAAATAGACTAGTTATGAGAAAATGAATTAAATATGTTATGTGAAGTAAGAAAATTGGAAAATAGGATTTTATGGCTTGAGAATCCTATATGAGGTATATGCAGATTTTTGATGAGGGTTTTGGTTATTGGTAATGAAATATTATGAGTTTGGCATTTTAGGATGATTAAATGCATTATTTAGTAAAGTGTAAACAATTAAAATAAATTGTTTATAAGCTTAAGAAATATTATTCTTTCAATATCATTATACCGAAATATTGGTATAGATTTTATTATGGAATTTCTACCTTTTTCATGTCGAGTTACTATTCATGAGTTACTATTCACGAGTTACTATTCACGAGTTACTATTCAAGACAAAATTGGTTTCTTTTTCTGAACAAATTATAGTTGATTTATGAATATTACTCTTGAGATTAAATTTATATGTTGATTATATTGATTTTATTATCATATATAATATTTTTATAACAATAATGATGATATTTCTCTTTGACTTGAGTGTAAAGATGGGTAGATTTTTTTTGTATGATCATGACTATGGGTTCCCTTTGGCCAGTAGTGCAAAGTTGAATTGTTGACTGGTATGATCATAACCATTGAATTTATAATTGAATATCTTTAGCTTAAGTGCAAAGGTGAATTGATCAACATGGTTATAATTATTGTTTATATAAATTCTAAAATGATTATATATTTCTTTGAGATATTAATATATTTGGCCTATAGTGCAAATATGAAATGTTGATGAATATATTTGGCATGTAGTGCAAATATGAACTGTTGTTGAAAGATGAACTGGTGATGAATATCTTTGGCTCATAGTGCAAAGATGATCTGTGGTTGAATATCTTT
Source organism: Panax notoginseng (assembly GCA_016801055.1). Taxonomy (NCBI): domain Eukaryota; kingdom Viridiplantae; phylum Streptophyta; class Magnoliopsida; order Apiales; family Araliaceae; genus Panax; species Panax notoginseng. The sequence continues at coordinate 44,209,302 of CM029018.1, read as the reverse complement.
GGCCAGTAGTGCAAAGATGAATTGTTGATGAATATCTTTGGCCCGTAGTGCAAAGATGACATTGTTGAATATCTTTGGCCAGTAGTGCAAAGATGAACAGGTGTTGAGATGAACATGACCAACTGGTGATACAAATGAATATCTTTGGTCGTAGTGCAAAGATGAAGTTATTAGTATGATTATGAACATGAACTGTGATTTGGTGTAACCATGATCTTTGATGTTTCAGGTAAAGATAGGTGATGAAAATTATCTTCGTCCTGGATGAGAAAAGAAATTTAGAACTACAATTATGATTATGAGTTATCCATATGATTGTGGACCAGAATTGTTGATTGATGTTACAGGGATAAAACATTGTTGGTGGATTTTTAACATGAAGAAGATAATAGATTTTGTAGTCTATTTGCGTCTTCTAATGGATTGCTCGTTCCGCTGCAACTATGGTTAAATTTTTTTATCATCTACCATATGTTCTAAATCTCTGATTTATTACTGATGAAGACTATTGATAATTTATTTATCTTTAGTCATGATATTCTTTACTGGGCTAGTTGTGCTCACCCTTCTGTTTTACAATTCCTTTCAGGTAATAAGAGTGTAGCTGGGTCGAGCGGGGGTAACAATGGAATAGAACGGTGGTCATCATTTAGTAGTTATATTTGGTGAATAAAATAGGGTGAGGCGAACCCAACGTTGGAAGGGTGTTTTGTCACTATCATACAAGATGTCTAATGACATACAACCTCGTGTCATCATAAGACAGGGTTGTGCTCATCCACTTGCTGAGTATCTTTACGAGCACTACCTATATAATCTTGGTGTTTGTTTGAAGTATAATTTTCAATTAGAGACAGTGGAGATAATGATATATCAAGAGAAGACTCAAAATTGGGAAGAATATGATAGTAAACTTCTCGTGTTTCTTTGGGGTCTATTGGGTCAACCAAGGATAATTCTGTGGTCATATGATATCTATCATAATCTAGACGCATGGCCTCCCATGTACGAAGGTTTCCTTGAGCACTTCCCAAAGATTCTAATTTCTAAAACAGTTTTTAACTATACCTTTATGTAAGGTGTCATTGTGAGGTGTTGTCCACGGTTGGGACATGAGTCACATTTGGTATATATATTTGTATCCAAACTCACAGTATATGTGTTGTTATATTTTGCACTACAATCGTTGTAATAAAGTTGTAGTTATTTTCTGTACCATATATTTGGCGACTCAGAATAGGTTGGATGGAATGGACCTGTTTTGGGGTTGTCACAGTTGGAAACCCTAATCGAAAGCCGGAAAACCCTAATTTTAATTTCGAGAATCCTAAACCCTAAATTAGGAAACCCTAATCCTAATTGGCAAGCCTAATGTGCATATTAAACTTAAATATAATTAGAAAACCCTAATAATATTTTTGTTATGTTAATTTCTATTTTACAAACCCTAATTGTATTTTAAAAATTTTAATTTTTCTAATTAAAACCCTAATTCATTGGTTATAAACCCTAATGACCATTTTGACCATAATTGCTAAATTAAGCAATTTTAATTAGGAATATTAATCCTAATTAGCAAGATTGAATTTTATGATTAGGAAATATTAATATAATTATTGAATCCTAATTATAATTTTGGAATGTTAATTTTCTATTTTGAAAATTGAAATTCGAAAATATTTGAAATTAGATTGCAAACCTAAAGGGTTTAAACCCTAAACCCTAAAGGGTTTAAACTCTAAACCCAAACCCAAACTCTAAACCCTAAGAGTTTGTGCATTGGACAAGAATGCCATTAAAATTATTTTGTAATTGTCAAAAATGTCCTTTACGGATATTTATTAGATTACTTGTAAATCTTGCCAAATCAAGAGTTGGTAACCAACTATGTTGACTTAGTGACTTTAAATCTCAGAATTTTAGCCCTATTTGATAGCCAATATCAGATTATACATGCATCTACACAATATATATATATATATGTTATGAGAGAGAGAAAAAATCACCAAAGTTAGTCATTTTTTATTTAAGCTCTCACCAACTCTCTCTCACTCAAGACCTCCGATTTTAGCAAGTAGATCAGTCCTAGAATCGACCCTAGATCAACCAACATCAGATTAGTAAGATCAAGATCAAAGATTGAATTAAAAAGGTATAAACCTAATTTTTATTTTTGATCCAAGTTGCTAAGAAAGATTTTGTGTTTATGTGTTTAGATTAGTGTTATATAATGTTTTTAGTTGATCTATGTTGATCCATGATGGATCCATAGCATCAAAGTTGGTAAAAATCGAAGTTTTTCAAAACTGTCCAAGAACAAATTTTGTGGTCTGGCAAGCTAATGTCAGGCGCCACAGATTCTTGTTCGTTTATGATTTTTCTTGTTTTATGTTTTGTATTGGTAGCCAGGTATGTGGTCTTTAATCTGCAAGTAGTAGTATAGTCATTAGATGTCTAGATCATGAGTTATTAACGGTCAAAGACCGTTGACCGACGTTGACCGGATGAAATCTGGGCAACCCAGAAACGGTTTACCAGCGTCTGACAATAATTTCCAAGGATCAGATTTGTCCGTTTTATTAATGTTTTGATGATATGTTGTATTCAAGTTATAGCTTGTTGTGTCGACTCTAGATCCCTGGCCTTATAACTCTTAAACACTCCACATATCGATTGTAACAAGTAGTCAAAGTGGCATAATCGGCCATGTTAGCAGTTTTCTAGAATTTCCAGAAAACCGGATGAACATCCCTCTGATAGGGTTTAACCGGGTCCTATCTTGTGGATCTGTTGATGTTAAACTGATTTGTGGCTATTGTAACGTTATTTGTCATGTGTACTATATATTGGAACCATTATATCACATAAAACATGACTGAAACCTAGAATGAATCGAGCATGAAAGTGACTGGTCGAACCATCTGGGTTTCTGGAAAACCCAGAAATGTTCTGACCAGATGTTTGCTAGCTCAGATCGTTTTATTGATTTGTTGTATGATCAAGATGGTGATTGATAAGTGTAGTATTACGTGTTTACTACAATACCCAAGTCTTAGATGGCCGAGAAACAATTAGAACAGAAAGTTAAAGCCGGTCAAACATGACCCCTTGAACACTGACTTTGTCAGTGTTCTTGAGCCAAGAACACCTAAGGCTACAGAATGTGTCGCTAAAGGCCTATAGCGACAGTTTATTTAATTTTATTTTCCTAATTTCCGGAAAATGATTAAAAATAGGAAATAAATTCTAAAAATTACCAAAAATGGTTTTACAAATTATTTTAAATTATGAAAAATAATTTTTCACAAATTGGAATATTTTTCTTTAATATTTATAATTATTTAAATATTAAAGGTATTTAATTTATTTAATTAGTGTATTAAATAAATTAGAGAAAAATAATTTAATATTATGAAAAATCATTTTAAATAAGAATAAAGTGTTAGAAAATATTTTGAATTATAAAATATAATTTTCAATATTTTTTGGAGAATTCTCATTAATAAATTAATATTAATGATATTAGATTTATTTAATTATGATATTAAATAAATGAATTAAAAATGGTTTTATTGATTTAAAAATCATTTAAAGATGAGAAAAATGATTTAAAAGTATTTTAATTTATAATTAATGACTTTTAATATTTTGATAATAATTACATTAATATTTAAATATTAATGGTAATGATTTAAAAAAGATTTTAATTATTTTAAAAATCATTTAAGTAGAATATTGATGATTTAAAAATATTTTTAAGTTATTAATAATAACTTTAATATTTTGACAAGTATGTTATTAATATTTTTATATTATTAAATATTAATAATGATAAGATTATTTGATAATTAAATCATTTAAAAATGATTTAAGTGTTTGAAAAATTATTATAAATTATAATAATTGTTTATAAATTATTAAAAGCTTCCGAAAAATATTATAAATGATATTTGACTTATCTAAAATAATATTGAAGCTTAGCGACCAAGTTTAATTGACAATCAATGTGTTAATTGTCAGATAGGATAAGCAGAACACCGAGAATGGACCGAAGTCCAACCAGACCGAAATAGTTAGACTTGATAAGTGTTTATATAGGTTATAAACACTGATGTAATTATGTGATAATGTGCCTAGGAGAAGTTTGACTATAAAATACAGTGTTACGTGTTATAAATGATTGTGCTAATTGTGAGATCGACATTGTTGATTATAGGTCTTACGAACGCAGTTAATTATATTGTGTAGCTATAATCAACGCGGAAGGCAAGTTTCCTAACTCAACCTTGAGTTATATTCATTCAAATATTATAATGGTTAATTATTGCTAATTATACCATGTCCAAGGAATTTATTGTTGATTATTCGCAGTTAGTGCATGATTAATAATTCAAACTGAATTACTTATTAAAGAATATACCTTTGTAGAATAACTGTTGTTGGATATTCCTATTCGTAGAAGATAGAATTGACAGTACAGATAATTCTTGTCTATTGTCAAATTATGTTGAAAAATGTCTTAGCTAATTATTCTAGCTAGACGAACATTTGTTAGAACTTGATAAATTCGAAAAGAGAAGATAATTTGATTATTATTGATAGATCAATGCCAGTTATATCGGCTAGATCGAAAACTTGAATAGGTTTGAGAAGAGAAGTGATTAGATATTGAAATCATTGCATTTCGTTGTTAAATCAAATTCTGATTCAAAGACTGAGAAGAACAACCTTTTATATAAAGAAAACATTTTAGGTCATATATTCGATCGTTGCACGCTGCTAAGTATTATGGATAATATAGGGTACAAGGAGTTGGCCGACTCTAAGTACTTGCAGATGGGTATGATTTAATCTTTATGGTTATCTGATACACCTGGGTATATCAAAGTCCAATCTTTGATAGTTACTCGAGAAGAGAAGTTCAAGATCCAACGAATCGCTCAGCATAAATCTGGAAAATATTCCACTTTACTATTTCATAGAATTAATTCTTGATTATTCATTGAATATCGTAGAAACCCTTGAAAGCGTTATACTCTTTCATTATCAGATTATTGTTGTGGAGAATGTTGGAACAATTGATATTGATTTCTATATCTTTATTGTATGTCTTAACTTGCGGGGCAAACTAGTTGCTCACCCTTGCTATAAATAAAACTTTTCAGCTAGGGACGAAGTTGCAGAAGGTGCTGCTAAGAAGAACAAGGGAAAAGGCATAGTTATAAATTAGTTATGATGAACAATATTATTATGTTGTGTTGTATTGTAAACCCTTTTTGTATATCTAAGGGGGTATTTTTGTAATGTTAAGGTTAGTGGACCTGGGACCTATGTATTAACAACTTAAGTTAATAACTTATGTAATCCTATTTATATATGAATGTGTAGTTAAATGGTATTATATTGTGGATCGTGAACACCAAACTCGGGGGTCAGGTAACTCGGATTTAGGGGTGTCACAGGTTGGTATCAAAGCTGTAGTGACCAAGGTGTCACAAGTTGGTAGAAGAGCTGTAGGTTATAAACCTTAAGTGGGGTGGGGGAAAACCCTAGGATTGTAACCATACGCAAGATAGAGAAAACTCATTTAGAGTTCTAAGTGAGGGATTGTCGAAGTGCATCAATAGTGATATATGTGGACATATAGTGTGAGAATTTTGTACTGGTGAAGTACTAATCAAGTCATTTAAACTGATTGTAGGATGTCTGGAGAAGATCAAAAGAGTGCGGAGATGCTAGCGGCTGTTGCACCGGTGCCAGAAGCCGAGATGTCAGCGCAAAGTGAATCAGTGGAGAAGGTGGGAGAAGGTAAACCAATAGTTAATCTTGGGAGCGATCATGACGATTATCCTGAGATGTATCTGAGTGGAGATGAGGAGGCAGAGTCTGAGCCAGCTAAGGTAGAGCTAAAGAACAAGGTCAAAGTTGGAGAACAAGATCACGAATCTGCAAAGGTTCAAGAACTCCGGAGCAAAGTGTTTCTCTTGGAGGAACTGTGGAAGACGGAGCGAGTGTTACGCGAAATGACTGAAGAAAGGAACGAGCTCAAGGCGCAGGTGGACAGAATGAAGGCTGAAGGTGGTGGATCATCTGAAGGAACCAGCAAGAAGGACAAGAAGAAGAGAAAGAGGGAAAAAGACAGCCCTAATTCTGAAAAGTCAGGCCCGAAGAAGAAACGAGCCTGTAGCAAGTGTGGAAAGACTCACGCAGGAGAATGCATGATGTAGAAGAACGTGTGCTTCAACTGCAAGCAGGAAGGACATATTTCTCTACATTGTCCTAAGCCGAATATGAGGAAGTGTTTTTTATGTGGTAGAACGGGTCACGGATTCAACAAGTGTCCCAACAAGAAGAAGACTGGTGAAGGGAGTGGTCGGTAGATAGCTTAGATATATGTAATAGTATCTTTTGGGTAGAAGTTTATGATATTAAGTGTTGTAATATCCAGAACGATGTTAAGCATATGTATATATATATATATATATATATATATATATATATATATATATATATATATGTTTGCATGAATGAAATCCTTATTTTCTATATGAATATAAGATTAAGATTAATTTGTGTGTTCTTAAAACTCATACTTATGGTAAGTTAATGACTCATAATTATATGAAATATTTTGAACCCCTCAGCGAATGGACGCCAAAGGTCTGACTAGGATAAGCTCATATACTCATATAATTGTGGCAAATTCCTAAACTCATAAGTGTGGTAAGTTTGACGAACTGGTAATAATTGTGTGTGAATGGAGAATTATAACTTTTTGTGTAAAGTTGTGTTATTAATCCTGATATGATTTAAAAAGGGATAGTAAATATGTTAAGTACTATATATACTATGTGCTATTTGAATGAATATACAATTATATGAGAATTATGTGTTGAATTCTTATTGTGTTAAGAATTTGTGTAGAGAAAGAGAATTAATATAAGATTTTTATTTAAATCAGATCATGCCGCCTGGACGACAGAATCGAAACTAACGAGAAGAGCAGTCAGTAAATAACGAAGGAGGTCAAACGGACCCAATGCAGAATTTTGCAGATATGATAGCCGAAGCTATGGAAAATAGGGCTCCAGCAAGAGGAAGAGCAAGAGAACAGCCAGCTGATAGATTGGCTAACTTCAAGGATTTTAAAGCGGTAGGACCGCTGGAATTTAAGGGAACCACAGATCCGATTGAAGCCCAAACATGGGTGAAGGAGATGGAGAAAGCATTTGTCATTGCGCGAGTGGCGGAAAAGCAGAAGACATCTTTTGCTACATACTTGATGAAGGGAGAAGCTAATTACTGGTGGGAGATGAACCAAGTGAGAGCTGGAACAGAGGTGGTGTTGTGGACAAGATTCAAGGAGTTGTTCTTTGAGAATTACTTCTGACCGAGTATGCAATCCAGGATGGAAGTTAAATTTTTGGAATTAAAATAGGAGAACATGTCGGTAACAGAATACGCTGCCAAATTCAACGAGTTGGCAGGATTTTCACCTCATCAGGTGGACACAGAAGTAAGAAAGGCGCGAAGATTTAAGAATGGGCTGAAGCCGGGAATATTCAACAAGGTAGCGGTATTGCAGATCAACACATTCGTGGCATTGATGGAGAAAGCGGTGATTGCTGAAGGAGGGAGCGAAGCTGCATCCCGATTTCATCAGGAGAAGAAGAAGAAGACAAATGATGGTGGAAGCAGTGGTGGAAGTAACCCTAATAAGACTAAGTGGAGTGAGAATACACAATCGGGTAGGAAAACTGAAGGGAATAAGAAATGAGGAGAGCCTTGTGCGAGCTGTGGGAAGAATCATCCAGGCATTTGTCTAAAGAAGAAAGGCGTTTGCTATAACTGTGGGCAAGAAGGGCACATGTCACCCAATTGTCCCAATTCGAAGAAGATACAAGGTTGTTATGCCTGTGGATCGACTGATCATCTGGTTCGGAACTGTCCGAAGAGAAATACTGAGAAGGAAAGTGGCAATAAGGGACCCGGTGGTGGAACCTTGGCAATTCGAGGACCTGTACAGCCAGGAAGACCAACAGCCCGTACATTCAACATGACGGCGCAGGACGCAGTGGCTACTCAGGAGGTGGCAGCAGGTAATGATGTCGTTTAGAAATTTAATTACGCGAGTAAATTGAGTCAGATATTTCTGTGAACTATTTTCTTTTATAGATTCAAGTCATAGGTTAGAATTAGAAACACAATTTGATATTGTGTTGATAAAAATGAATTGATGATACAACTTTAAAAGATTGTAGAGAATAAGAAAGCGGTGATTTCGAGGACGAAATCCTTTTAAGGATGGGTGAATGTGATAACCCGAGATTTCGAATAATCAAAAATTTGCGAATAAATTTTTTTTAATTAATATTAATATTAATTATCAATTTTGTGACAAATATCTGTGATACGAGTCTCGAGAAAGTCAATTTGGGTATTGACTAATAAATTTAGAGTAGAGTTGTGCTTAACAAGCTTTAGAAACCCTAACCCTAATTTCTAGAAAAGGATTCGATAGAAAATATAATTAAAATAATTATATTAATGAGTACGTGTTTGTATTGTATAGAATTTTTGATCAATGATTGATCAGATAAGGTTTAAAATTTTAAACACTAATAAGATATTAGAAACCCTAATCTCAGGATTAGAAGCCCTAACGTATCGTTGGAAACCCTAATCAAAAGTTGGAAAACCCTAATTTTAAATTCGAGAATCCTAAACCCTAAATTAGGAAACTCTAATCCTAATTGGCAAGCCTAATGTGCGTATTAAACTTAAATATAATTAGAAAACCCTAATTATATTTTTGTTATGTTAATTTCTATTTTACAAACCCTAATTGTTTTTTAGAAATTTTAATTTTTTTAATTAAAACCATAATTCGTGGGTTATAAACCCTAATAATCATTTTGACCCTAATTGCTAAATTAAGCAATTTTAATTAGGAATATTAATCCTAATTAGCAAGATTGAATTTTATGATTAGGAAATATTAATATAATTATTGAATCCTAATTATAATTTTGGAATGTTAATTTTCTATTTTGAAAATTGAAATTCGAAAATATTTGAAATTAGATTGCAAACCTAAAGGGTTTAAACCCTAAACCCTAAAGGGTTTAAACTCTAAACCCAAACCCAAACTCTAAACCCTAAGAGTTTGTGCATTGGACAAGAATGCCATTAAAATTATTTTGTAATTGTCAAAAATGTCCTTTACAGATATTTATTAGATTACTTGTAAATCTTGCCAAATCAAGAGTTGGTAACCAACTATGTTGACTTAGTGACTTTAAATCTCAGAATTTTAGCCCTATTTGATAGCCAATATCAGACTATACATGCATCTACACAATATATATATGTTATGAGAGAGAGAAAAAATCACCAAAGTTAGTCATTTTTTATTTAAGCTCTCACCAACTCTCTCTCACTCAAGACCTCCGATTTTAGCAAGTAGATCAGTCCTAGAATCGACCCTAGATCAACCAACATCAGATTAGTAAGATCAAGATCAAAGATTGAATTAAAAAGGTATAAACCTAATTTTTATTTTTGATCCAAGTTGCTAAGAAAGATTTTGTGTTTATGTGTTTAGATTAGTGTTATATAATGTTTTTAGTTGATCTATGTTGATCCATGATGGATCCATAGCATCAAAGTTGGTAAAAATCGAAGTTTTTCAAAACTGTCCAAGAACAAATTTTGTGGTCTGGCAAGCTAATGTCAGGCGCCACAGATTCTTGTTCGTTTATGATTTTTCTTGTTTTATGTTTTGTATTGGTAGCCAGGTATGTGGTCTTTAATCTGCAAGTAGTAGTATAGTCATTAGATGTCTAGATCATGAGTTATTAACGGTCAAAGACCGTTGACCGACGTTGACCGGATGAAATCTGGGCAACCCAGAAACGGTTTACCAGCGTCTGACAATAATTTCCAAGGATCAGATTTGTCCGTTTTATTAATGTTTTGATGATATGTTGTATTCAAGTTATAGCTTGTTGTGTCGACTCTAGATCCCTGGCCTTATAACTCTTAAACACTCCACATATCGATTGTAACAAGTAGTCAAAGTGGCATAATCGGCCATGTTAGCAGTTTTCTGGAATTTCCAGAAAACCGGATGAACATCCCTCTGATAGGGTTTAACCGGGTCCTATCTTGTGGATCTGTTGATGTTAAACTGATTTGTGGCTATTGTAACGTTATTTGTCATGTGTACTATATATTGGAACCATTATATCACATAAAACATGACTGAAACCTAGAATGAATCGAGCATGAAAGTGACTGGTCGAACCATCTGGGTTTCTGGAAAACCCAGAAATGTTCTGACCAGATGTTTGCTAGCTCAGATCGTTTTATTGATTTGTTGTATGATCAAGATGGTGATTGATAAGTGTAGTATTACGTGTTTACTACAATACCTAAGTTTTAGATGGCCGAGAAACAATTAGAACAGAAAGTTAAAGCCGGTCAAACATGACCCCTTGAACACTGACTTTGTCAGTGTTCTTGAGCCAAGAACACCTAAGGCTACAGAATGTGTCGCTAAAGGCCTATAGCGACGGTTTATTTAATTTTATTTTCTTAATTTCCGGAAAATGATTAAAAATAGGAAATAAATTCTAAAAATTACCAAAAATGGTTTTAAAAATTATTTTAAATTATGAAAAATAATTTTTGACCAATTGGAATATTTTTCTTTAATATTTATAATTATTTAAATATTAAAGGTATTTAATTTATTTAATTAGTGTATTAAATAAATTAGAGAAAAATGATTTAATATTATGAAAAATTATTTTAAATAAGAATAAAGTGTTAGAAAATATTTTAAATTATAAAATATAATTTTCAATATTTTTGGAGAATTCTCATTAATAAATTAATATTAATGATATTAGATTTATTTAATTATGATATTAAATAAATGAATTAAAAATGGTTTTATTGATTTAAAAATCATTTAAAGATGAGAAAAATGATTTAAAAGTATTTTAAGTTATAATTAATGACTTTTAATATTTTGATAATAATTACATTAATATTTAAATATTAATGGTAATGATTTAAAAATGATTTTAATTATTTTAAAAATCATTTAAGTAGAATATTGATGATTTAAAAATATTTTTAAGTTATTAATAATAACTTTAATATTTTGACAAGTATGTTATTAATATTTTTATATTATTAAATATTAATAATGATAAGATTATTTGATAATTAAATCATTTAAAAATGATTTAAGTGTTTGAAAAATTATTATAAATTATAATAATTGTTTATAAATTATTAAAAGCTTTCGAAAAATATTATAAATGATATTTGACTTATCTGAAATAATATTGAAGCTTAGCGACCAAGTTTAATTGACAATCAATGTGTTAATTATCGAATAGGATAAGCAGAACACCGAGAATGGACCGAAGTTCAACCAGACCGAAATAGTTAGATTTGATAAGTGTTTATATAGGTTATAAACACTGATGTAATTATGTGATAATGTGCCTAGGAGAAGTTTGACTGTAAAATACAGTGTTACGTGTTACAAATGATTCTACTAATTGTGAGACCGATATTATTGATTATAGGTCTTACGAACGCAGTTAATTATATTGTGTAGCTGTAATCAACGTGGAAGGCAAGTTTCCTAACTCAACCTTGAGTTATATTCATTCAAATATTATAATGGTTAATTATTGCTAATTATACCATGTCCAGGGAATTTATTGTTGATGGAATTTATTGTTGATTATTCGCAGTTAGTGCATGATTAATTATTCAAACTGAATTACTTATTAAAGAATATACCTTTGTAGAATAACTGTTGTTGGATATTCATATTCGTAGAAGATAGAATTGACAGTACAGATAATTCCTGTCTATTGTCAAATTATGTTGAAAAATGTCTTAGCTAATTATTCTGGCTAGACGAACATTTGTTAGAACTTGATAAATTCGAAAAGAGAAGATAATTTGATTATTATTGATAGATCAATGCCAGTTGTATCGGCTAGATCGAAAACTTGAATAGGTTTGAGAAGAGAAGTGATTAGATATTGAAATCATTGCATTTCGTTGTTAAATCAAATTCTGATTCAAAGACTGAGAAGAACAACCTTTTATATAAAGGAAACATTTTAGGTCGTATATTCGATCGTTGCGCGCTGTTAAGTATTATGGATAATATAGGGTACAAGGAGTTGGCCAACTCTAAGTACTTGCAGATGGGTATGATTTAATCTTTATGGTTATCTGATACACCTGGGTATATCAAAGTCCAATCTTTGATAGTTACTCGAGAAGAGAAGTTCAAGATCCAACGGATCGCTCAGCATAAATCTAGAAAATATTCCACTTTGCTATTTCGTAGAATTAATTATTGATTATTCATTGAATATCGTTGAAACCCTTGAAAGCGTTATACTCTTTCATTATCAGATTATTGTTGCGGATAATGTTAGAACAATTGCTATTAATTTCTATATCTTTATTGTATGTCTTAACTTGCGGGGCAAACTAGTTGCTCACCCTTGCTATAAATAAAACTTTTCAGCTAGGGACGAAGTTGCAGAAGGTGCTGCTCAGAAGAACAAGGGAAAATGCATAATTATAAATTAGTTATGATGAACAATATTATTATGTTGTATTGTATTGTAAACCCTTTTTGTATATCTAAGGGGGTATTTCTATAATGTTAAGGTTAGTGGACCTGGGACTTATGTATTAACAACTTATGTTAATAACTTATGTAATCCTATTTATATATGAATGGATAGTTAAATGGTATTATATTGTGGATCGTGAACACCAAACTCGGGGGTCAGGTAACCCGGATTTGGGGGTGTCACATGCAATTAATAAATTAAAATATAAAAAAAAGATGGTAAATTGTTGTGCGATGATCAAATTTTAGTAGCATATGTTACATAGAGTTGGATAAAAGTTTTGTGCACAAATACATATCCAAGTATATAATTAATCTGATCACTAAATCCCAGGACATTATATAACAGTTCTCTCTCTCTCTCTGTGTGTGTGTGTGTGTGTGTATATATATATATATATATATATATATATATATATATATATATTAATTTCTTGATAAAAATATTTATAATGTAACCAATATGGTTAAAAATTGGTACCTCTTTCATTCTAAAGTACTAACAAATATTTAAAAAGTGTAATGCACAATGTCATCGAGTTGTTATATTGATATGATTGTTAGTGGCATATTTGAAGTCTGTTACACATTAGACAAACCTCACTAAGCCTCAAATATCTGACACATGTACTTGATGCATTTTGAAGAGTCCGTGTCTCATATACGTTTACTTGCACCAAAATTCTAACATCCAAACGAAAGGGGAAACAGTGGAAGAATGTCCTAGTTTCGGTCCTCAGACATGAAGAGAAATCACATGTTACATGTGGAAACTGAAAATCACTAGCATTAATAATTATGTTAGATCTTCATGTCAAACAAACACCATGTCCAAAAATATAGCAGTATAGCACCGTGTCATACATAACACAATGTTATACTTAAATAACGAATACATTACCTCATTAGTTTTTTTATCCATTTTTGGCAATTGTATAGGCACTCACAGTATTACCATAATGCCAAAAAAAGCTATTAATGATGATGAAAATAATTTACCGGATGCTAGTACTTAACAAATCATGCAAAGCCACAATCTAGATAATATAATACAATAGATGAAAAAGCCATAAATATAAACAACGTGAGATATAACTTAAATAAAATTAAAATAATTATTTTCTCACAATCTTGATTAAATAAATCTACAATAATCAATTCAAATATTTAGTTTAAAATTGATGGAAGAATCTACAATATATAATTCAATCATTAGTTATTTCAATAAATATTTAACTACTTAAAAACTACAACTATGTTCTCGAAATCACAATTTTTTTTATTATTATTTATGACATTCGTGCTTCGCACGGGATTGGTGAGCTTGTGTAATTAAATGCACAAACTTGGTTTGGTTTGGTTTCACCAATTTTTTGTTCAGCTTTCCTAATACATATTAGCATAAATGCAATCCAAATTTGTATCAATTAAATATTCTCCAAATTTAAAAATATTCCTATCTCTAAGATGAATAGAAAAAAAGTAGATTTTTTTTCTTTCCCAATAAAATTAGTAGAAGTACTATACAAATTTATAATAATTAATAATTAAATATATACTATCTAAATTTATAAACTGTTCGAAAGAAATCCAACCAATCTCTAATAGAAAAAGTAACTTCTAAAAGAATTTTTATTTTTGGTTTTACCAAATTTATTACAAATTTGGTAAAACACACTTCACTAAAAAAATCACTTGCAAAGACAATTACAAACTATCTATTAAACACAACAAAGAGATATATCACACAATTTAATTATATTAATATCAGTCATGAATTTTAATATTAAATTAATATCATAACAAATTTAATTCATTTAAACTTAATATTTTATCAATTTATATGATTAATTGTATTAATAATATATGTGAATTTGAAACATAATAAATGTAACATTAGTTGAAAAATTATTGTGAATTTATTCCTAAGTAATTGTCATAACTAAATTAAAAGTTATTAAAACATGAGTTTCATAATTCTATTCGTATTATAATTTCAAGCAAATTTTGTCAATATAAACTCTAATATAAAATTTCGTTACAAACTTAAATAAAATTAAAATAATTATTTTCTCATAATCATAACTAAATAAATCTACAATAATTCATTCAAATTTTTAGCTTAATAATTGATTGAAAGAACCTACAATATATAATTCGATTATTAGTTATTTGAATAAATATTTAACTATGTAATAGCTACAACTAAGTTTCTCAAAATCACAATTAATTTTTTTTCATTATTGATATAATAAAAGCACAAATTTGGTTTCACAAATTTTTGGTTCAATTTTTGCCTTCATATTCAAATTAGTATAAGTAATATCTAAATTTGAAACAATTAAATAAATTCCAAATTTGTAAAAAATTCAAAAAAATAGGAAAAAGGAAAGTGCAAGAAACGAATTTGGGTACATGATCTGGGGATCTTACCAGAGATTTCAACAAAAAGAAACAAATCTGAAAAATTGACGACGGATAAGAGAACAACAGTGACGGAGCAAGCAGCGGAGCTGGCGGAGCAAGCAGCGGAGCTGGCGGAGCAAGCACGGAGGAACTCGATAGAGCGAAAAGAGAGAAAAATGATATTTTCAAAACCTAAAAAATACGCAATTGAGAGTTAAACTATTGAGGGACAAAATTGTCCTATCATTTATTTTAAAAGTTTAATTTTGGTAATGTAAAATATCTCAGTTTCCATTCCTCCAAATCCTCCCATTTTTTAGGGGGAAATTTTGAGTTGAAGATGGAATCAATTTTACCTCAAAATCCATTCACTTCCTCCCTAAAAAAATACTTACAAGCATGAGATTTGGAGAGATTTTAATTATTTTCCATTCCCTTCCCTTCCCCTTAAAAAAAACTTGCAAACACTGTATAAGTGTCTTTTGTTTTTATATCTCTTACAGGAAAAAGGATTTTTTAACAGAATTTTTATTTTTATATCAACCAATTTTATTATAAGTTTTTTCTATCACAACTTTATGCAAAATAATATATTTTAACAACTTTTATGTAGGATAATTTTATTATTAAAATTTTATAAAGATATTGAAAAATCTCTTAATAAGTCATGTGATTTGATTATATTAGTATTAGTCGTGAATTTTATTTTTAAATTAATATTCTAAATAAATTAAATTTATTAAAACTTAAATTTGTACTAAATCACATGATTAATTGTATTAATAATAAATCTAAATTTTAGTAATAGTTGTAAATTAGTTAAAAAATTGTTGTGAATTCATTATTAACTAGTTAATTGTCATACTAAATTAAATTGATTAAACCTTAAGTTTCATAATTCTATTTGAACTAGAATTTCAACGAATTAATCCAATTTACATAAAATTAGAGTAATTACTTTCTCATAACCATCACTAAAAAACTCTACATTTTAGTCAAAGTGTTTAGCTTAATAACTAATTGAAGGAACCTAAAATATATAATTCAACAAATTATTAATTAAATAAATATTTAATAATTTAATAACTATCATTATCTTCTCAAAAAATTTAATTAAATATTTATCCTATATTTAATTAATTACCATAATACATCATTACTCATGTATCATAATAAACCATTATCCATGATACTCGTTCTTTGCATGGGGTTGGTGAGTTTATTTGAATAAGAATATATGTAACTTCATTACATAGATGAGCAAAGTTAACAAATCATCTCTATTTTCTTGATAACATGTGCTTGATGAAGAAATGATTATCTTTAAAAAAAATAATCAATTTTTTTGTTTAATAAGTTAACAAACATAAATGGAAAATAATAGTACTTTGATTTCAAATTATATGATCATTATTGATTTTTAAAAGTCAATTTAAGACATTTTTAAATTCAAAATTGAGAAAGTTTATTTAAAATTATTAAAAAATAAATTTTATAATAAGTAGTACTTGTTAGATAGTTTAGAAATTTCATCGTTATATCAATTAAAATTAAAAGAATTAAATTCAATTTGAAATTGAAAATATCTTAGTTTGACTTTAAAAAAATCAATAATATTCTTAATTTTGGAACGGATGGAGTAAATAAAATTAGGAAATTGATATTTTCACAAGAAAAATTAATATTTCAAATGAATGTGGGTTTTGTTTACTATTTATGTGAGGGGAGCCTTGTGGAAATATCAATTCCCTAAAATTATGTAACATTTATTTTGGAGAGAAAAAAAATTAAAATATTTTGGTGTGTTTTTCCTATGTAGTGAATTAGGAACCAAAAAAATTCAATCAAATATTTATATATGATAATTTGAGGACAAAAATGACATTTTAAAGAAATATATACATAGACACCTGAAATTTCATTTTCCTTTCACTAACCATACGGGAGGGTAAAAGCGTAATTTCACCCCAGAGACAACCCCACGAAGAAATCAAAGTGCAACATCGCCCAAACCCAGTATGGTCCGAATGAGGATTGTAAAGCCGAGGATGAGATCATAAGAAGCCACAACAGCAATCCCCGAACTGCGAACTACCCAAGATGAGCCAGCTGACCACTCTCGGGAATCAGAAGATACATATCAGTATGTAGGGCTGTAAACAGATATATACGACTTATGAAGAAGCTTGTATAGTTTGGGTCCGGACACCAGTGTATCCGTAGCCGAAAAAATTAATCTGTATTCGTATCCAGTATCCGGCAAATTTTAAAAATATTATTCATATCCGGTATTCAGAATAATATCCTAATACAAGTAATATCTGTTTCTGTTTCTGTATCCGGGAAATTTAAAGACTAATTTTTTTTTGCTAAATTATTAAGATTTTATTTAATTACTAGATATTAATGAATATAAAGTAATGCTAATGAATGTAAGATTTTAATGAATGTAAATTATTAATTAATAAACGTAAGTTATTAATATATATGTAACAAGCTAATAGTTATAGTTTTATAAGTTAATATATACATATGTAATGTGACGCCCCCAAAACAGGTATACAACACCCATTCTGAGTCGTCAATAACATGGTACAGAAACAACTACAACTGTGAGACCCCAGATTTTATGAATAAATATTTAATTTTTTTTTCTCGAAATAAATTTTTTTATATTATGGTGTGGATTTGATATAATAGTTATGGGTAGTATTTATAAATTTTGCAAAGTATGCAAGTTGTCATATTATATTCGTTTGGTCGGGGAATATTCTTTTTGTCGGGAAATATTCGTACGACGGCACAATCATTAGTGGACCCCACAACAGAAGTATAGTCGTAGTTAGAAAACGACAAAATTATCTTTCTATAAAAATAACGGCTGAGGTGTTACCGTTAAAATCGTTAAAACTGTTGAACTATCTGGTAGTAAAAGTACAGTAATACGCGTGATTGCATAGTAGCATACGGTATTGATTATTGATGCTTACGTGAGAAGTCACTCAACTATACTCAATTATTGCTACAGTAATTGCTGCATCATATCTCTTATATTATTGTCATAGTATCATATGTATAATATGTTATATTATTAAATCAATAATTGAGACGTTGTGGTAAGTTTGGTTTTTTTATGGGGGGGCCATATGTCATCATCTAAGAGTCTCTTCGTCAATATTAATTACCGTCGTCAACAGTAATTACCGTCGTCAATAGTATTTACCTTGGTCAATAGTATTTACCTTGGTCAATAGTAATTACCTTCGTCAATAGTATTTACCTTGGTCAATAGTATTTACCTTGGTCAATAGTAATTACCTTCGTCAATATTATTTACCTTGGTCAATAGTAATTACTTTCGTCAATAGTAGTTGTCCCTTCAATATTACCAAGAGTCATTTGACCCTTCGTTAAGACCAAGAGTCATTTGACCCTTCGTTAAGACCAGGAGCCACCCTCAGTTTTTCTATAAATAGAGGCCTAGGGCATCATTATTTTTCACGAATTCGTTCAAGCTATAGAGAGAGAAAGTATAGAGAGAATAAGAGAGAGAGAATAAAAGTATTCTGCTACTTCACTTTTTCAATATCCAGTTCTTTTAAGGTAGAGAATATTATTTCTTTTATATTCATGAAGAGAACTTCTGTTATTCTATTCTTCTATTATTCTGTTGGAATATCCTGTCTGTGTGTTTTACACCGGACCTGGTTCCGTCTTTATTATTATTCTGTCGGAATATCCTGTCTGTGTGTTTTACACCGGACCTGGTTCCATTATTTATTATACTATTCTTTATTATTCTGTCAGAATATCCTGTCTGTACGTTTACGCCGGACCTGGTTCTATTATTTATTATTCTGTCAGAATGTCCTGTCTGTGCGGTTACGCCGGACCTGGTTCCATTATTATTATTCTGTTAAGAATAACCTGTCTGTGCGGTCTATCGCATGCATGGTGATTTCTTTTGTTATTCCATTCTTTATTATACTCAGTTGATTAAAACTTTGACTTCTATACTCCATGAAATTAGTGGAATATCCTTGATATTTGCACTTCATCTAGCGTCTATTCATGAAAATATTCTCCTGATCAGTCTTGAAGTTTACTCCACAAAGCAGTATCATGTTGACAATTTGGACGTTATTAATTCATGGATAAATTAATTCTTGAACTTGTTTTATTGAATTCTTATATCATTGTCATCATCCTCATGTTTATATTCTGTTGAAAGTCATCTGTGACCTGTAGTGCATAGATGGACTTGGTATGATTATGACCAGGGATTATTCGGTGTAATCATGACCGTAATATTACAAATGATGTGGTAAAAGTCCTCATTGGCCCGTAGTGCATTGATGGACAGTTATTGGCATGATCATGACCATTAATGAATACACGAATATCCTTGGCCATAGTGCAGGGGTGATTCGATGATGTGGATTATTTTATTAAGCTGAGTCCCAGTGATAACAATGTTGAAAGACCTTTTAAATCATAAAAGATAGTAGAGTTTATTTTCTACTTAACTCTTTTAATGGACTGCTTGTTCCGCTACAGTTAAACTTGGTGTCTATTATATTTTATCAGTTTAACATTGTTGAAGGCTAATGATAATTTATTCTGTATTATCTTAGTCATAATATTTTTTACTGGGCTAGTTGAGCTCACCCTTTCTTTCACTGTTCTTTTCAGGAAATGAGAACGTAGCTGGGGCAAGTCGGAGAACGGAGTGATGGTCCGAATGATAGTATTAGTTAGTAGTCCTCACTATTCTATGTAATAGTGTGTTAATAAATGTAATGAGGACTCCTTTTGAGTATGTGTGGATGGAAGTGAGAAAAAGCTTAAAAATCTGAGATGTCTTACAGTGGGCTGCCAAGAAGACTTTAGATAGCTTTTGATGAATGAATACTCGGTTTCCACCGGTTAAATTTCAATATGTGGTAAAACACGAGCTCACAGGTGTTTGAAAAAAGAAAGCACTCAGTTTAAAGTGTGTACAAATTAAAATGGACATGGTTTCCTCTCTATTTTTTCTTCTTAAAATGGTCACCCCAAACCCTCTATTTATAGAGGTGGGAGCCGCAGGTCTAACCACGGCAACCGCAGGTCTACCTACAGCTGCCCGGGGTGCCCCGGGTTCTACGGGTCCTGCCGTCTCGAAGAACATGTACTCGTGTAACGCGTTGTCCGCTTGAACCTTCATAACTTTTAATTCAGGCATCCGATTAAGGCGTGCAATACCTTTCTGGAATGCTATTGTCGAGAGCTACACAATGACATGGGATAAGAGGTTGTACAAAACTGGAAAGATGGGTCCATGACCAGATCTTCACGTCTTCAAATTCTATCCGGTGTACTATCTTGTGTAGTAGTCACTCGGGATTTTGAGCTATGGTTCTTGTGGGATACTTCTATATGAAATGTGGGTTAAAATGATGTTGAGATGGAGTGAATGTAGTATTGAGGTGGCAAATTGATGATTTTGCCCCTTACCAGGGTTATCTCTGGCTCTGGGCTGATGTAGCAGTCGTTGCTCAGGGTTATCTCTGAGATTGGGATGCTGTAAGTGCTAAATTTCCTTAGAGTTATCTCTGAGGTGTGCCTGACCTCCCTAGGTTATATCTGGAATTGGAATTGCATCCCTCGGGGTTGTCTCCAAGGTTGGAACTGAATCTCCTGGGGTTGTCTCTGGGACTGGAACTAAGTATCTCGGGGTTATCTCCGAGATTGAAAATTGAGTATCCCGGGGTTGTCTCCGAGATTGAGCTGATTTAACTTCTAGGGTTATCTGCAGAAGACGATTCTACCCTCCTACAAGGTTAGTAACAGGAATGCAAAATTTTGAGTGTCTACAGATGCCCCTCTTTATCATATTCATGCGATGTAATGGCATGAATAGGATAAAGAATACTAGACACTTGAAATGTGACAAGATAATCATGATGCAATGCAATGTAGCATGATGCAAATGTATGATGAATGTGGTTTGTTGGACCGTTTTCCAATTGGATGTGATGACTGTTTGCTCCCACGCCTTATGTTGGGGACTGGAGTTATCACTAATGACCCTGATGAATTGCTTGGATGTCTATTCCAAAGCTCACAGGAACCTCCAGGATGTTAACATTGGGGTTATCGCCAAAGTCCTTAATTCTGATTACAGACTTTCCACTGAGGATGTACTCCTCATGTACGAGATACTATTGGGAAATTGTACTTTGTCTGATAAAGACTTGTATAACAGATTTCATCATCAGTCCTCCCCGATAGGGATGGTTTTCCCTACTTTGTATCACCAGGTCTTTCCAATGCTCTGTTGGAGTTACTGCCAACAGTTTATGTTGTCAAGGCTGTCCGACCCTCATTGAAATGTCCTTCAATGGCTACCATCATTGGACCACCTCCGATGCTTCGCTGGGTTTAATTGTCAACCGCTAATGATGTCAGGACTATCTGACCTTCGCTGAAATATGCTTCAACGGCTGATATCATTGAACCACCTCCGATGCTTCGCTGGATTTACTTGCCAATGACTGAATAATGTCAAAGTTGCTTGACCTTTGCTGAAATGTGCTTCAACGGTTGAAATCATCGGACCACTTTCGATACTTCGTTGGATTTACTTGCCAATGACTGAATAACGTCAAGGTTGCTTGACTTTCGCTGAAATGTACTTTAACGGATGAGATCATCGGACCACTTCCGATGCTTTACTGGATTTACTTGCCAACGACTAAATAACGTCAAGGTTCCTTGACCTTCGCTGAAATGTGCTTCAACGGCTGAAATTAATAGACCACTTTCGATACTTCGCTGGATTTACTTGCCAACAGCTGAATAACGTTAAGGTTATTTGACCTTCGTTGAAATGTACTTCAACGAATGAGATCATCGGACCACATCTGATGCTTTGCTGGATTTACTTGCCAATGACTGAATACTGTCAAGGTTTCTTGACCTTTGCTGAAATGTGCTTCAACAACTGAAGTTGTATGAAGTCTCCACTGGAGAGAGGTTTTTGATGAAAGGTATGGTTGCAATTAGAATTACAACCCCAAGTTGATGGCATCAGACCTTTGCGAGGTATTGCCAAATGTAGTTTGCAACAGCTGTGATCATCAGATTTGTGAACCTCGTGTTTGGGCGAATACCAATGAGTGATATGTAGACCCGCAGTTTGGTATCTAAAAATCAGCATTTCAGGTTTTTTTGCTTAATCGCGTAGCGTCTTTTTTCCTGATTTGACTTTTTAGCTTGTGGGACCTCCTTTGCAACTCAAATTGGATTGAATCGGAGGGGTGGGACCCACCTAGGATAGCTATAGGTAAACTTATGGCAGCCGCAAGTACACCTGTGGCCATCCGTGGGTGGTATTTGATGGTCCTTTCCCTTTTACAAGTCATTTTCAAGTGAAGCCACACATAGAATCTGAGAGTTCTTCTTCAGATCTACTGAGTTCGGGCCATTTTCTACAAAATCCATCACCGTACAAGTGTTCTGCACTATCCTGGTAACGTATGCATGTTTTCTTTTCCAGTTTTGTCCATTGGAAAATGAGTTATCACATGAAATGCTTCTAAACACATAGTAGTGATTATGAATACTCATATGACTTGATAAAAAATATTCAACATAGTAAATGTTAGTATTTAACCATACTGAACATATTGATGTGAAATTTTTTGACTTTAGAGACAGTCAAATTGACACATTTTTTCTGCTCTTTCTTATCCTATTTGCGGACAAATGAGCAAAGGTTGTAAAACAAAGTAATCCTGGTAATTAGGCTACCCTTATGGATTATGACTTTGATATTTTCATGCATATAGGATGTTTATGACTGTGGATTAGTGTGCTACTGAATGGCCACCTAGTCATGCCTACGTGCATGTGGATAACCCTTTTTACAAAGGAGACTCTAGCAAATCTTTTTCATGAGTCTAGGCATTAAATAGACATGCATTTTTAACTCTACTGTAGGCATATGTTAAAGTAATACATGCATGCATATAGACATAAAATGCATTTAAAAAGCTCTAGGTTAGAATTTATCACACCCTTTCTGAGGTGATTTGGAGACTTGCGTCCAGATATATGGATCCAGACCAGCCGAGCAGCTCCTATAGGACCACTTCAGGTGTGAGAAGGAGAGCTTCTGATGTGCCTCAGCCTAGCCCAGCCCGACAGCCTCGTCGGTTGACGTAGTCAGTGATTCGTCCTGTCCGGGTTGAGGTAACGGATGTTGAGGACGAGGAGGAGGATGTACCAGTTGCGGCTCCCGCTCCTGCTGCTTTTATTCCTCACAGGGAATTACCAGTCATAAATGTGATGAATCCAAAGCTGCTAAATGATTTGAGTCATCACCCCTCGATTTATTTGTGTACGAACGAGGTAAAAGTTGTGTTTGATCTTCCTTTTTCCTATCGATGAGGAGCAAGGGTTCTGATGTTGATTTGCATTTGTGATGCAGGTTCTCAGCTTTACGCGACCTCGAGGGAACTAGTTCAGTATACACTCTCTGTACCAGACTCTTCACCTAGAGTACCGATAGATTATGAATGCTTGGGGTTTCAAGGCATTCTTTTCTATCCTCCCTCGCTGTTGTCCCTGGGGTTACCTCAGGGCATTGTCTAAGCGATGGTTTCACCAGACTCAGTCTCTCTATTTGCTGGATTACGAGGTGATGATGATGCCGATGGATTGGCGGTTTATCACCGGTATGGATTTTGGAGGGGCGCTAGTGCCTTGTGTGGCTGACATTTCCCCTACTGCCGTCAGATCCTTGCTAGGAGTTCAGGCTGAGGTGCTCAAAGGTAGGATAGTCTGTGCTGGTCCTTTGAGTATAAATGCCACAAGTTGGGCGTTGAGTGAGCCATTGCCCGATGACAGGAGAGTCAGGGATCGCATCCTTTGACGATTGTTCCTGGTCATCATTTGGGGTTGCTTCATAGCGGATAACTCTTCCATGGTGTCGTTCACTTTAGTCAGCGCCACACGTGAGGTGGACCGTATTGGAGAGTACTATGACTGGGGCTTCTATACCTTTGCCTATTTCGTTAGGAGAATGCACATGCGTTCACATGGCTTGACATAGGCTTGGCTAGGATTTTACCCATTTTTGCTAGTGAGTATTTCTCTTCTGATTTCCCATATACAGGTTAAGAGTGTTAACTAAGCACAAATGTTTGATCTTGTATTGACAGTTTTGGGCCTATGAGAGGCTTCCATGCGTACGTCCCATTAGTCTGTTAGGTTTAAACACCTATCCATGGGGACGACGATGGCATTACTCCATGCTGGTAGAGGTTTCTATAGCTGAGGGTTTCACCCATTCACGCTTACAGCTGGAGTTATTAACAGCCGATGTCATTACATGGGTTCCCTAATCCGGGGACCACTTGACAGTTGGCTTTGAGGATGGTTTCCCGACTGGTGTCGAGCATTTGATGTCCACCTGTCGGATTCCTCTCTTCACAGATGGAGGATGAGAGCTCTATTTAGGAGAGCGTGCTATCAAGAGCACCACATGAGAGATCCGTATACCGATCTATCCTCCTGCCATGTGTTATTGGTCTGTGTCGTAGCCGTCGATCAGAGATATCCCGTTGGTGGGAGTTGATGGCTTTGATTTGTCAGAGGGACCGTTCACTCAGGAGGCATTCTACCACTGGTGGTCTCCTCGTACCGTCGGAGCTCAGACTCGCACCACACAATTTATGGGAGATATGGTTCTTGGCTCTGTTATGATGGCGGATTGGATTACCTACGTCCAAGAGCCTACTCATTTGACGTAGATTGACAGCTTGACCCAACAGTTGGACCGGGCATATTTTTTCATCTGGTATTTGGGTAGAGATCCTTCCGAGGCGGATTCTTTTGATCTTTCCAGCTCAAGGGCTGACCCTTCAAGTGGCCCATATTCAGATGGTTTTGTCGGTGCATATCTTCCATTGTCTAGGCCTGATATCCCTCTTGGCAGAGATCTAGTGACTCAAGAGGAGTTACATAAGGTGGATAGGTTGAATGATATAGACATCAACACTATTGACTTCTTCTGATGTATTTTCTCGCTATGTCTTTTAATAGGCCTCTGTTAGATACTGGGTGGCTGTGCCCCATTCTCGTTATATCTTTTGATAGGCCTCTATTAGTTGTTGGGTGGCTGTGGCCCATTTTCCTGTATTTTCTAGCTGTATACAGAGATGATGTATTAGATGATGATGTACTTAGGAATGTATATATACTGTTTTCCATTCCCTACATCATATTGCCATCTATTGTTTATCATGCATGTATTATGTTACGCATATGTATGTCCAGAGATGTTCAACATTGACCCATGGATGGTCTTATGACACGGCCCATATAGATGTCTTCATCAACAGTTAGCCGCATTGATCACACCCCACCAATATTAGTGGCCTCTTGTTGAGATCGTGGTATGATAGTTTATCACCCCTAGATCAGGTGACCGTAGATCAACTGTTGCGACACTCTGTGACCCTCCTGATGTTCCAGGTTCCATTGGATTTTGTAGAAGGCATGCTGGAGCACTGGGTACCGGATAGGCAGGTGTTTCAGTTTGAGACCCAGGAGTTGACACCTACCTTAGAGGAGTATGAGCGTCTAATAGCTTTGCCACTGGACAGGCCTTGCGCTCAGATGGTAATCAGAGATATGAGCCTACAGTTTATGACCTTCACTGGTTTGAGGGGTAGAGTAGCCCAGGATGAGATCACCTCCAGGCATGTAGTGTCTCTGCATTTTCTGATTGACAGATTTGGCTCCTTGGACAGTTATATACAGCACTCCAAGGGTAATATGTGATGAAGTATATAAAGAGTATACAATTAAGTTAGACATTTATGTATGTGTTTGAACTTACATAACATGTATGAGTATACGTAACTAATGAATATCCTATACACGTAACTATATTATGTTAGGATTCGAAAAGTGTTGATAAGATATCCTTTGGAAAACTATGCTTGAGGCAAGTACTCGAACCCTACTCTTTATTGAGCATTACTTGAGCTTGTACTATTATTGATTGTACAAACAAATCTTTGAAATTTTAATTAATATCTCATGACTTACTACTTCATAGTTTAGAGATTAAATTGCTTACAATTTTCAAAGTTTGATTTCAGATGATAATTGTTCATGTATATACTTTAAAAAGAAAACTGTCTAAACCATTGATTCGGCTAGACTATTGATATATGATTGAATGCTATCCAAACCAAATTAACTTGGTGCAAACTCTTATAACTGAGATGAACAACCCTCTTGGAAGGGGAAATATATAATTGTCGGGAGACCGATGTGCGCACATGAGAATGATTAAATGTTATACATGACATAGGGTACTTTTGGCTGATCACCTGCTGTACTCGTTTATTTGAATTATCTGTTTATTCTAGTAGAAGTTCATAGTCCTTAGTGACTACTCAGTATTCATTACTTTGAAATCTTGAATTGATTAAGCGTTGAATCTTATTGTTATCTTTCAGTCCATAGTGA
This sequence comes from Panax notoginseng, assembly GCA_016801055.1. NCBI lineage: Eukaryota > Viridiplantae > Streptophyta > Magnoliopsida > Apiales > Araliaceae > Panax > Panax notoginseng. The sequence goes on along the minus strand of CM029018.1, from coordinate 44,182,691 downwards.
CCTTTATTGAGAATCATTGATAATTTCTGAACTATTATTCATACCCTTAAAGATTAAACTCTATATATGACTCTTCATTATTACGATATTACTTGCTGGAAAAAATTATTGCTCATCCTTGCTTTCCTTAAAACTTTCTGTTAAGGCAAAACGTGGTGAACCCTCTAGCAAGGACAAGGGTAAAGAGAAGGCTTTGGAGTAATTAGTTTTATAGTATTAGGAATGTACTATTACTATGTTATGGAAGAACTTATTTATTATGTTATATTAAGCTATGTTTAATTTAAGTTGTATTGTATTAGTAACGGTTGCGAGACCCTGGGACGAGAATAATTATATTATAACAATGTAATTTATTCTATTATTCCGTTGTGTGAGATTTTAATTTATTATTAGAATTAGCACGCGACAACCAAATTTGAGACAAGTGTGGTCTGAATTTGGGGGTGTCACAGGTTGGTATCAGAGCTGTAGTTATAAACCTTAGGAGTGAGAGTCCTTAGGTTAAAATTGAGTAGAACTTAGAAGATAGAGAGAGATGAAAATCATGTAGAGTTTTTCTAGAGAGAGACTTAGTGTGTTATGGAATATAATTTCATTCTATATAATGAACTTATGTTTATTTAACATTCTAATGGAGTTGTTGTTTGTTTTGTCTTATGTTGGTAATTGTAGGATGACTGACATGGGAGGACCTAGCCGAGTAGTAGAGGAGGAGCCGCGTGACATATACGTGGTATATGAGGCACCATTGATAGTGGAGCCTATATCGGCAGTGGCCCCTATCGATGATGATGACTAGGAGGAGGAGATGGAGCTATTACTTGAGGAGTCCGATCTAGAGGAGGAGCCTATGGAGGAAGATCCTATGGGGGATGAGGCCATGGAGGACTCTAACGAGACTACTTTCGAGAATCGGATGTTGGGAGAGTATGAGGAGCAGATTTTGGAGTTACGATGCAGGGTTGAGGAGCTAGAGGTTGAGGCTTAGGAAAGGGAGTCTGAGTTTCAGAAACTGAGGGACGACGACCATCGGAGAAAGTTAGTGATGCAGGAGATGGAGGTGGAGATTACTCACTGCAAGGAGGCAGGGATCCAGATGGGGATTTTGTTTCACAGGTCGGTGGCTAGGAATGTGGAGTTGGCAGGGAAGCTGGAAGAAATGGAGTAGAGAGATTTGAGCGAGATGACAGAGAAGGAAGTTCTTCGTACTCAGTTAGAAATGGAAGTGATGGATATGATCCACTTCGAGGAGAAGTGGGAAGAAACTAATGATCGGGCTAACGACTTAGAAGAGGAGGTGAGATGTAAGAGAAGGAAGATGAACAAGATGAGCTATGCTTTGCACACGACCATGGAGAGACTGATTGATGGGTTATATCATTACCCGGCAGAGCAGGGACAGACTCGGCACACCATAAGCTGAGACTTGGTGCCACATATTACTCAGAAGGAGTACTAGAGCGCGGTGGAGCGTGGGATGTTAGATTGAGTCTAGATGTAGAAACTTAGTAGTTATAATATTTTATTTATGTGATGTATATATCGTATTATAATCTCAGTCTTTTGTGTAAGAAATGAGATAGTTGTAAATCCCAAACTTTTGAAAATGTTAGAGGGGTAGTATGATTAGTAGTTGTCCCCGTCTTTTGTGATATTAGGGAATATGTGTTGTCATTTATAAAAGTATACTAGGGATAATCATATGATGTAATGCTTTGGCATATGAATATAAATGATCTTATTTCAGAAACGTGTTATAAAATTTTACTCCCTTTTTATTTGAGAAATGTTTAAGTAATATAATTAGATAATAAAAATGAAAATTTTGTGATGCAGAAAAATGCCACCCAGACGTAGAATAACTGCACCAGAAGAGTCGGTCAATGATGAGAGAGGACCAGTTGATCCTATACAAAGGCTAGTAGATTTGTTAGGGGAAGTTCTTAGGGAAAGAAACGAACCAGTACCACCCATTCCCCACGCAGCTCTAGTCACAAACTTTAAGGACTTTAGGAGTGTAGGACCTCCAGAATTCGTAGGTACTACCGATTCGATCATGGCATAGATGTGGATCAAAGATATGGAGAAGGCTTTCACCATCGCTCGTGTGGGTGAAGACCAGAAGACGACATTTGCAACCTACATGATGAGAGGCGAAGCAAACTACTGGTGGGAGGCGAATCAGTAGAGAGTAGGAGAAGGGATAGTAACATGGGAGAGATTTAAGACTCTGTTCTTAGAGAACTACTTCCCGAAGAGCATGAAGAATAGGATGAAGGTAAAGTTCTTAGAACTTAAGTAGGGAGAGATGACAGTGGCGCAATACGTGGCTAAGTTCAATGAACTAGCTCGTTTTGCAGAACACCAAGTAGTAAGTGAAGAGAGGAAAGCTAGGCGTTTTGAGCAAGGACGGAAGCCTTGGTTGTTTAACAAGGTGTCAGTTCTTCAGTTCGATTCTTTTGCGACATTGTTGGAGAAGGCCATCTTGTAGAAGGAGGTAGTGAAGCTTTGAGTCTGTATAACAAAGAGAAGAAGGGTAAGAGCATGGGAGGAGATAGTTGTGGAGGAAGCAGTAGTGGAAGAAGTAATTTAGGAAAGAGAAAATGGGAGAATCACAACAACAACAATAAAGGTCACAATAATCAAGTGGGAAAGTTTCGTGGAGAGTTTAAGAAGAAGGTGGAGGGATGCCTGAAGTGTGGAAGGTATCACCAGGGCGAGTGTTGGAAAGGGCGCAGTGTTTGTTACAACTGTGGCCAAGAGGGGGATATTTCGCCCAACTTCCCGTAGCCGAAGAAGATCAAAGGTCATTATGCATGTGGCTCAGTGGACCATCTGATTAAGGGCTGCCCGAAGAAAGGAAGTAGCGGAGGAAGCGGCCAACAAGGAGGAAGCGACAAACTAATGACTGGTGAACCGATGCCATCCAACCGTCCAACTGCCAAAACGTTTAATATAGTTGTTCAGGAAGCAGTGGCTACGAAGGACGTGGTGTCAGGTATCATCCTGATCAAGGATATAAATGCCTATGTATTATTTGATTCGGGTGCCACTTGTTCTTTTGTATATGAGGAATTTACTAGTCGACTAAATTCACCCCGAGAACAATTAGGGAATCCCTTGAACATAGAAGTTGCAAATAAGGAAGTAATCCCTGTAGATTATGTTCACCGAACTTGTCGCGCAAACATTAGAAATCATGAACTAGGCGTAGACTTGATCCCAATAAGATTGGGAAAGTTTGACGTAATATTGGCAATGGATTGGTTGTATAACCTATTGAGAGATTGGATATTTAAATTTGATGTTAAAACTAAATATTCATGATTATATGTAAAGTCCTTCAAGGAATATATGTATAAGGACTTAGTGGTAGATCAAAATTGTTAGGTTGATCTGAGCTTTTAATGTTCATCATTCTGTAAATGAATGTATAGATGAAAAGATCAAAGCTGTTAGGTTGATCTATATCTTGAGATGTAATAGATAGGCTTCAACAGAATCATAGTCTATCAAGCTGATCAAGAGATTGCAGAAGCTAAGGCAGAATCGTAGAGCATGGAGAATCGTAGTGTATCTTCTTTGGAGGGCTTCTCCTGGAATCGTAGAGTGGTCCAAATGCTTGACGAGCTAACTCAGATATCGTAGTGTGCTCTTGGAGGCGTAGAGTCTGTAAGTTAAGCAAGTGAAGATCGTAGTGTGCCAGTTCTTAAGAGAAATCGTAGTGCCCTCATTTGCTAGTACCGGATCAAGCACCAAGGTGGCAAGACACCACGATCAAAATCGTAGAGCTTCATCTTTTTGTGTCAGAAGCATCGAGCCTTGTCCATTTGTTTAAAGAATAAATCACAACAAATATGGTATGGGTTATAAACGTTGAAGTCCTCGGGAGTCCCAATGACACAACAGTCATCCTCAGTATATAACAAAGAAACATATTGAAGAAGCTAAGGAAAGTACTATGGGTCAGTAGAAAATACCTTTTTAGGTGTTAGGTGAGACAGCAATTTGCTGTGTCAGTGGGTCAGACTGCAAATCAGAAGTTGTGCAAAAAGTCCCCATCAAAGCTCAAAAATGTCAAATGCATTTAATGCTTCAACGGATGTCTTTAACGGATACATTTCAAAGGCATCATGTATAAAAAACATCAGCAAATGAAAGAGATTAATCAAGCACTGAACAAAAAAGATGAAGAACACTCAATGCTCAACTCTACGATCTGTGAAAGAAAGCTTGCTCAGTTACTCAATTCTTTCGAACACAAGCTTAACAACAACTGAATAGCACTATTCAAGAACTCAACTATTATCAAGTGAAGTAAGAAGTTCCAAGTTAAAAGGACTTGAAGAGTTCTAAGTGAACTAAGAAGTACCAAGTCTGCTGGACTTGAAGAGTTCAAAAGTGAACTAAGAAGTTCCAAAACTGCTGGTATTGAAGGAATCTGTGAGATTCAGAGATTGTAAAGATATCCTTAGTGGATTTCCTACTCGAGGAGTATAAGAGTGGACTAGGAGCTTTAAGTGATCTGAACCACTTAAAAATACTGTGTCTCTTATATTCTTGCTATAACTGCTATAACTGCCATATTTTCTTAACTCCTATTAACTCATTATATCTTAAAGGGAAAATAAACAAATCACAATTCCGCTGTGTTCAATTCATTATCAAAACTAACAAGTATTTCGAAAAGAATTTAAAATATCTATTTAACCCCCCTTCTAGATAACTATTGTGCCTCTAGGAACTAACAATTGGTATCAGAGTAGGTTCTATCAAATAGCCTACAAAGCTTAAGTAGATCCAATGGCACATCTGATAAGCGAATCAAAGACTAGAGGAGGCAGCAGGCCACCTATATGCAACAAAGACAAATTCGTCAACTGGAAAGTTCGTATGCAAGCATACATGGATTCAATAGATGAAGATCTATTTGAAACTGTTCAGAATGGGCCCTACGTTCCTACAAAGCTTGCTCCGACTTTAGACGACCCTAACAGAATTCAGATCAAGGTCAAAGCAGAATGGACTGACAACGAAAAGAAAGCTGTACAACTCGACAAAAAGGCCAAGAACATTTTGTTTCAATCTATAGAAGATGACCTGTTTGAGAATGTGGTTAATAGGGAAACAACAAAGGAAGTATGGGAAGCATTGCTCATCATGCAAAAAGGAACAGAAGAAGTCAGAGAAAACAAGCAATCTCTCCTGACTCAGGAATATGAAATGTTTGCCCACGTTCATAGAGAAAATGTCACTTCCACCTACGAAATATTCAATGTTCTGCTCAACTCTCTTCGAGCCTTTGGAAAGATCTATCCAAATTAAGATCTAATCATAAAGTTTATGAGAGCCTTACCTAGCAAGTGGGATGCTAAAACCACTGCCATCAAAGAATCAAAGAATCTCCATGAAATGACTGTCCAACAGTTATATGGCAACCTTCTCACGTATGAACTGGAGCTGACTCAACGAGCAGAAACTCTATCTGAAGGAAGAAAGAAGGACAAAGGGGTTTCTCTCAAAGAAATAGATAACATCTCCAAAGCCAACACTGAGAATGAATCTGACTATGACGAAGATGATGATGAGGACTTTGCAATGCTGGTAAGAAGACTTAAAAGGTTCATGCGTCAAGGAAGAATAAGCAAACCAAAGAAAGTCAACAACTACAGTAGCCAGGAGCAGATAAATAACTTATGCTACAACTGCAAGAAGCCTGACCATTTCATTGCAAACTACAACAAACCTCTTAGAGAAGAACTGAAGAGGAAATAAAATTCAAAGGCAACAAAAGGCCTCAGAAGAAATACAAATGTCTTATGGCCGGAGGATCGTGGAGTGACTCAGACAACGACTTAACTCCCAAATCTGGAGATGATGAAGATCCTCAAATGGCAAATCTTTGCTTAATGGCCAAACATGCAAAGGATAAGAAGAGCTCTGACATTCATGAAGTAAGTATAGATGAGGTATTTGACTTTAACTCTCCTGATATAGATATTGATGATTTAAGAACTGTACTACATGGCATAACATTTGATCTGTATCAATACATGAAATGGTTCAGAGTTTTGTCCAAAGATTATTCTCTTCTTCAAAAAGAGAAAGAGAAAGCTCAGGAAGAACTGGAAATAGCTCTTCTAAGTACTAACTCTTTCTCTAAATTTGAAGCTGAGAATAAGCTCTTAAAACAGACCAATGAACTGAATGCACAAAGAGAGTCAAGTCTAACCTCTAAAATTGAGGAACTAGAAAGGACAATCTCTACATGGAATAAATCCTCTTCTTCCATGGACTCCCTGATCTCCAGTCAGAGAAGTGCATCAGATAGAACAGGTTTAGGTTTTGGGTAATCCACCTTAGAACCATATGTGAAAAAGATAAAGAAAACTAGCTCTAGTAATGTTTCAAGTTTTATTAGAAGAATTACATTTGTGAAATCCTCATAGAAGGAAGAACCAGTCCAACCCTGCTCTTTTGATCCAATCCATGTTCCAAGAAATAAAGGATCTCATGCTGGCCAAGGTTTCAGAAAAGAGAAGATTAACTCAGTCACTACTCTCCAACCTCGAAGGGTCGTAGAGTCGAGTAAAATCAACTCCACGAATCAACTGCGAAGGAACAGTAGAGTTAAGCTTCACTCCTCATAAATCATGAAACACAAGGACACATGGAAAAAGGAGAATCAGTATAAAGGAAGGATTGCTGAGAACCCACATAAGTCCAAATGGAGGAAGAATCCACGTATACACACAAGCATGCATCATATTAGATGCTTTGTATGTAATAAGATTGGTCATAAGGCTGCAATATACTACCATAATCCTATACATGTGAGACCCAAAATCAAGCAAATTTGGGTTCCCAAGGGTACTAACAAAATAGAACCCATGCAAGTATGGGTACCAAAATGAAAGTTTAATCTTACCAGAGGAACAGAGCTCCACAATCACAACCTGGTATCTTGATAATGGATGCTCAAGGCACATGACCGGGAACAAAGCCCTCCTGTCTAACTTCATAGAAAAGGAGGGTCCGTCAGTCATCTTCGGAGACAATGGCTCTGGCAAGACAAGAGGATATGGCTCAGCTGGGAATGGTGCAGTGTCCTTCAGTAAAGTAGCCTATATGGAAGGATTACAACACAATCTTCTGAGCATAAGCCAACTCTGCGATAAGGGTCATCAAGTTACCTTCCTCAACAATCAATGTCAAGTCAGAGATCTGAAGACATCCTCTATAAAGTTGACCAGAACAAGAGAAGGAAATATCTACACTGTTAATCTTGGTAAATTGAGCTCGGACGAGGCGATATGCTTTCTGGCTAAAACATATGAAGAAATGAGCTGGTTATAGCATAGAAGACTGTCTCATCTCAACTTCAGAAATATGTCTAAACTGGCCTCCAAGGATCTAGTAGTAGGCTTACCCAAGTTCAGCTTCGTCAAAGAAAGGCCATGCAATGCCTGTCAGCTTGAAAAACAGACTAGAAGCTCATTCAAGAGCAAAACTGTCAACTCAATTGACAAGCCTCTGCAGCTGCTTCACATGGATCTATTTGGGCCAATACCAACAACAAGCCTTATAGGGAAGAGATACTCATTAGTCGTAGTGGATGACTACACCAGATTCACATGGGTGTTCTTTCTAAACTCAAAATATGAAACAAGCTCCCAACTAATCAAGATGTTCAGACTGGTGATGGACAATAAAGGGGAGAAAATCAAGGCTATAAGGAGTGATAATGGCAAAGAATTTGACTTCTCTGAGATGGACCAATTCTGTACAGAAAATGGCATCAGTCACGACTTCTCAGCTCCACGAACTCCTCTACAAAACGGAGTAGCTGAGAGAAAGAAAAGAACATTGATAGAGGCTGGAAGAATTCTACTAGCAGCAGCCCATCTACCTGAATACTTCTGGGCAGAAGCTGTCAACACTGCATGCTACACTCAGAATAGATCGCTCATACACTCTACGATAAAGAAGACTCCCTACGAACTGTGGAAAGGAAGAAAGCCAAGTGTCAGCTACTTTCATGTATTCGGCTGTGCATGCTACATTCTCAACAATGGGAAACAGTATCTGACAAAGTTCTAACCCAAGTCAGACGAAGGAATCTTTCTCGGATATGCCACAGACAGTAAGCCCTATAGAGTGTTCAACAAGAAGACGCTGAGTGTTGAAGTCTCGATTCACATAATCTTCGATGAAACAGACTTGGATAAAATAGTGTCTCAAGACACTACGAACGACAGTTCAGACACTACGAAAGAGGTCGTCGAGCTTAACACCACGATCGCAGTTCTAGAAAATGAAATTATCGAGCAAGGGGAGGAGATCATAGAAAGAACTATGCAAGACAACTGTAAAACCCCAGATTTTATGAATAAAGATTTAATTTTTCGAAATATTTTTTTTTAAATATTATGGTGTGAATTTGAGATAATGTTATAGTTGTGGGTAGTAATTATAAATTTTGCAAAGTATGCAAGTTGTTGTATTATATTCGATTGGTCGGAGAATATTCGTTTTAGCAGGGAATATTCGTACAACGGCGCAATCATTGGTAGACCCCACAACGGAATTATTGTCGGATTGAGAAAACGATAAAATTATTTTATGAAAATAACGGCGGAAGTTTTACCGTTAATACTGTTGAACTACTCGGTAGTAAAAGTACAGTAATACGTGTGGTTGCATAGTAGCATACAGTATTGATTATTGAGGCATACGTGATTAGTCACTCAGTTTGATTTAATTATTGTCAATTAATAATATGAATTATTTAGCGATAATGAAGTTTTGTTTTATTCGTATTATTAACGTAATAAAACAGAAACATCTTTTTATATAAAACAGAATACTTTATTAAAGTTATTCTATAAATAGAATATATTATATTTTATTTAAAAGATTTTTCTTTAAATATGGACCGTCAGATTAAAGTAAATCAATCTGGACCGTTCATGGATTAGTTACTATGCATTCCATTTTCCTATAAATAGAAGCTCATTCCTTCATTATTTCTTACAAATTTACTGAAACTCTAGAGAGAGAAAAATTATAGAGAAACTATAGCAAAGTATTCTGCTACTTCCCTACTCTTATATTCAATTTCTTTTACGGTAAGAGATATTATTTCTTTTATATTCATGAAGAGAACTTCTGTTATTCCATTATTTATTATTCTGTTTGAATAACCTGTATACGCGGTCTACCCTATACTTGGTGACATTCTTCTATTATTCTGTTGGAACATCCTGTCTGTGTGTTTTACACCGGATCTGGTTCCGTTTTTATTATTATTCTGTTGGAACATCCTGTCTGTGCGTTTACGCCGGACCTGGTTCCATTATTTATTATTCTGTCGGAATATCCTGTTTGTGCGTTTACGCCGAACCTGGTTCCATTATTTATTATTCTGTCGGAATACCTGGTTCCATTATTTATTATTCTGTCGGAATATCCTGTCTGTGCGTTTACGCCGAACCTGGTTCTATTATTTATTATTCTGTTGGAATATCCTGTCTGTGCGTTTTACGCCGGACCTGGTTCCATTATTTATTATTCTGTTGGAATAACCTGTCTGTGCGGTCTATCGCATGCATGGTGATTTCTTTTGTTATTTTATTCTTTATTATACTCAGTTGGTTAAAACTTTGACTTCTATACTCCATGAAATTAGTGAAATATCTTTGATATTTGCGCTTCATCTAGTATATTTTCATGAAAATATTCTTCTAAGAATTCTTGAATTTTACTCCACAAAGTAGTATCATATTGACAATTTGGACGTTGTTAATTCTTGGATCAATTAATTCTTGAACTTGTTTTATTGAATTCTTATATCATTGTCATCATCCTCATGTTTATATTTTGTTAAAAGTCATCTATGGCCTGTAGTGCATAGATGGACTTGGTATGATTATGACCAGGGATTAATTGGTGTAATCATAACCGTAATATTGCAAATGATGTAGAAAAAGTCCTCATTGGCCCGTAGTGCATTGATGGACAATTTTTGGTATGATTATGGCTATGGATTCTCTTTGGTCGTAGTGTAGAGATGAATTGTTTTATGGCATGATCAGGACCGTTAATGAAAATATGATTATCTTTAGCCATAGTGCATGGATAATTCATGGTCGTGATACTAAAAAATATCCTTGGCCGTAGTGCAGGGGTGATTCGATGATGTGGATTATTTATTAAGTTAAGTCCCAGCGATAAAAGTCATGAAAAACCTTTTAAATCATAAAAGATAGTAGATTTTATTCTCTACTTGACTCTTTTAATGGATTGCTTGATCCGCTGCAGTTAAACTTGATGTCTATTGTATTTTATCAGTTTAACATTATTGAAGACTAATGATAATTTATTCTGCATTATCTTAGTCATAATATTTCTTACTGGGCTAGTTGAGCTCACCCTTTCTTTCACTGTTCTCTTCAGGAAATGAGAATGTAGTTGGGACGAGTCGGGAAACGGAGTGAAGGACCAGATGATAGCATTAGTAGTCCTCACTATTTTATGTAATAGTGTGATAATAATTATAATGAGGACTCCTTTTGAGTATGGATACTCTCTAGAATGCAATATTTGTATTCAAACTCACAGTTTATGTTTTGTCGTATTGTACACGACAGTTGTATTATTAAGTTGTATTTGAATTCTGTACCATGTATCTGGCGACTCAAGATGGGTGATGTATACCTAATTTTGGGGGCGTCACAACAACAAACCTCCACATCAAGAAGCAGAAATTGATCTTGAAGGTCTCAGACAAGAATGTACCAGGACAGATGTTCCAATAGGAAATAGATGGGCAAAAGATCACACTCAAGACTTAATCATTGAAGATCCAAATGCAAGAGTCAAGATAAGAGCTGCCACTCAGAATGAGTGTTTCTATCTAAGATTTCTGTCACAATTGGAACCCAAGAAAATAGAAGATGCTATGGAAGACTCAAGTTGGATAGAAGCCATGAAAGAAGAACTAAATTAGTTTGAAAGAAGCAAAGTATGGAGATTAGTTCCAAGACCAAGAAGCCATCCAGTCATTGGCACCAAGTGGGTCTTTAGAAATAAGATGGATGAAGATGGAGTAATAACAAGGAATAAAGCAAGACTAGTGGCCAAAGGTTACTCTCAAGAAGAAGACATTGACTACGACGAGACCTTTGCACCTGTTGCCAGATTAGAAGCCATCAGAATATTCCTTGCCTTTGCTGCTCTCATGAAATTTAAAGTCTTTCAGATGGATGTCAAAAGTGCATTCCTGAATGGTAAACTTCAAGAAGAAGTATATATGGAGTACCCTCTAGGTTTCATCAATCCAACTCTCTATATTTATATCTATTGATTAGACAAAGCCTTATATGGTCTTAAACAAGCACCTAGAGCATGGTATGAAACACTAACTAACTTTTTTTTTATTGAAAATGGTTTCACTAGAGGTATAGTAGATACCACATTATTTCTTAGAAAGCATAAAGACAAAGTCTTATTAGTTCAAATATATGTTGATGACATTATCTTTGGCTCTACTGATGAAAAACTGTGTAAGAGATTTGCCAAGCTTATGTAGAGCAAGTCCGAAATGAGCATAATAGGTGAGCTGAATTTCTTCCTTGGATTGCAAGTAAAGCAGACTGATGAAGGAATCTTCATAAACCAAGCCAAGTACATTAAAGACTTACTTAAAAAGTATGGCATGGAATCAGCCTCTCCCATGAAAATACCAATTGCTCCAGAAACCAAGCTTGATAAAGATGAAAAAGGAAAAAAGTATTGATATAACTCAATACAGAGGTGTGATAGGCTCTCTTTTATATCTAACTGCCAGTAGACCAAACATAATGTTTGCAACATGCATATGTGCTAGATTTCAAGCTAATCCTAAGGAATCACACTTAACTGCTGTAAAAAGAATTTTTAGGTGTCTCAAGGGTACACCTCACTTGGGACTTTGGTATCCCAAGGAGTCCTCCTTTGAACTAACAGGATATACAGATGCTGATTTTGTAGGTTGCAAAATAGATATAAAAAGTACCAGTGGCACCTGTCAGTTTTTAGGAAGGTTTAGCAAGAAGCAAAACTCAATATCTACCTCAACAATAGAAGCTGAATATATTGCTGCTGGCAGCTGTTGTGCTCAAATCTTATGGATGAAAAATCAGCTTGTAGACTATGGGTTTGATTTTAAATCTATACCTGTTCATTGTGATAACACAAGTGCCATAGCAATAACACACAATCCTGTCATGCATTCTAGGACTAAGCATATAGAAATAAGATATCATTTTAATAGGGATCATGTTCAAAATGGAACCATATCTTTACAATATATCCCTACTGAAAATCAACTTGCTGATGTCTTTACAAAACCTCTAAATGAATCCAGATTTAATAAATTGATAAGTGAGTTAGGCATGCTAAATCTTTAACAATAAAATCTATGCTCTGGTTTATGCTAACCATGCAGATATAAAGGCTATGTTCAAAATCGTAGAGATGACATGAAGGACCACTATCGTAGAGCTACCTCGACATGACAAAGAAGAATGATGTGATGACAAAATTTCCAACAAATCCAAGCAATCTCTCTGACAAGCGCCTCAGGGACAAACCTAATTCTTAGTTCATTCTAAGAGGTTGGCCCTTCCTGAGCCACCTTAACCCAAAAGGAATTCTAAGTCAAAAGTTCATCACAAGGATCAGGGCAGACAACGTTCGTAGAGAAAATTCAGCAGTGGACTCAACGATCGCAGTGCAGATTCAACGATCGCAGTGCAACCTCAACGACCATAGTTCTACCTCGACGATCGTAGTCCTCCCAATGGATGCATTAGCTCAGGAGGAGCTAAGGGTAAATTAGTATTTTCCGTATAAGTTAAAATCGTGGATCCAAGCTGAACTTGACACATGCCCCACTAAGCAGATCGAAAGGAGGGAAGTTACAAGTACATTTTGAAAATATCTTTTTGAAATCAGAAGTTCAAAAAGCCTATCTCTCTCTCTCTCTCTACTAGCAGAAACCCTAACCTTTAGAAATGCTCAACCAACCTCAGTGCAAAGGAATCAATGGCAGCTTCAAATGTTATCACTAGTTACAGACTCTGCTTCGACGAGTTCAAGACAGCTGACCCTCAATTCCATAAGATTCTGTCTCTATTGAAGAAAGCTGGTCTTGAAGAAGCTCTGGGTACCAGCACATGGATTTACCCTAAGTTGGTAAAAGAGTTCTACAAAAATGGAGTTGTTAAGAACAATGTTATCACCACAAGAGTCAAGGGCGTGGAAATCAAACTCAAAGCTGAAGATATAAACCTAGCCCTAGGTTTCAAATCGAAAGGACTTCCATCTATGGAGGTCATCGACTTTCATGAAGGACTGAAGAAGATGCATTATAAAAAGTTTCAGACCGTTAAGGGGTACAAGAAGAAAGAGTTTCCCCAACGGTATGAATTTTTGGTTGACATTGTTGGGAAATGCATATGCTGCAAGAGTTCTGGCCATGACTCTGTGAATGAAGTGCAACTTAAGCTCATGACAGCAATCTGCTTCGGGGTTCAACTCAACTATGGAGCCCTACTCATCGACTGGATTGGGAAGTGGATTCTCAGTTCGAAGAAATCAAAGAGCTCTGGAAAGATGCTCTACGGGTGGTTTATAAGAATCATCCTGCAGTCAACACTGGGTGATAAAATTAGGGATAATGAAGGAGAATCCATCAATCCAACAGAAAGATGACGCAACAGCTGTTTAAAAATTGGAAAAGAAATCCAGTAGAAAATGTCAGGATGATGTCTGAATCCAGTGGAAGAACTGGTGAAGCGAAGGAGTCTGGGCTATCTGGAAATATGTCAGTTGTAAAGGAAGTTGAAGAAGAAGAAGAAATCAACAAGGAGAAAACCATTTCTTTGGTCAGAAAAAGCAAGGGAAAGAGGAAAATGAAGGCTCAGACAACAGAAGAGCCTCAAGGTTCAACTACTGATGCACCTCAAGAGAGTTCAGGCACTAAAACTCTGAGGAATTTGAAGAGGAAAGAACTGCAGTCTGAGGAAGAAGAAGACAGAGCTACCGTCTCTCACCTACTTAAGAAAGGAAAGCGCAACAATAAGTTAAAGAAGTCTTCTTTCTCTTCGATCATAGAGTCACTACCGATCGTAAAGTCCAGACTTGACACTACTCCAGAAGAGGATGTTGCAATAACTTCTCAGCCTAATCAACCTTTCAGAGCTGAAGCTGAAGAAAGCGCTGATGTTGTGGCTCAGCCTAGGAAGTCAAAGAGAAAACTGGTCAAGAAGTACATCCTTGTCAATGAAGGAGTGCTAAAGGAGGAAGACAGAAGGATAACTACTGAGAAAGGGCTACCCGAAGCTGGGAAAGGGCTACCCGAAGCTAGTAAGGAGAATACAGCTCAAGTTGAGGGGGAGCTTTCTGAAGTTCTTACACTAGAGAATGCTCCAGCTGAGGGGGAGCTGTTTGAAATTCAAATGGATGATCGAGTTGAGGGGGAGCCTCACGAAGTCCCTATGTCAGAAAAGGCTACAGCTGAGGAGGAATTTCAAAAAGATCGTCATGAATCTTCCTCAGTCCCTCAAGAGATTCTAGCTTCAGAAACTGTAGAAATGGAAAGGATTGAAGCTATGGAGGATGAGAGAGCAGAAGAGCAAAGAAGTCAAGTGGAGATAATTGATGTAGTGGAAACTTCAAATGAAGATAGAGAAGAAGAAGAGGATGACGAAGTTGAGATGATTGTAATGGGTTGTGATGGATATAGGAGAGCCAACTACAATCAACTATTCTCCTATCTACCTATAATGCCATTTCATAGAGCCCAAATCCTCAACTCTTGGGGTCACATGTTTTGGACCTTCAAAGCCTATCCTGCAATCTCGGTGCTAGCTCATGGATTCCTAGGAAACCTCAATTTTGCCTGAAAGCTAATCACCAATGGCCCCTCTTCAGAAAATCGGCATGAGGTACAAACTATTCCCATCTCTTTCAGGGTTAGTCACTGTCCACCATCAACCTTCAATCAATTCTACGAGTTGCCAAGATGGTTAAAAGTGATACTTCATCCACCCAATCAATTTCCAGTTATAGAATCCCAACATTCTGTAACTGATGAACCAAATGTGCCTAACTTTGTGTTGATCCAGTCTCCTATCATCTCTCACTCTATAATTATTGATCCAAATCCAATCGTAGAGTCACCTACTCAATTCGTAGAGTCACATCCTCTTGAGACTTAACCTCACACACCTACTCCTCCATTAGATATCCCTTCCTCATCAACAAATGAGTATTTCAATCTTGATCTTGCTCTCTACAATATGCAAGATCAATACACAAGAGCCTCTCCTCCAAACAATCAGCCACTCCTTGAGCTTATATTAGATCTTCCTACCAAAACGGAGTTGTCTGATGCATCTAAGAAGGTGACCAAGGATATACAAGAAGATCTTGAAGTTCACTCAGACCTTGTTCACCTAAGGCTGACTCATTTGATCGATGCTGCCAACACTCTCCCAAGTAACCTAAGTTCTGAGCTTTCAAAGAAGCTTAGGGAGATCATAAAGGAGATGATTTAGAGTATTAATGAAAGGGATCAAATCCACTTTCAAGCTGCCAAGAAACACAAGGAAGCAGTTCTTATTTTGTAGAATACTCAGGAATCCCAAAATAATCGAATGATGGAAAGTCTCACGAGTCTACAAACTTCAATGAAAGAATGCCAAGCATTCTCCATAGGCCAAATGCAAGAAACAGAAGCTGTCTTAAAAATTCTACAAAAGAGAAAAGCTCGAATTGATTCTCTGATTCAAGAAAATCGTGAAGACATTGGTCACTCTAAGAATCAACTCAACGAGCTCGTACAAGGCATGACTCGCCTATCTGAAGATATTCGAACCCTTGATACTGACATAAATGGGGAGAATAGAGGGGAAGGAGAGAAAGGTAAGGGCAGAGGTAAAGGCAAATTCATCGCTCAATCTTCAAGGAGCCCTCCTACAGGATGATATGTAGGTTTTATACCTACTTATTGGATGTCAATTCATGAGAATTATGCTCATCTCAAGTAGATTTTATTATGTTTTTATGCATTTTATGTTTGTTTAGCATTTCTTGTAGTTGAACTCCTAAAGCAAGGAAAGACGTGGATTCGCATGGTGATACGAGCTAACAAGGACTATGCATGATGGACATGGATACATGAGGAACTAAAGCAGTGGATGAGCATTGTGTAGAAAAAGCAAGATGACAGAAAGACAATGAGCAAGAAGCAACAGCAGCAGAACATCAGAGTGCAGGACACAGAAGTAGCGCGGCCGCGCTGCTAAACAAGTTAATTCTCGCGCGCCCGCGCTGTCTGTCTGCAGAAGCTAAAATCGCATCCACATGCTCCCGTGCCTGTTTTATACTAGGATCACGCGCGGCCGCATGAGTCCTCTAAAGTTGTTTGTTGACTGATTTTAAATTTAAATTTTGAGAGCGTGAGGCTTATCTGAACAATATTGGCTGGTGCCAGAGACGTGAAAAAGTCAGTTTTTCAATTGATTCGTTAGGGTTCTTATGTATTAGCTATTCTAGAGAGAGAGTTTGGAGCACTGATCAGTATAATTCTTCTCTTATTCTAGATTATTAAAAAAGTGTAGTACTATCTCCTGGAGATTATTGGTGATTTGGAGCATCACATTGGAATAGATCCTGTAATTGGGTTTAATCAATTCTTTTTCCTTTCTCATTTGTGCTATTTGATTCCATGTGTTACTACAATTCGATAATGGTTTTCGGTTCAGAAATGAACTAAACTCCATTATGGTATTCTAACGGATTTTGATATGTAGTCTATAATTAAATGCCTGATTATTTGATTGTATGCTTATCATTGGATTATCTATTATGATTGAGCATAATGAATGAATATTTGATCACCATTCACCTTGTATACTTATATGGAATTGAAAAATGATATATGAGTATGGTTATAATCATAATAACATACGTTTATGAGGCTGAGATGTTTAGCTTTGTACTTTGTGAACCAGATAGAAATATACTGTTTCACCGTATGTAGTAATGTAAGAGCCTGCACTTTAATTCATTATTGCTGCAATTTCACATATAAATATAGTGATTGTGGTAGTATTGTTGATTACATGATTTCTATTACATGTTGATTTTATGTAACTAGGCCATAATTCATTGAAAAATGGTTATGTCTACTTTTATGCTCTTGGCTAATTTTCTATAATGAATGTATAAGCTTACATGATGGTAATATTTAGATGAAGTATGAAATGAAGTTAGAATCCCATTCTTTCCAAATTTGATTCATTATCATAGTATTATTCTTTTATTCATTATTTAAGTTTAGATTAATTTAAAATTGTGAAAATTCATTTATGCATATGAAGATAGTGATACGATTGGTGTATGATAATTTATATTTAAAACCATTCTCCGTGGATCGATAAACTCTGTATTTCTTGTTGACCCATGTATGCTTGCATGAGTTAAAGTCCTTTTATTAAGACTAAAAAGGAGGCAACGAGTTTTTGGCGCCGTTGCCGGGAAAAGGTGTTTAATTTTATTATTATCATTAATTTTAAGCTAAATTTGTATGACTTAGACAAATCTAATCTAATCTTATCTTATTTCTAATTTTGTTTTTGTTTGTGTTTCAGGTACTTGTATATATTTTATGCACACTCGGTCATCCAATTCCAAGTTGACACCTGCACAGGACAACATCAACGGGAGAGGTTGGAAATCGAGAGCGCGTAGAAATATACAAGCAGAGTTAGAGACCACAACATCTAATATAGCAGGAGCAGAACAAAGAGAAGAGCAAAGAGAGGAACACAGGGCATTGAGAGATTATTCGATGCCGAACATCAATGGATTATAGTTAAGTATAGTCAGGCCAGCTATAGCAGCCAACACTTTCGAGATAAAGCCAGGCACTATTCAAATGGTGCAGAATTTGGTACAATTTGGGGGTGCTGCTACAGATGATCCAAATGAGCATATGTTGAGTTTCATTGAAATATGTGACACCTTCAGATTCAACGGGGTGACAGAGGATGCAATCAGACTTAGACTATTTCCATTTTTGTTACGGGATAAAGCAAGAAGTTGGCTTCACTCTTTACCTTCAGGATCTATCACCACATGGGAGGACCTAGCACATAAATTCTTAGCTAAATTTTTTCCAATGGCCAAGACTTTGAAAATGAGGACAACAATTTCCTAGTTTGAGCAGCAACAGGGTGAATCTCTATATGAAGCTTGGGAAAGATACAAGGAGATGCTAAGGAAGTGTCCACACCATGGCATGCCGGATTGGATGGTGATTAATATATTTTATAAAGGATTGGGATGGCAGTCAAGGCCTATTGTAGATGCAGCTGTAGGAGGAGCTTTATGTGCGAAGAGTTATGAAGAGGACTATAATCTTATTGAGATGATGGCAGCAAATGATTTCCAAAATCCTACAACCAGGATGCCACAACCCAAAGTTGTAGGTTTGTTAGAGGTGGATGTTATCACTCAATTGCCAGCATAGATGGCATCCATGGCAAAGAAGATTGATTCTTTGGCAGAGACTAAGGCGAAGATAGTTGCTTTTGTGTGTGAGATATGTGCAGGGTCACATTCTACTAACCAATGTGCTATTAGTTCAGAGTCTGTACAATATGTGAGCAACTACCGGAAGGATCATGGTCAATTTCAGAATACATACAACTCCAACAACTACATCCATCCAAATTTTAGTTGGTCGAATAACCAAAGCAATCAACAAAGTCAATTTCAACCACAAAATCAATTTCAGTCACAATCATCTCAGCAACAGTTTGCACGACCACCCTATCCACCTGGATTTTCTCAACAACAACATCATCCACCACCTACACCTCAACAAGAAAAGAAGTCAGAGATGGAGGAGATAATGATGAAGTACATGGCAAATACGAAAGTGATGATTAAAAGCTAAGCAGTGGCTACCAAGAACTTGGAAACTCAAATGGGTCAGATGGCTAGTACGCTTAACAACAGACCATAGGGTTCATTGCCAAGTACAATAGAGGCCAATCCAAGAAGAGAAGGGAAGGAACAATGTTAAGTAATTACACTTACGTCTGGGAAACAAACTGCAGGAAATCCTCATGGCGTGCCCGCGCCACTTTTGCAAAGGGAAGACGCTCGGTAGCGCGGTTAAGAAACTGTATCTGAGGAGAATTTGAATAATGAAAGTTCTGAATAACAGCAAGAAGAGAAGAATAAAGAAGGTTCTATTGAGAAGCCTGTGAATAAGATATCAGTAGTTCACCTTCCCATTTCGTATCCACAGAGATTATATAAGCAGAGGGAAGACAAGCAGTTCAATAAGTTTTTAGAGGTTTTTAAAAAGCTGCAGATCAATATACCCTTCGCTGAGGCATTGGAACAGATGCCTAGTTATGCAAAATTTATGAAGGGCATTTTTTCAAGGAAGAAGATGTTAGAAGATTATGAAATAGTAGCCTTGACGGAAGAATACAGTGCAGTGCTTCAACGTAAATTACCTTTAAATCTAAAGGATTCGGGCAGTTTCACGATACCATGTACAATTGGAAAGATGAGTTTCAGTAAATGTTTATGTGATCTTGGGGCAAGTATCAATTTGATGCCTTTGTCAGTATTCAATCAGTTGGGATTGCTGGCTCCAAGGCCGAAAAATATTTCTTTACAGATAGCTGACAGGTTTATCACTTATCCACGTGGGATTGTGGAAGATGTATTGATTAAACTGGATAAATTCATCTTTCCAGCTGATTTCATCATTGTAGACTATGAAGAAGATAGAAGTATACCAATCATCCTTGGAAGACCATTCCTAGCTACAGGAAGAACCTTGATAGACGTTCAGATAGGGGAACTAACAATGTGAGTGCATGATCAGGAAGTTACTTACAACGTATTCAAGGCAATGAAATTTCCAACATATGATGAGGAATGTTTCAGGGTTGATTTGGTGGAAAAAGTACTAAATGATGAAGTAGAGACTTTGGTTGATCATGAACCTTTGAGAAATGCTATTGTGGGAAATTCAAAAATAGATGATGAGGAGACTGAAGAACTTGTGCATTTTCTTGACACAACTCCATAATTCAGAAAATTCAAGACTCTTGTTGAGCCATTAAAGAAAGCTGGAGAGTCATCAGTGAAATTGAAGCCATCTCTTAAGACACCTCCAGAACTTGAGTTGAAACCACTTCCAGATCATTTGAGTTATGCGTTTTTAAATGAAAATTCAAAATTACCTGTGATTATTTCTTCTGCACTAACATCTTTTCTGGAAGAAAAATTGCTAAGAGTTCTCAGAGAATTTAAGTCAGCAATTGGATGGACTATAGCAGATATAAAAGGGATCAGCCCATCTTTTTGTATACACAAGATTCTACTGGAAGATGATAGCAAGCCTTCAGTGGAACAACAAAGAAGACTTAATCTAATCATAAAGGAAGTGGTCAAGAAAGAAGTGTTGAAATGGCTAGTTGCATGTATTATTTATCTGATTTCAGATAGTTCATGGGTAAGCCCGGTACAATGTGTACCAAAGAAGGGCGGTATGACCGTAGTATCTAATGAGAACAATGAGTTAATTCTGACAAGAACAGTGACGGGGTGGAGAGTCTGCATGGACTACCGCAGACTTAACAAAGCTACAAGGAAAGATCACTTCCCACTGCCATTAATTGATTAAATGTTGGATAGACTAGTAGGTCATGAGTTTTATTGCCTTTTGGATGGGTATTCAGGCTACAATCAGATTGTTATAGCTCTAGAAGACTAAGAAAAGATAACCTTTACATGTCCGTATGGTACTTCTACTTTCAGACGGATATCTTTTGGTATATGCAATGGCCCAACCACTTTTTAGAGATGTTGATGGCTATCTTTTTGAATATGGTGGAGCAAAATGTGGAGGTATTTATGGATGATTTTTTAGTATTTGGGGATTCATTTGATCTATGTCTGGAAAATTTGGTGATGGTTTTAAGAAGATGTGTTGAGGCGAACTTGGTATTGAATTGGGAAAAGTGTCATTTTATTGTACAAGAAGGAATAATTCTGGGACATAAGGTGTCAAAGAAAGGACTTGAGGTGGACAATGCTAAATTAGATACTATTGAGAATTTACCGCCACCAACTTCAGTAAAAGGTGTTCGAAGTTTTTTAGGACATGCAGGCTTCTATCGCAGATTCATTAAAGATTTCTCCAAGATAACAAAGCCACTTTGCAGCTTATTGGAGAAGGATGCACAATTTAAGTTTGATAAGGATTATGTGTCTGTATTTGAGCATTTGAAGAAAAGGTTAACTTCAGCACCAGTAATTACAGCACCGGATTGGGACCGACCATTCGAGTTAATGTGTGATGCTAGTGATTATGCTATTGGGGTTATTTATTATGCGAGCACGACCCTTGCTGAGGCTTAATTGAAGTATACCACCATAGAGAAGGAATTATTGGCAGTTGTGTATGCTTTTGACAAGTTTCGAGCGTATCTGATTGGGACAAGGGTGATAATGTACACGAATCATGGAGCAATTTAATATTTGGTGGCAAAGAAGGATGCAAAACCTTGTTTGATCAGGTGGATACTTCTGTTGTAGGAATTTTATTTGGAGATTAAGGACAGAAAGGGAATCGAGAACCAAGTGGCGAACCACTTATCTCGATTGGAAAATCAGGGAAGGGAGATAGATGACAAGACTGTGATTAATGAGTTCTTTCCAAATGAATAGTTATTTGTGGTAAAAGGGGAAGTGCCATGGTTTGCAAATTATGTGAACTACTTGGTGAGTAGGATGGTCCCTTCTAACTTAGTTGGTCATCAAAAGAATAAATTTATGCATGACGTGAAGTGGTTTATATGGGATGAACCATATTTATTCAAATAATGTACTGATCAGATGATAAGGAGATGTATCCCATATAGTGAGACAGAGGGGATTTTGCAGGATTACCATGCTTCATTATATGGCAGTCACTATGGTGGAGAAAGAACATCGGCTAGAGTGTTACAAGCAGGATTCTACTGGCCGACGATTTTTAAGGATGCTTACAGTTTTGTCCAGAGATGTGACAGATGCCAAAGAATTGGGAATATTTCAAAAAGGAATGAAATGCCATTGAACACGATCCTCGAGGTGAAAATTTTTGATGTTTGGGGGATAGACTTCATGGGTCCTTTCATTTCTTCATGTTGAAATCTATACATCTTGTTAGCAGTTGATTATGTTTCAAAGTGGGTGGAAGTGGCAGCTCTTCCAACTAATGATGCCAAGGTAGTTCTAAAGTTTTTACAAAGAAGCATTTTTACAAGGTTTGGGACTCCAAGGGCTATCATTAGTGATGAAGGTAGTCATTTTTGTAATAGGAAGTTCACAGCTCTGTTGGCTAAGTATGGGGTAAATCATTGCATTGCTACAGCCTATCATCCCCAAACTAATAGCCAATAAGAGGTTTCAAATCGTGAAGTCAAGAGGGTTTTGAAGAAAGTTGTGAACCCCACAAGAAAGGATTGGTCATTAAAGCTTGATGATGCTGTTTGGGCATATAGGACTACTTATAAGACTCCGTTAGGCTTGTCACATTTTTAGTTGGTTTATGGGAAGGCTTGTCATCTTCCTATGGAGCTTGAGCATAAGGCATATTAGGCGATTAGGAAGCTCAATTTTGATTTGAAAGCTGCAGGAGAAAAATGTCTACTCCAACTCAATGAGTTGGATGAATTCAGATTACATGCGTATGAAAACTCCAAGCTATATAAGGAAAAGGTGAAGAAATGGCATGATCACAAGATTATAAAAAGAGTATTTGAGCCGGGACAAAGAGTTCTGTTGTTTAATTCAAGACTTAAACTTTTTCCTGGGAAGCTCAAATCAAGGTGGTCAGGACCATTCACAGTGAAGACAGTTTTTGCACATGGTGCAGTAGAAGTGTTCGACAAATTCCCAGACAAGCCGTTCAAAGTGAATGGACAACGGCTAAAGCATTATTTTGGTGGCGAGATTGATAGACAAAAAGTAACCTCCATTCTTACTTCAACATGAAGTGTCAGAGATAGTCAAGCTAATTGACTATAACTTAGCACTTAATGGGAGGCACCTCAATACTTCTATCTCTACCTCTTGTTTAATTCTATTTGAGATTGTATTTGATATTTCATTTTCATGATTAGTTGTTATAGCATAACTAGTGTGAAATTAGTATTATGGGAGCTGAGTGAGCGTATGATGAGACGTAGGAGTAGCAGAGAAACTATTGTGTTAAGATAGTCATGTATGCATAATCATTAGTGTATGTTTTGATTTTGGAGGCTTGATATCTCATAGTGATAAATGTTATTTGTGCAGGTGTATTGGAGTTGATTCGTTGCTATTCTGGTAAATTGGAGATGCAGATTGGTATTGTAGAATGTAGGGTTGCGTGGCTGCGCCATGATCGCTATACAAAACCACACGCCCACGCTATAAGTCTGTGTAGTAAGAGTAATCGCGCGCCCACGCCATGTCCCCATTCAGAACACGCGCGGTCGCGCCTCAGACCGGGTATTTAAATTTTTTTAAGATTTTAAAGACATGACTTGCCCCATCTCTCATATCATTTGAAATAGCAGAGTGTGTATTTCATTCCTCCCCACAACACGCATGACTCTTCCTTCCCAAACCGTTCCAATTCAAAAGTTGTAACGTCTCATCCCACTACGCGTATATCGCATTCGTTTCCTACCCACGTTCAAAGTCTTCATTGATAAAGCTAGGGTTTTTCAGTGGGTACGTGAAATACAAGTTTGGGCTTTCTTTGTTTATCAGATATTACACCCACGATTCTATCAATCAGGTTTCTATTCTTCTTTATCAATACAAATGGGCCCAAAGCGTGCTCGCTCTCGCACTCCCGAATCATCCTCTGCCAGTAGCCAAAGTGGTGATAATGTTGATTTTCCTAAATTTATCAGTCTAGATACACAGATAGAGTATTACCGCATTGTAGCGAAATCATTTATTCGAGAAAGAGTGTTCAAGCAAAAGGCACAAGATGGGCAATTGGTGCAGATGATCAAGGAAAAATGTTGGCATGGAGTTTGCTCTACACCAATGGCTGCACCTATGGCCATTGTGAGGGAGTTTTATGTGAATGCAAAGGAGACAATGAATGGATTTTCTTTCATTTGAGGGGCTCAAGTGGACTATTGACCAAGGGCAATTTGTGGCATCTTAAATCTACCCGACCCTCCAACTGGACGCATAAATTTGGTTAAGGCGGAACAAATGGAGACAGACTTAGATGAGGTTATCACTAATTTGTGTATACTGGGTACACAATGGACTTGAACATCCGGCACTAATCAGCCTAAGACCTTCCCGGCTGCAACTCTCAACCGATATGCCAAGGCTTGGAATCTCTTTATTTATACAAAACTCATGCCATCATCCCATCAACATGAGATTTCAACAGAGAGAGCAATCATTCTTTGTGGGATTATTAAAGGGAAATACATTGATATTGGTCATCTCATTAATCAGAACATGTTACGTTATATGCAGGGGAGCACTACGGGAAGTATACCATATGCCTCGATTGTGGCTCATTTGTGTGCGAGAGCAGGAGTTAGGTGGTCTGATGAACAACTGCAATTCCCAAGTCAGGATATCACTCATGCCACCATAGCAAGATTCGAAGATTGGGCAGGAGGTACCCTGCACCCAAGGGGAAAGGGTTTCATCCTTCGTCCCGCATCATCTAAGCCATCATCGTAGCCCTCAAAGACGAATGAAGCAGGAACATCGACTCAAACCATTGCTGCTACTGATGATCGACAACACCGAAGGTTGGAGCGTAAGGTCGATGCTATGTACGACAATTTTGCAGTGTTTGCTGCGGGTTTGATGAGGTCGCTAGCAGAGGCGTTTGCGCAGCAGAGTACTGTGCTCGAGTGGCAACAATTTGGGACAGCCGTGCCATTTCCACCACCGAATTCACCACCTGAAGAGGGTGGTGCAGCTGATCAGTAGGGGAGTTCTTCTAACCCTATACCTTCATTCATTGGGACAATGAATATATTAAGTTTGGGGGTATTGGGTAGTAGGGTAGTTGCATGTAGTGTTTACATGTAGTTTAAATTTTGCATGTTTATGTGTTAGTTAATAATTACAGAAAAATTTTCTGTTTTTAGGCGTTATTATATGTGTTCGTTATATGTTTAGTTGCATGTCCCGTATTTTTAGCTTTGTGGAGTTTGAGTCTAGCTAATGATGAAACTGAATTTTGAAGGATTGTTGAATTTAATGGATAACATGAGCTTAGCTATAATGTTTTACATGATGAAATCCATAGATATTGTTTTGATGCTTTCGGTTCGCATATACGTGTTCACAAATGCTTGTTGGTATAAGAGTATTGTGTTTTATTTCTTAGTAGAAAATGTGGTTGTTAAAAATAGACTTGTGTGGAAAATGGACTTAGGCTATGAAAACATTGATAATCAAGCTTTGGGAACACATGGGTATGCTTATTAAAAAAAAGAAAAAAAAGAAAAAAAAGAAGAAAAATCTATCTTGAAACCTTCTTGAGCTGAATTATTTACTCCTTAGAAGGGGCGAGATGGAGCGTAAAACGTACTCGCTGCATAAAATAAAATAAAATAATAGCATTAAACACCGCGGAAAAGAGCAAAAATCGCCCTCGTGAGTAAAAATAAAGCAGTTTAGACCCATTGTTGAACCTTAGTTTGTATTGATGTGTTAGAGTAGTTTTTGTTGCATTAGTATACATGGATCATGATTTAAACTGCAATTTTCTGTTTTGAGCAGTTTAACATGCGTATTCTTTGCCATTGTCAAGTTTTTGGTGAACATAACACACACACACAACATCTTTATAGCAGATAGGGGTTATTTGATTGTATGATATTATGGTTGCAGCTAGTTTGAAATTTTATTCTTGAATCTGGATAATTCACTGAGGCACATTGGATTAGAATTTTAACTTAGCTGGAAAGACTTGGGACGCATTTGCATCGTAATTTAGTTGCATAGCAAGTAGTTGCTTTTCATTATTTAATGTCGTATGCATTGCTTGAGGGCAATCAATAGTTCAAGTTTGGGGGTATTTGATAACTAGGTTTTATACCTACTTACTGGATATCAATTCATGAGAATTATGCTCATCTCAAGTAGATTTTATTATGTTTTTATGCATTTTATGTTTGTTTAGCATTTTTTATAGTTAAACTCCTAAAGCAAGGAAAGACGTGGATTGACATGGTGATACTATGCATGATGGACATGGATACATGAGGAACTAAAGCAGTGGATGAGTGTTATGTAGAAAAAGCAAGATGACGAAAAGACAACGAGCAAGAAGCAGCAGCAGCAGAACATCAGAGTGTAGGACATAGAGCAGCGCGGCCGCGCTGCTAAACAAGTTAATTCTCGCGTGCCCGCACTGTCTGTCTGCAGAAGCTAAAATCGCATCCACGGGTGCCCGCGCCCATTTTATACTGGGATCACGCGCGGCCGCGCGAGTTCTCTGAAGTTGTTTGTTGACTTATTTTAAATTTGAATTTTAAGAGCGTGAGGCTTATCTAAACAATACTGGCTGGTGCTAGAGACGTGAAAAAGTCAGTTTTTATCAACTTTTTAATTGATTCATTAGGGTTCTTACGTATTAGCTATTCTAGAGAGAGTTTGGAGCACTGATCAGTATAATTCTTCTCTTATTCTAAATTATTAAAAAAAGTGCAGTACTATCTCCTGGAGATTATTGGTGATTTAGAGCATCACATTGGAACAGATTCTGCAATTGGGTTTAATCAAATCTTTTTCCTCTCTCATTTGTACTATTTGATTCCATGTGTTACTACAATCCCATAATGGTTTTCGGTTCAGAAATGAACTAAACTCCATTATGGGATTCTAACGGATTTTAATATGTAGTCTATAATTAAATGCCTGATTGTTTGATTGTATGCTTATCATTGGATTATTTATTATGAGTGAGTGTAATGAATGAATGTTTGATCACCATTCACCTTGTTTACTTATATAGAATTGAAAATGATATATGAGTATGTTTATAATCATAATAGCATACGTTTATGAGGCTGAGATGTTTTGCTTTGTACTTCGTGAGCTAGATAGAAATTTGTTGTTTCACCGTATGAAGTAATGTAAGAGCCTGTACTTTAATTCATTATCGCTGCAATTTCACATAGAAATGTAGTGATTGTGGTAGTATTGTTGATTACATGATTTCTATTACATGTGGATGTTATGTAAATAGGCCATAATTCATTGAAAATGGTCATGTCTACTTTTGTAATCTTGGCTAATGATGAATGTATAAGCTTATATGATGGTAATATTTAGATGAAGTATGAAATGAAGTTAGAATCCCATTCTTTCCAAATTTGATTCATTATCATAGTATTATTCTTTTATTCATTATTTAAGTTTAGATTAATTTAAAATTGTGAAAATTTGTTTATGCATATGAAGATAGTGATACGATTGATGTATGATAATTTATATTTAAAACATTTATATGTGGATCGATACTTTTCTTACTCTATACTACTTGTTGACCCATGTATGCTTGCATGAGTTAGAGTCCTTTTATTAAGACTAAAAAGGAGGCAACACAAGACAACCACGCCATCAGACTCAACGACCTGAACATCATCTAATTATCATGGCACAACCGCTGAGAATTCAAGAGCCCAGCTCACAAGGTGTAACCACTACACATCTAAACTTGCCTATTGGAGATCCTGCGTTCAAGAACAGACATGAGAATTGGGAACCGCTAAGTCAAAACAAGCTGGAAGATATAACATGGAGAAATGAAGCCAACAGGAGAAGGAGAGTTGCAGAATATGCCAATCCTCCAAGGAACAAAAGGCAAAAGAAATAGAGATAAGTTAAAACTCAATTCTTATTGATGTAACTAAGCTTAATTGTAATATCTATCTTTACAATCATCAAAAAATTCATGCTTATTCTCTAGAGATTTCAGTTGCTCACTGAAACACTAAGTCATATTTACTTACTAGCAACTGCATCTAGAAATTGATAATCATGACACAAATCTCATTGGTTATGTCAACATCAAATAGGGGGAGATTGTTGGGAGATTACATATTTAAATTTGATGTTGAAAGTAAATATTCATGATTATATGTAAAGTCCTTCAAGGAATATATGTATAAGGACTTAGTGGTAGATCAAAATTGTTAGGTTGATCTGAGCTTTTAATGTTCATCATTCAGTAAATGAATGTATAGATGAAAAGATAAAAGCTATTAGGTTGATCTATATCTTGAGATGTAATAGATAGGCTTCAACAGAATCTTAGTCTATCAAGCTGATCAAGAGATTGTAGAAGCCAAGGAAAAATCGTAAAGCATGGAGAATCATAGTGTGTCTGCTTTGGAGGGCTTCTCCCAGAATCATAGAGTGGTCCAAATGCTTGCCGAGCCAACTCAGATAGCATAGTGTTCTCTCGAAAGTGTAGAGTCTGCAAGTCAAGCAAGTGAAGATCGTAGTGTGCCAGTTCTTAAGAGAAATCGTAGTGCTCTCGTTTGCTAGTATCGAATCAAGTACCGAGGTGGCAAGACACTACGATCAGAATCGTAGAGCTTCATCTGTCTATGTCAGAAGCATCATGCCTTGTCCATTTATTTAAAGAATAAATCACAACAAATATGGAATGGGTTATAAACGTTGAAGTCCTCAGGAGTCCCAATGACACAACAATCATCCTTAGTATATAACAAAGAAACATATTAAAGAAGCTAAGGAAAGTACTATAGGTCAGTAGAAAACACCTTTTCAGGTGTTAGGTGAGACAACAATCTGTTGTGTCAGTAGGCCAGACTGCAAATCAGAAGTTGTGCAAAAAGCCCCCATCAAAGCTCAGAAATGTCAAATGCATTTAATACTTCAACGAATGTCTTCAACGGATACATTTCAAAGGTATCATATATATAAAACATCAGCAGATGAAAGAGATTAAGCAAGCAAAAAAATGTTGAAGAACACTCAACGCTCAACTCTATAATCTGTAAAAGAAAGCTTTCTCAGCTACTCAGTTCTTTTGAACACAAGCTTAACAGCAACTGTGTAGCACCATTCAAGAACTCAAGTATTATCAAGTGAAGTAAGAAGTTCCAAGTCAGAAGGACTTGAAGAGTTCTAAGTGAACTAAGAAGTACCAAGTCTGCTGGACTTGAAGACTTCAAAAGTAAACAAAGAAGTTCCAAGACTGCTAGTCTTGAAGGAATTTTTGAGATTCAGAGATTGTAAAGATATCCTTAGTGGATTTCTTACTCGAGGAGTAGAAGAGTGGATTAGGAGCTTTAAGTGCCCTGAACCACTTAAAAACACTATGTCTCTTATATTCTTGCTATAACTACCATAACTGCTTAACTCCTATTAACTCGTTATATCTTAAAGGGAAAACAAATAAATCACAATTCCGCTGTGTTTAAGTCATTATCAAAACTAACAAGTATTTCGAAAAGAATTTAAAATATCTATTCAACCCCCTTCTAGATAACTATTGTGCCTCTGAGAACTAACATAACCATGCTGCGATAATTGACTGTTAGAATAAAAGTGTAAACCTTCAGACTCCGAATAAGTCTAAGGTAGTGTTTTATGGTAGCTCATCGCTTAAGAAATCGTGTTGTCTTACGATGATGCAGGCCAATAAATTGTTAAGGAAAGGATGTGTAGGTTACTTAGCTTACATTGTTGATACCTAGAAAAAGGGAGTAGAAATTAAGGATATACCTGTAGTGAGAGAATTCCAAGATGTATTTCTGAACGATCTGCCTGGTCTTCCGCCAGATAGAGAAATCAAATTTGTAATAGACTTAGCACCGAGAACGACATCGATTTTGAAAGCTCCATATCGTATGGCACCAGTAGAAATGAAGGAATTGATGATACAATTACAAGAGTTGCTAGATAAGGGTTACATACGACCGAGTATGTCTTCTTGGGGAGCACCAGTGTTGTTTGTGAAGAAGAATGATAGATCGATGAGGCTCTGTATCAATTATCGAGAATTGAATAGAGTAACGATTAAGAATAGATATCCGTTACCAAGGATAGATGACCTTTTCGATCAACTAAAGGGCGCAAAGTGTTTCTCAAAAATAGATCTACGAATGGGTTATCACCAGTTGAAAGTGCGGGAGGAAAACATATCAAAGACGGTGTTTCGAACTCGTTACGGACATTTCAAATTTCTGGTAATGTCATTTGGATTGAAAAATGCTCCAGAGCTTCAAGCCATTATTAGATAAATTCATAGTAGTTTTCATCGACGATATATTGATCTACTCAAAGACGGAGGAAGAACACGCCGAACATCTGAAGATGGTTTT
The DNA here is from genome assembly GCA_016801055.1 of Panax notoginseng. Lineage (NCBI taxonomy): Eukaryota > Viridiplantae > Streptophyta > Magnoliopsida > Apiales > Araliaceae > Panax > Panax notoginseng. The sequence continues at coordinate 44,152,227 of CM029018.1, read as the reverse complement.
GGAGGCGCTAAGAAAGGAGAAGTTGTATGCAAAGTTTTCCAAGTCTGAATTTTAGATGAAGAAGGTTCAATTTTTAGGACACGTGGTGGATAAGGATGGAATTTCCGTAGACCCTGCAAAGGTAGAAGCAGTGAGTAATTGGGAACAACCGAAGACGCCAACTGAAGTAAGAAGTTTCTTAGGATTAGCTGAGAACTATCGAAGATTTATTTAGGATTTTTCTAAGATAGCAACCCCGTTGACCAATTTAACAAACAAGAAGGTGAAGTTCGTGTGGACGGACAAGTGCCAAGAGAGTTTTCAAGAACTAAAGAAGAGATTGAGTGAGGCACCTGTATTATCACTACCAGATGATATGGGAGGATTTGTGATGTATAGTGATGCGTCGCACAGAGGACTTGGCTGTGAGCTAATGCAATATGGCAAGGTCATTGCGTACGCGTCACGACAATTGAAGGATTACAAAAAATGATACCCTACTCACGACTTGGAGTTAGCTACAGTAGTTTTTGCGTTAAAGATTTGGAGACACTATTTGTATGGAGAGAAATGTGAGATATACACGGACTATAAGAGTCTGAAATATATCTTCACACAAAAAGAGTTGAACATGCGTCAGACGAAGTGGTTAGAATTGATTAAGGATTTTGACTGTGATATTCTTTATCACCTGGGGAAAGCAAACGTAGTAGCCGACGTGCTAAGTAGGAAAGGAAGGGAGAAGTTATTTTAATTAACAACTCAGGAGGAGTTAATATGGGATATAGAGAAATTTGAGATAGAAGTAAGGGGACTGGAAAGGTCTGGAGAAAGATTGTTTGCAGTGGAAGCTCGTTCAACCTTGTTGGACAAAATAAAGGAATCACAAGAGAAGGATGAAGAATGCGAGAAAATGAGGAAGAGGATCACAGAAAATGAGGAAGAAAAGTTCAAGATGGATAAAGACGGTATTTTAAGATTTGAAGGAAGAGTGTGGGTGCCAGCGGTAACCGAGTTGAGGGAAGAAATTTTACACGAGGTACACAATACGACGTATTACATTCATCCAGGAGGCACAAAGATGTACCGGGATTTGAGGCAACATTTTTGGTGGCCCAATCTAAAACGAGAAATCGCGGAGTGCATTAGTAGATGTCTTACTTGTCAACGAGTCAAAGTAGAGCACCAGAGGCCGAGTGGTCTACTTCAACCATTGGAAATACTAAAGTGGGAATAGGAGCACATTACGATGGACTTCGTGGTGGGACTTCCAGTCCCGCAAAAAGATTTTGATGCCATTTGGGTTATCGTAGATAGACTAACGAAGACAACTCATTTTCTACCGATCAAGATCTGATATAGTTTGAATCAGCTAGCGAATCTGTACGTAAAGGAAATTGTTTCACGACATGGAGTGCCACTATCGATTGTCTCTGATCGAGATTCGCGCTTCACGTCAAAATTCTGGAAAAGCTTACAAGAAAGGATGGGAACATAGCTAAGGTTGAGTACTGCTTATCATCCGCAGACAGACGGACAAAGTGAGCGAACGATACAAATGTTAGAGGACATGCTTAGAACTTGCGTGATGGACTTCAAAGGAAGTTGGGAAGATCACCTTCCCCTAGTAGAATTTGCATACAATAATAGTTATCATGCGAGTATAGGCATGCCACTGTACGAAGCTCTTTACTGGAGAAAGTGTAGAACACCGTTGTATTGGGATGAAGTCGGAGAGCGAAAGATGTTGGGACCAGAGTTAGTACAACAAACTGCAGATATGGTGACAGTGATAAGAGCTAGACTAGTAGCTGCACAAGATCGCCAGAAGAAGTACGAAGACTTGCATCATCAGGACTGCGACTTTGAAGTTGGAAGTTACGTTTTCCTGAAAGTATCTCCCTAGAAGGGAAAAGTACGATTCGGAAAGAAAGGAAAATTTAGTTCGAGGTTCATAGGACCGTTTGAAATACTGAAGCGAGTGAGCGAAGTGGCGAACCAAGTTGCATTACCACCTGAGTTGGAGCACATCCATAACGTGTTTCACATATCAGTTTTGCGTCCGTAAAAGCCTGACTACAAACACATGATTTCTTACGAGCCCATTCAGTTGGAGAAGAATCTGGCATATGAAGAAATTCATGTCCAGCTATTAGATAGGAAAGAACAAACACTAAGAAATAAAATTATATCATCTGTAAAAGTACTTTGGCGAAACCATGATGCCGAGGAGGCCACGTGGGAATTAGAAGATAAGATACAAAGGGACTATCCCTATCTATTTGTGTAACCTTGTACCAATTCCAAGGACGGAATTTTTATAAGGGGGGAGGATGTAAGAACCGTGAATTGCATGAAATAAATATTATTTTGATATAATAAGAAAATGAATATTTATTTGAATATAAATATTGATGTGTTGTGAGATTAGTAATTCAATTAATTTAAATTGAATTTATATGAGAATTGAGAATTGTGAAATGCCTTGTGTGGCATGAGAATGGAAATTTGAATGGTTTAATTAAGGAATGAATAAATTGAGAAGTGAATAATTAATTAATATTATTTAATTAATTAATTTTTATTGTGAACATTAGAATAATAATGAGTAAAGTAATGCAACGATTAAACACACTAACACTATATTTCTATGATACTACATAAAAACTACGAATTCAGGCAAATATTTAAGTCATAAGGCATCCGATTCGCGGGTTTAAATCACACTTATCAAATACCCCCAAACTTAAGTCTTTGCTTGTCCTCGAGCAAACTATCTAACACAATAATAACAGTAGACACTAAGAATGCAAAAGGAGTATATATATATATATATATATATATATATATATATATATATATATATAACAATCTATACTAGCATCGTGGCTACGAAACTCTAAATAAGCTACTCCCCAAGAGTAAGTCAAACACGGGAATGAATAAGGGTTCATTACATTTCAATCATAAGACCGTATTCGATCCATTCTAAGTGCGTGTGTGAATACCAACCGTCCTGACTAATCATAGCTCAACTACGTTTGCGCAGTCGAATGTTAAAACCAAGCAAACTCCGTAACTTAAACATTCAACAAGCATTAAGAACAAGGTGCAAATGCAGGAGAAGATCAAAAGGCTCTAGCATGCCGACATCAAAATTAGACTCGGACAGTACTCAATTACCTTAGGCTACAGAACTACCCATGAATGAGCTTTTGATCAGTGACTCCCAAGCCAGATGACTTTAGGGCACTAGGTGTAGAACACCCCTAAGAATCTAATAACTCGAGCAGTAAAGACCACGTAATCAACATAAGTCAAATGAGACTTCACAACAAGAACGAAGATTAATCAGCGAGTGCGTTTTATGCTCCATCTCGATATCGGCCCTGCGTTTATGGGCGAGTGCATTTTACGCTCCATCTCGACCCACCGCAAAACTTTCGATATGCAATTTTTTTTTTCAAACTAGAATCCAAGATCCAACACTGCAAAAATACCTAAATCTTTTATTACCTTGCACAAATGAAAGTTTATAAGAGTGAACAAGTTTTCATCATAATAAACACACAAACTATACTCGAACAATAATTAGTTAACACAGTTGGTCGGTGCTTGCTAGAAGGACAGATCAATAACAGTCTAAACTTATCAACTAATAAACCCCTAACATATGTCATGTTTGACATAACTCTACGAGAGACATACTCATTTGGCGCTACAAATAGCCGCAATCAAAAAAATCGGCAATGATAAATATAACACCCTTGCTAAATAGCAGCTCAAAATAGGGTGAAAAGGCCATTTACATGGCACAAGCATATAAATCTGAATAAGCCCCAAAAAGATGGCTAAAAACCACAATCATGCTAATAAAATTGAAATAAAACCAAAAGCAGTTTATGGCATCCATAAAGATAAAAAAAATATTCAACATAATCCCGCAGTTCAAAAGACTGCACCACAATACTGATAACTACAAACATAATAAAGATAGTAAGTCTGGCAATCCTAAAATGGCAGTAATGAGATAGAAAGATAATGAGATAGACAGATAAAGAGATAGACAGATAAAGGCTAAAACACCCCCAAACTTGAAGTGAGTAATGCCCTCATTGCTAAACATAAAGCAATTGAATATAAGAGGGCTTCCCTGAAGATCGCTCACTCAGCAGCGACATCGGCTTCGGCTTCGGCTTCTTCCTCATCTGGCACGTCCTGTCAGCTTCGGTAGGGGGTGATGGTGGAGGGTATGGTGGAAAAATAGGAGGGTCGGGAAACTGGTATGGCGTGAACTAAATGCCCTCACCACAAAAGTCAGTGTAGATGCTCTGCATTGTGTTCACCAACTCAGCCTGGTACTGCATTGCTATCTCCTGCCTCTGAGCCACTGCTGCGATATGCCTCTGCTGCCTTTGTGCCTCAGCGTCCTGCTTATGATGCAGCAGGGTGAGGGATGCCATGATGTCTGCTAAAAAACCCTGACTAGCTGGGCCTGCCTCAGGTGCTTGAGAGGGCTCTGGCTCTTGGCCGGCTGAAGGAGGCAGCTCTGTAGGTGGTCCGTATCCTTCGCCCCTGACATGAGATTCTGCCCCGTCCCAAACAGTGAAACGCTTGATCGTTTGATGGTCGATGACAGTCATGGGCGGCGAAGCTATCTCATCTGGACCCCACTGTACCCCGGCCTGCTTGCAAAAAAGCGTGATCACGGATGGATGGGGAAGTCCTGCAACGACTGTACTCTTGATAGCCTTGATGATCAAGTCGTGGATGAGAACTCCGATATCCACATTCAAACCCGTGACACTGGCGAAAAGCAGAATCGCCCTTTCTTTAGTCACATCGCTTAGGTGACGAGTCGGGAGCATAGTGGCACAAATGAAACTGTACCATGCCTTTCCATAGCGACTGAGCGCAGCAGCCGAGAAGCTAGTCTTTTCACCGGTATAAATATTTTTCTTCTAGGCCGTCCCGGGCTTACAGAGCCTTCGGATGACATCTTCCTGGTCATAGCCACGGAATCCTAGCTGCATATAATCATTTCCCGCGTAGTTTGGTGCCCCGAATAATGCATTGATGGAAATGCTGTCAAATGGTATGAACCTTCCCCTCACTTGAACCACAATAGGACCCTCAGGACTGGCATTGACATAGAATTCTCGAACCACCAGGACAACAGCTGATACTGGCGGTTTGGTGAAGTTAAGCCACTTGCGCTCCATGATCACATTCATGATTTCCCCATCTTTTTTATCCGGCCGCAACCCCCTTTCGGGAATCAAATTTCGCTTGCCGAAAGAGTCTTTGTACTGCTTGAAAGTTTCCTCACTAACAAACTTGGCGGGGTCCCAAGCCTGTGGTGGAGCCACGGAAGATGAAGAAGAACCACCGACGCTAAGTCATTGCCTTTTGGGTGCCATGATGTAATTTGTTGATGAGGTTCCCACAAACAGCCTTAAACAGTGCCAATAATCTGAAGAGATGACTCCTGAAGCAATGCAAAACAAACCCCCAATACAAACCCAGCGAAAACAAGCCAAAACAGTTCGATTACTCCTTGAGGCAAATAAGCAAACACCTTGTGTGCGTTTTCCAAACTATACTTGGACATCCCTTTGCTTAATGCTACTCTAACCAGATTTCCATCAGTGGAAATCACCCCAAATCAAACAAGAAGAAGAACATAGAGAAGCAAATAAACCAACAAAATCTCTGATAGAATGAAAACCCTCAAAAATACCTTAAGAATTAAACCCTTGCACTTGAGTGGGGTTGCCTTTGACAAACAATCGATGCTATGGTCTGACTTTGTAGGTTGAGAAGAGACACGATCGATGTTTGCTTGGATTTGTTGGGAATGATACGACTGATGGGTCGTATTCTTTTAGGCTACCGAGAGAGAGAGCTGAGATTGTTAAGAGAATTGAGGAGTCTTAGCCGAAAAGCCTGCTTATAATTGCACTTGAAATTCAAAAACACGCCACTGGCGCCGCGGTACGAGTGTTTGTTCATAACTCGGCGCTGCGGCGCGAGTTTTCAGTAACTGGCGCTTCTTGTGGCGCCGCAACTCGAGTTTTTAATAACCGGCGCTTCTTGTGGCGCCGCGGCGCGAAAGGTAATGGAGCCGGCGCCTCTTGTGGCGCTGCGGCGCGAAAGACAATAGTGGAGCTGGCGCCGCAGCGCGAGTGCTGAACTCTGCGATTTTTTTATTCCCCTGCTATCTGCACATACCAAAACAAGAACAACCACTATACTACACAAGCAAACATATACTTTTTAAAACATAGCAAACACTATTATTATATGCAGATTATCATACGAAACATGTTTCCCGTAAATGAGAGACACACAACATAAAATCCATCAACTATGCTATATAATAAAATGAACAATCACTAAGTAAACTAGAAATGAGTGAAGAAACATATAAAATTTATACCGAGATGGGGGTGCCTCCCCACCAAGCGCTTGTTTTATAGTCGTCGGCTTGACTATCATCCCGACTTAGATCGGGTCTCCAAGTGTAATGGAGGTATGTTGACGGTCAACCTCGCCGCCCCAGTAGTGCTTTACACGTTGCCCATTCACCTTGAATGTTGAGTCAGAATTTGGGTCCTTAAGCTCTATTGCTCCATGCAGATAAACCTTAGCGATAGTAAAAGGGCCCGACCATCGGGACTTTAGCTTCCCAGGAAACAACTTTACCCGGGAGTTAACAAAAGAACTTGATGGCCCGGTTCAAAATGCCTTTCAAGGATCTTCTTGTCATGCCATTTCTTGGTCCTTTCCTTGTACAACTTGGCGTTTTCATACACCTACAGACGAAACTCATCTGCTTCATTTAGTTGTAACAGCCGCTTTTCTCCCGCTGCCTCAAGATCAAAGTTAAGCTTTTGAATCGCCCAGTAAGCGTTGTGCTCCAGTTCGACCGGGAGATGACATGCTTTACCATAAACTAGCCTATATGGAGACATTCCGATGGGCATTTTATACGCTGTGCGGTAGGCCCATAATGCATCATCCAGCTTCTTCGACCAATCCTTACGGGCTGGGTTAACAATCTTTTCCAAGATTCGCTTCACTTCTCGGTTCGAAATTTCAGCTTGGCCGCTGGTCTGAGGGTGGTAAGCAGTGGCTATTTTATGAGTTACCCCATACCTGGCTAGAAGGGCTTCAAAATACTTATTGTAGAAGTACGACCCTTCATCACTAAATATGGCCCGAGTTGTGCCAAAACGGGTGAAAATATTCTTTTTGAGGAACTGAAGCACCACCTTAGCATCATTTATTGGCAAGGCAACTGCTTCCACCCACTTTGAGACATAATCCACTGCCACCAGGATGTAGAGATTGTTGAACGAAGACGGGAATGGTCCCATGAAATCTATGCCCCAGACATCAAACAACTCTACTTCCAAAATATTCTACAGTGGTAGTTCATGCCGCCTTGAAATAGTGCCCACCCGTTGACATCTGTCACAGTGCATCGCATAGGCATGAGCATCTTTAAAAAGGGCGGGCCAATAAAATCCTGATTGTAACACTTTAGCAGCAATTCGCTGGCCTCCGAAATGGCCTCCATAAATAGACGAATGGCAATGATGCAACACGCCTTCCATTTCTTCTTCAGGCAAACATCTACGTAAAATTTGATCCGAACACTGTTTGAATAAGAAGGGCTCATCCCATAGGTATTGCTTGGCATCTTTAAGGAATTTCTTCCTTTGTTGGAAACTTAGGCCTTGAGGGATAACTTGGCAAGCGACGTAATTTGCGAAGTCCGCATACCACGGGACCTTGCCATTCACCACAAAGAGCTGCTCGTCTGGAAAAAAATCATTTATAGCCTTGTCGGCTTCGCTCAAAGATGTGGTGTTTTCCAATCTACTTAAATGGTCGACAACCTGATTCTCAGTTCCCTTCTTGTCTCTGATTTCTAAGTCAAATTCCTGTAGAAGCAGAACCCACCGTATCAATCTCGACTTAGCGTCCTTCTTTTCAATCAAATACTTGATCACTGAGTGATCGGTGTATACGATCAACTTCGTCCAGATGAGGTAGGAACGGAACTTATCAAAAGCATATACCACCGCCAACAGCTCCTTCTCAGTAGTGGTGTAATTTAACTGAGCATCAGTCAATGTCTTACTGGCATAATAAATGGTATGGAAAACCTTCTCCCTTCTCTGGCCCAAAACTGCCCCTATAGCATAGTCACTGGCGTCGCACATCAGCTCAAAAGGGTAGGCCCAGTCTGGAGCTACCACGATAGGTGCCGAGACAAGCCTTTTCTTTAATAACTCAAAAGCGCTCAGGCAGGCGGCATTGAATTGGAAAGGCATGTCCTTTTCCAAAAGAGTGCACAACGGTTTAGTGATCTGAGAGAAGTCCTGTATAAACCTTCTATAAAAACCGACGTGCCCGAGGAAACTCCTCACCCCTTTTACTGAGGTGGGTGGTAGAAGGTTATTGATCACATCTATCTTAGCCTTGTCAACTTCAATTCCTCCTACAGAAACCCGATGACCCAAAATAATGCCCTCTTCGACCGTGAAGTGGCACTTCTCCCAATTTAACACCAAGTTTGTTTCAACACATCGATGGAGAACTGCCGTCAGATTAGTCAAGCAATTTTTGAATGAGCTCCCAAAGACTGAGAAGTCGTCCATGAAGACCTCCAAGGTCTTCTCAACCATGTCAGAGAATATTGACATCATACACCGCTGAAATGTGGCAGGAGCATTACATTACCTGAAGGACATTTTCCGGAAGGCAAAGGTCCCATAAGGACATGTAAATGTCATCTTCTCCTGATCTTCCGGAGCAATAGAAATCTGATTGTACCCCGAATAGCCATCAAGCAAATAATAGTATTCGTGCCTAGCCAACTGGTCCAGCATCTGATTAATGAAATGAAGGGGAAAGTGATCCTTACAGGATGATTTGTTCAGCTTCCTGTAATCCATGCACACTCTCCACCCGGTCACCATCCTGGTGGGAATCAGTTCGTTATTTTCGTTGGACACCACTGTCATCCCCCCCTTCTTTGGCACACATTGGATTGGACTAACCCAAGGACTGTCTGAGATGGGGTAAATAATGCCCGTATCTAGCAACTTAATGATTTCTTTCCGGACAACCTCCTTCATAATAGGATTTAGCCGCCTCTGATGCTCTATAGATGGCTTCGAGCCTTCCTCCAAAAGAATTTTTTGCATACAGAGGGTTGGGCTGATCCCTTTTATATTAGCGATAGACCATCCTAAGGCCGTTTTGTACTTCTTGAGCACAAGCAACAGCTTTTCTTCCTGACACTTGGTTAGAGATGTAGAAATTATCACAGGTAATGTAGATGAAATTCCTAAATAAGCATACCTCAAGTGAGTAGGCAAAGGTTTGAGCTCAAGGACAGGAGGTTTGATGATAGATGGCTGAGCTTTGGATGTAGAAGCCTCATTATCATTCAGAGATTCGAACTGTCGGTGGAATTGCTTTGATCTTTGAGGTTCATCGAGCCACATGGCATATTCCACATGTGAAGGATCTTCTGTAGTATTAACCCCAGTTAATGAAGCTTTCAAGGAGTTTGGAATGCAAGTTTCTGAGAATACCCCCTCCACTGATTTATCAATAGTGCTAATCTGGAAACAATCCTCAGGGGTATTAGGATATTTCATGGATCGGAAGACATTGAACGTCACTTCCTGATCGTTAACTTTCATTGTCAACTCCCCCCTTTGGACATCAATGAGGGTTCTCCTAGTTTCCAAGAACGGCCTTCCCAATATTATTGGGATTTCCCTATCCTCCTCAAAATCAAGGACTATAAAATCCGCCGAAAAAATGAACTTGTCGACTTTCACTAGCACATCCTCTACAATTCCCTTCGGGTATGTCAGAGATCTATCAGCTAATTAAAGGGTGACATTTGTTGGCTTGGCTTCATTTAGGCCCAGCTTTTTATAAATGGAGAGGGACATCAAGTTGATGATGGCCCCTAAATCACAAAGAGCCTTCCCAATAAACTGATCCCCAATGGAGCACGGGATTGTAAAACTTCCCGGGTATTTGAGCTTTGGCGGAAGCTTGTTTTGAAGGGTGGCACTACATTCTTCTGTCAGCGCCACCGTCTCATAATCCCCCATTTTTTGTTTCTTGGACAGAATATCCTTCATGAACTTGACATAACTAGGCATTCCCTCCAATGCCTCTGTAAATGGGATGTTTATGTGCAGTCTTTTGAACACCTCCAAGAATTTGGAAAACTGCTTATCCAACTTCTGTTTCTGCATCCTCTGGGGGAATGGTAACTGAGGGAGAGGCTGCATGACCACAGTCGTTGGAGGAGATGGTGATGAAGGGTTGTCTTTACCACTTTCCTTACCCCCACTAGTTTCAGCATTCTCCTTCTCAAAAAATTTCTCGTCAGACACTGTCTCAACTGCCACAGGAATACCCTCTCCACCTTGCACATTAGTGGTTCTCCCACTTCGTAGGGTAACTGCTTTACACTGCTCCTTGCCTTCCCTCTTTGGGTTGACATCAGTGTCGCTTGGCAATGCGCCTGGTGGTCGACTATTCAAGGCAGTAGCCAACTGACCCATCTGTACTTCAAGATTCCTAATGGAGGCTTCTTGATTGTTACATCTGGTTTCGTTCTGGGCTATATACCTCGACAGAAGATCTTCTAAACTGGGCTTCCTTTCCTGTTGTGGTGGAGGATGGTGAAACTAATTCTGGTTGCTCTGTGGATGTGGGTTAAACTGAGTCTGAGGTTGGAATCCAGGAGGATTAGCATAATTTGGTCTGGTAGTTGGAGGTTGTTGTGGATTGGGGTGGTTACTGTTGTTGTTGGAATTGTTGCCCCATGAAAAGTTTGGATGATTTCTTAACCCCGGGTGGTAATGAGTGGGAAGGTTAGAGTTTTGTTACCGCCCATAGTTGGAAACAAATTGAACTGACTCAGGGCATATTGCACACAGATCCGTAGGGTGGCTCCCTTGGCATAATTCACATTGAACTACGACACTCTACACGTTCTGAACCGCTGAAGGTTCCTGGTTATCTAACCTTCTCGTTAGTGCTGCTACCTGAGCCGCTAACGTAGCGATAGAGTCAACTTCATAAACCCCCGCTGGTCTTCTCGGGGCTTGTCTGTCATTTGGCCATTGGTAATTATTGGCCGCCATGGTCTCCACTAGCTCATATCCTGCTATGTGATGTTTGTCCATGAAGGCCCCTCCAGATGCGGCATCAATACTCGAACGAGTTGATCCTGCCAACCCATTATAAAAAGTTTGGATGGGTAACCATTCGGGCAATCCATGGTGCAGGCATTTCCTTAGAAGATCCTTAAACCGTTCCCACGAGTTGTATAAGGATTCTGATTCGAACTGAATGAAGGATGTGATCTCATACCTGAGCCTGGCTGTTTTAGCTGGTGGAAAGAACTTCGCCATAAATTTCTATGCCATGTCAGTCCATGTGGTAATGGAGCCTGATGGTAATGAATGTAGCCAGCTCTTGGCTTTGTCCCTCAAGGTGAAAGGAAACAACCGGAGTCTGATGGCATCGTCAGACACTCTGTTGCATTTAAATGTGTCACATATCTCCAGAAAATTGATTAAGTGATCATTAGGATCATCATTCGGTTGTCCCCCAAACTGAATATTGGTGCACATTTGAATGGTGCCCGACTTGATCTCAAAATTATTAGCTTGGATGGCGGGCCTAAGAATGCTCGCCTGGAGATCGTCTGACACAGGCATAGCATGCTCCCTCAAGGACTTTTGCAGTGGGTCAGCCATAATGATAGGAGCAGGTATGTACCCGAATTTTTCTCTCCGCAGTCGTCTGAATGTTCTTTTAACCTCGGGATCGAGAGGAATTATATTTCATCCCTTCCGAGGTGGCATAAACAATGTGGACTACCAGAAAAGAGAAATTAAACAAAAAATTCAGTTTAAAGTAAGATCGTAATGACTTAGTTTTAATAATGTAAAACAATTAATTCTAAGTTCCCGGCAACGGCACCAAAAACTTGTTGCACGATTTCGCAACCGCAAAACACGCGCAAGTATACGCGGTCTTAACAAGTAATATAAGAAAGTAGAGTGTCGAACCCACGAGGACAAAGATTTAATCGGAAACAAATACTAAGGTAAAATCGTTACTAAACTTATCTAAACGATTGGAGGTAAAGGTTGGTTAAGCTATTTTAGTAAGAAAACTAACTAAGAGATGTTGGTTGTGATAGGAAGGTAAGATTGGATTACAAATCCCCTAATGCTTCGCCTAATCTTCTAACTCTCCGCAATACAAACAAATCAAGGAATGGTCGACCTAGAACAATAATAGGCATAAAATTCTGTCGAAGGTCAAATGCACATCCCTAGCAAGCTAGAACACCATATGTCTATGGGTGGAACTAACTGGGTCGAGGTCATTAAGCACATTCACAAGGTCACACAAGGTAAATAAGGATATGTCTATCCTATTGGCACATTAAGCCCCACATTCAAATGTCAAGGTCATAACAGGTGTTGCTGCATTTAAAGACAAACAGTAATATCCATTTATCAATTTCCATTACTATCAGTACCAATTTCTTTATCAAGAAATCAGACAATATAAGCAAAATACAACAACCCATTCCAAAATGCTTCATTATATTAAACGAGAGAGAAAGTCGATTAAGCTATTCAAAAGGTTACATTGCAATCCTAAAATGGAGTTAGTTCATAACTATGGGACTAACACAAATTTCTACTGCACTATCCATTATCAGACAAATACAATAAAAACAATATTTGCAATAAGAAAAACCCCTGTAGAAAGAAGTTATCTTCTGCCAAATATTCTCTTCACGCGCACAGTCGGAAAATGTGGAGAGCAATTGATCTCTTTTTCTTCTCAAGCTTCTTCCCTCTCTCTTGTTATCTATTTTTCTAGTATATGTCTGTGTCTGTGCCTTAGCTGCTGCCTCCTCATTCTAACATCTTTTTTTCCCTTTTTGCTAGGTCAAACAAAGTCCTTGTCTGCCTGGGAACCGGAGGTGGCGTCGCGGCGCGGGCCACCAAGTATTGAGCAGCGCTGCGGCGCAACATTATGAAATGGGACACGGAGATCGCGTTGCAGCGCGAGACAAAGGGGATGTGTGGCGCCATGGCGCGGCTTACACCAGCTGGGGTACAGGCCATAGCGCTGCGGCGCGGCCATTAAGCCTGGAGATGGCGCCGCGGCGCGAACATTGGCAAAATGATTGTTTTGCCCCTTTAAAACTGCAAAAACACTGTGAAGCTCTGCAATGCAACGATTAAACACACTAACACTATATTTCTATGATACTACATAAAAACTAAGAATTCAGGCAAATATTTAAGTCATAAGGTATCCGATTCGCAGGTTTAAATCACACTCATCAGGAGCTAAGGAGAAGGGTGGTTCTGGATTCATTCTACTTCTTTAATTCAATAATTGTAATTAGGATGATGATTACTTTGATAATTTCAGTTTTTATTTCAACTGTGATGAACTAATTTGCTTATTAGGCTTATAACAGATCTTTATTGTGGAACGACGATTATGTAGTCCATAATTTCAGTTTAATAATCTATCATTCAGTTAATCTATTGTGATTTGCACTTTAATTTATGAATTGCTTGATCAACAATTATGTATGGAATTGTATGGACTCGAGAGATAAAATATGAATCTAGACTTAGTCACTATAGCATGTGTTCTTAAATTCTGTGAGTGAATGGAATCTTGATGAATGTTAGGGTAGAGATATGCTTAACATCACATGTAATCGAATAGAGAACTTGAAATTAAATCTTCTTTGATTGTAATTCACATAGAGATATAGTGAATTAGTTAATTAAGGCGCTTAGCTTAATTCTATCTAATTTATGAGTTTAAGTTAATATGGTATTAGTGCATCGAGAGATGGCTAGTTCTATTTTAGTGCTCTTGATTAATAAACTGGGATAGTGAATTGAACTGAAATAGGGTGTAGTAATTGGAGTGATACTTGAAATGAAGTCGTAAGCCTAATTCTCCATTATTTGCTTGAAATTACAGTTTTTGAGTTTGTTGATTACTTAGTATTTTCATGTTTTTAGTTTTTAATAGTTATAATCATTGAATTGGATAGTTTAATTGTAAGAACTCGAATGTTTAGAAATCATTAAAATAAGAATTTAGTTAATAAAATTCTTAAGGCATGAGATGGGTTCGAACAAGAATATATAATTGTGTTACGAGGGATGTAGTATTGTGTTACATAGGGTAATATGAGCTGTGTAATAAGTGATGTTATGTTTAATAAATATATATCATTATTATATATTTGATATATATTGTAGAGATGGATTAGTAAGAAGATGGGTAAGATTTATCTGTCGACATTAAATAATTTATAGAATTATTTTATCATAGTAAGTTGGTGACATTAAATATCTTTGATAATCACCAATTTCTTGAGTATATGTATGAGAAAGTATCAAGTCCAAGTCAGTGCAACCGTACCTTTTATGGTGGATGTGTAGGAGATGGGGTAAATGATTCCTTCAGAGAGCGGAGATATATACGAATTAGTAACCGATCTAACTCACTGCGAAAACAGTGTAGACGAGACGGAAACCAATTTGTTGGTTGTTTGTGGGAAACCACTCAGTGTACTATATTGAATACTATTAAAGACTTGACGCGTGCTAGGTTTAGACTTGTATGCGTGTACGTTGTGACGAGAGAAGAAAATCGATATACTTTTAAATTGGTTAGAGAGTTATTATGTAATTTGATATACGACGAGAAGTGAAGGTTAAAGGAATGTATATATGTGTTATATTTTGAAGTATATGTTATTGGTAGGAAAAAATACTATAAATTAGATTTTATAGTTGAGAACAATAGAGATTATAAAACTCTAAGTTTGATATTTAAATTATTAAAGAAAATAGTAATCCATGCTGTGGAACCAAAGAAGAGGTTGATTTTAGATGAGTTACCATGTATGAGGTATATGTAAAATGATTAGGAGCATAGATTTTATTTCTGCTAATGCAGAACTGGTCTACCTCTGAACTTAGTATGATGCAGCTGCGCCATTTTCAAGCCTATGACCAGCGCAGCTGCACCGGTCTGTAGAAAATTCTGAGTAAGTGTGTGGAATTTAAAATATAAGAAATGGGTACTAAGGACTCATAGGGATACATGTATACATCTATATACGTATATGAATGTATAAGGGAAGTATTTGAATACATATGTATAAAGACTAGTATGTTAGCATTATGTACAAGTGAGATAACAAAATGTAACATACTGCAATAGATCACTCCCATGACCCTTAGAAATGCTGCAAATTGGAGTTAAATAAGCTTGCTAGATAACTCATATGATAGCAATGATGTTTAGCCCAATGGCTAGGGTACAATGAATAGTAGCAGTTGGTGGGAGTTAGCCACCAACTCTTCTTTGCCCCTTGTGTAATGACCATAAGAGGGTAATAGATTGGCTATGAATAGAGACCATTAAATTAGTGCTAGTATATAAGCTAAGAGAACATATAATATAATGATATTACATTATGACCATATTATAAGATGTAATGTTAAGAATAGTATTATTTTGTATTATTAAAAGCTTATGGACTATTAATTACTAAGTTCATATAATTATGTCTTGTGTGGCATAACTAGTGAAGTTAAATCAAATGGAAAATTAATGGGAAGTATTAAAAGAAAATAAACGATTAATATTAATTAATCGTTGTGATGTGATAATGGGTTGAAAGTACCCAATTGATTTATATTTAGCCCAATTAAAATATTATTTGAACTAGCCCAAATGTACATAAATTATATGATATGGGTATATAATAGATCCCTAATTTTCATATTATAGTAACAATTGTATATTAAAATTTTATTTTGGGAATTAAAAGGAACTAAACTAAGCTTCAGTTGCTGAGTTATAAGCTTGTCCCAATTTTAGTGTCACTTTTATATGCCAGCCGAGTATTAGGCCAATGGCCTACCCCTCTACTTCTCAAACTCAATGATGGTGATGATAGCCAAGGGTGTGGGTTGAAAGGGGTGGTTCACCAACTCCTTCTTGTCCAACATCTTCTTTCTTCTTCCATTACTTTAATCCTTGAGGCAAAGCTTTGGACTGTGTAGAGAATTCTCCATAAATAGAGCTCTTTCTTCTCATTTACGTGGGTTTAGTTGTCTGAGAATTTGGCTATGAAAGGTTGGTAGAATTGAGAGCAATCAGAGATTTGGAGAGCTATGGTTAGCAAATCTAAGTTTCAAGTGGTAACAATTCTATTATATATGCTCTTGAATTCCTAAGTTTTGAATTACTATAAAAGTATAAGGAAAAGTATCTTTTGAGTCACAAAATTGATGGTTAAGGGTTGTTATAATCCATGAATTAATGTTTGGTACTGTTAAGATTCTCATATGCGAAAACAACGGAAGTTAAACGAACCAATTTGGTTGAGAAACGAATTCGTAATGAACGAATTCACTAAATTGTCAAAACATGAACATCTAGTATGAACATGAGTTGTAAATTCATATTTGGGTTAGTTAATATTTATGTTAATTGATGGGTATTTGGTATGTTGTAGTTTTATGAGTTACAAACCCATAGAATCGAAAATGGACTAGTTTGGATGAGTATAACTCATGTTATGAAAATCGGAAGGAGTATGGGTCTATAAAATCGCGAAGAGTAGAGCCTGAGGGGCTGTTCTTTGACCTGGGGTGTAGCTGTGCTGCCCCCACGGCCATTTAGGGTGCAGCTATGCCAGACATCAGTGTCTGGTGGACTGCTTTGACCTGTAGTAGTAAATTAGGCATAACATTTTCATACTAAATTCAATTGCGGTGATTTAAGATGATCTGGAACGAGGACGAATAGACCTACAACTTTTGTTCTTTAAGTTTTTCAATTTGAGGTCATTACAAGCGGTCAAAATAGGCATTTTGTGACTGTTATGTATTTAGAGGCAATAGGAGGGCGTCAAACGAGCACATACACAAGTATAGTGCTCCCGACGATGGAATATGTTATTCTAAGTGATAAAACATAAATATGCATGATAATAGACATGACATATAAGATTTCCTTGCTCATAATAAGAAAGCATTAGCATGGCTTAGTATGTGTTTTGAAAAGAAACTTAAAGATTTTGAAAACAAACTTTGACGAAATTGTGTACCTTTAATTCTGACCTTGATAGCATATCTATGAGGTCTAATTACACATGATATAAGATTCAAAGTTGAATCATATGTGTGATAGATAACTTATTTTGGTTTAAAACCATTTCAAAGGCAAACTCTGATACTTTTGCAAACTATGTTTTATAAGCATGGAGAGGTTATATTTTGACCTTGCAAACGTAGAGAAAAACATGTACAAACGACTATGACATGTAAGTTGAAGTTTCCTTGCATGACTAGTTTAGTATGACATTGATTTTGAGAATAAAGCTTTGAAGTTTTGAAACTAAGAGGGACAAACATTAAGTACTTGTGTTCCGATCTTATGTGTAAACATGATAGGACTTTTATGCCTCTAGGCATGATGGGTACGTGTACACTACTAGATAGACGTAATATGAACTATGCATGTCTTAAAGTAAGATTTCAAGTGATAAACCATACTAGACATATGATTACATGAAAGCATGTGTATTGAAAGTTGTTTAACCTCGTTGGTGGTCATATAGTTAGACCCTTGCTGTATGAACTTACTTAGCCTTGAAATAAATGACAATAAAACTATAAAGTGTAAAACAACTTAAGGTAAATACAAGAGACACCCAACTTGGGCTAAGATCTCTTAACTTGTGGGTTAGTTATGTGTTAACAGTCATGCATGCTAAGAACCCAGATAAAACCAAAAAATAAATATTCAACTTTGGTTTGGCCAGGGGACGGCGTAGCTGCGCCCATCCTAGGCCAGATTACAGCGCAGCTGCGCTGCAGGGCAGTGTTGTCAAACTGTTTTAATGGTAACCCGAACCTTAAAACATGTGTGTATGAATGTCTTAAGTTATAATACTTGACAAATTGATGTTTTAAGTATATGAGCATGTAATGGTTATATAAAACCCATATTTGTTAAAATTTGCAAAATGTAAGAACGATGTAGATCACACATCTATAAACTTTAAATGTGTATCAAACACATAGTTAGTCAAGTGTGTGATAAAGGTTTATGAATGTTGATATTAAGCATGCATAGCTAAGGTGTAGTATATAGCTATTCTAAGAGTTTACTAAGAAAACAAAGGGAAGGTTTTAAAAACCAAGATAGAGAACAATGTAACATTATTATTACATTAAGAATGTATGAATGTATGACTAATGGATATGAATCCATGATTATATAACTGTGTAGGAATACACGCAGTGCAGATAAGCTTTAAGCATTTAAGTCGTAGTTGATAAACTACGAATCAGGTAAGTCTTTTAGTTCCTATTTGATATATATGAATTCGATAACTGTTAGTTGAGCTATATTATGCTATGCGAATGTTGATGTATATATATGAAATGCATATGAGATATGTATGAAATTGAAAGTTGATCTTTGATAACATGCTTGTGAAGTAAATCTATATGCCAACTATGTAAGAAGTAACATGCGTAGTAAATATAAATTGATTATGAATGCATGAGCTGAATATACTATTCTATGCTATGTGCTGCATGAAAATTGTTAGAATTGTTGGGCTGTCGAGCTCACCCTTGTAAATAACCACTTTTACAAGTTAAGGACTCACGATAAAGATTACGTGCTACTTGATTGATAAAGTTCAATAATAATGAAGGAGATTGGTTTATTTATTTATATACTCTTGAGCCATGTTTAGGTTTTAGGAGATGTACATGATACTAGTTTACGATGTGTAATACATGTTAAGTTGTATTATGTGATACATAGAGGAGTTCGAATCGAGATGTAAAGATTATACAATAATTCGAATAGAATGAATCATAACATAATTTGATTTAAGGATATGTAATTGATTCAAGTTAAGATATCAATAAAATATTTATTTTGAAAGGAGATTGAAAAAGTTTAAATTATTTCGCATATTTTTATAACATCAAATATTATGTAAGACAGGAATGGTAAATGATCAAGATTAGAAACTTATAAAAGTTTGGGGTCATTATCAGATCCTGGAAATGGAAAGAATTTATAGTCTAAATTGTAATAAGCAAAGTTTTATTCATTAAGTTATGAATAAAATATATAAATAATTTGACGATAGTAGTATCGTGGTGGACTGGATCCGTGGTTCGAATGGACCTAAATTTGGGGGCGTCACATTAATAAAATTTGGATTAATATAAAGATGGTAATTGTTAGGATTAATTTCATACTAGTCTCTGTGGGAACTATACTTGACTTATCATTATATTACTTGTTGATCACGTATACTTGCGTGTTGTGCGTAACTAGATTTTACCCAACAACTGCCTACGTACTCCCGGGGTTAAGGGAGATCAGGTCATCTGTAGTACATGCTTCGTAGTGAAAACTTGAATTGAATTGATTTTTCTTTTTTCAGAAGGTGGTTTGCAGTTAACTCAAACATAGTACCTCTTAACGGTGTCTAAATTAATAAGTTGGGGGAATTCTTCCCCATCCATTTCTTGTAATCTGATGGCTCCTCATGTCAATACTTCCTTGACAATGAAAGGGCCTTCCCAATTCGGGGCGAGCTTTCCTTTGGATTGATCTTGATTGGCAATGACTTTTTTCAATACCAAGTCATTTTCTTTGAATTGTTGGAGTCGAACTTTCTTGTTGTATGACCGAGCAATCCTTTGCTGATATAATTGCCTATAAAAGATATTTGTAGCCCTTTTCTCATCTATAAGAGATAACTGATGGTATCGCTCTTGCAACCACTGGTTTTCTTCCATCTGAGCATCTACCAACACCCTCAATGACTCCATTTCTACTTCTATGGGGAGTACTGGTTTCATGCCATAGACTAATGAGTAGGGGGTAACCATAATAGAAATATGCATTGACATTCTGTAGGCTAATAGAGTCATAGGCAATAAGTCGGGTCATCCCTTGTGATTGGCAGACATTTTTTTCATAATTTTCTTGATATTCTTATTGACTGCTTCGACAACACCATTCATCTTAGGAAAATAGATGACAAAATTAAGATGTTTGATGTGAAACTTACTGCATAATTTTTTCATCATCTGGTTGTTTAGATTTTTGGCATTGTCTGGCATAATAACCACCAGTTGTGAATATCGACAGACGATGTGATGCCCCCAAAATAGGTATACAAAACTCATTCTGAGTCATCAAATACATGGTACATAATTTAAATACAAACTTAATTTATACAATTATCAACTGTTGTGTAAATACGACAAAACATAAGCTGAGAGTTTTAACACGAATATTATCTCGTAGACAATATCCAAACTCAAATGGAGTCCTCATTACAATTATTATCACACTATTTTATAAAATACTGAGAAATGTCGACGTCGGGATTTTTATTGGCAAAAAGCACTTTTATCCCATTGCGGTTGTAGTGTTTTAAGCAATTAGCCATTGTGCTTTTAAAATATTCAATTAACCCACTGTATTTTTTAAAAATGTTCAATCAAGTCATTCCGTCCAATTTCTTGGACGGACGTTAAATAATTACATACGTGGCGTTGAAAAAAATTCAAAGCATTTAAATAATTACACACGTGGTATTTTTTTTTAAATTACACTCTTTTCCTTTTCTCACGTGGCATTCAGATTACTCTTTTCCTTTTCTCATAAAAATTTAAAAAAAACCATTTTTTTAACACAAACAAAACAAAATATGCATTTTAAATTACATTCCTCTCTCTTCTTCTAAACTTTGAGAAGTCATTTGGGTCCATAAACAAATTATAGAGGGAGCATATGAGCATCATCAAGTAATGAAGAAGCTTTGGATGGTTAGGGTACTCTCCAAAACCATGGTTTATTGGGTTTGAGGTGTTGGACGTGAGAGATACGTTCGGATCTGGTCTCCGTTCTGTGTGTTTCCGATCCTATCTTTTATGCTTTACTCTTTATCTATTTATTTTTAGATTGGATGTTTTCGAAGTTATTGTACCTATGTTCAAATCTTCTTGTTCATTGGTTACTATGTTGGAATTTGTGATGGTCAAAGAGGTTCTGGGCTTAACCTTGTCGGAATCCATGGAGTGTGGGCTTTACCCCTGCGCCGTTTTGATTTCCCGGTGGTTCAGTGTCTTGGGTGTCTTAATTGAAGGACTGTAGGATTCCATTTCAGTGAGGATGATGCTAGATCTATTAATTTTCAGTTCGAATTTGGGTATAATTTAGAGGCTTGATTTTGGCCGAAAAAAATGGGGGAAAAGACTGTAGATTCATGAGATTGTAATATATTATTTATAGATGGAATCTTGAAAAATGGTTTCTGATTCTGGTTCATTGCACTTAGATTTGGTTGGTTGGTTCTGTTTCTGTTGTTTTGAAGTTATATATATATATATATATATATATATATATATATATATATATATATATATATATATATATATATATATATATATATATACGGAGAGGCTCTAAAGCGAACTTTAAAAAGCGAACCAAAGACGAACCGCCGTCTTTGGTGTCTATGGCGACGGTTCGACCCGTCGCCAAAGACTATATGGCTATGGCGACGGATCGAACCGTCGCCATAGACACCAAAGACGACGGTTCGTCTTTGGTTCGCTCTTTAAGGTTCGCTTTAGAGACGGACCGTATATATATATACTGTCAGGATCAAGAACATTCTCCTTAAATAGCATTCCTCCTTAAATACCATTCTTTTATTAAAACTACGTCGTTTTGGAGGGACGCGGTGGTATTTTTGTAAATACGCGGTGGCATTGTATTTATAAAAATACCACCACGTCCCTCCAAAATGACGTCGTTTTAATAAAAGAATGCTATTTAAGGAAGAATACTATTTAAGGAGAATGATCTTGATCCTTACCGTATATATATATATATATATATATATATATATATATATATATATATATATATATATATATATATATATAATGACGTGCTTGATTGAATCCCTGGAAATGAATATTTTAATTATTTGTATTATTTAGAATTAAAATAATTAAAAGAAAGAAAAAGAGATAAAGTAAAAGAAAAAATTATAAAAAAATAATGTGGTTTTGATTGTATAATTAATTTTAATTTTTATGTCATTTGTTTAACTAATTTTTGCTAATTGTATCAAATTTTTTGTTTTATGTTAATTATGTACTTACCTTTTTTTATATCATTAAAATATATATTAGTATTAATTTTTAAAATAAAAATAATTATTAAAAGAAAGGAAAAGAGATAAGGAAAAGAATACAAATAAAGAAAATAAATTAAAATATTTATTTTAATTTTATTATTAGTTTAATTATTTTTTGCCACGTAATTAATAATTTTTTATTTTTAATTTTTTTAGAAATTAATATAATGTTGCAATAGATCTCATTGATACAAAAATTTTGATATATTATTTGTATTATTTGGAAAAGAGATAAAAGGAAAAGAAAAAAGCCACATAATCAATGATTTTATTTTATTATTTTTTTGTGTTGCCACATCAGAAAATAATTATTTTTTAAATTTTTTTTCAGCTCCACATGTGTAATTATTTGACGTCCGTCCAAGAAATTGGACGGAATGACTTGATTGAACATTTTTAAAAAGTACAGTGGGCTAATTGAATATTTTAAAAGCACAGTGGCTAATTGCTTAAAAAACTACAACCACAGTGGGCTAAAAGTGCTTTTTGCCAATTTTTATTTGTCCCTTTTCGTTACCTATTTTTTTGTGTTCTCATTTTATGTGAGATTTGTTTGAAAAAAACAAGTGAAAAAGGTCCGACATGTATAATGTCGACGATTGGACTATAAGAGTCTCTAGTTAGTTTTTTAACGGGTTGTACCAATATAACCGAGAAAAGGTTTACACATTGACCCAGTGACGTGACACTGCTAAACGGGTCTGTGAAACTGAGATTCATTTAGGGTCCCGGGACTTGCTTATGCGGAGGGAAGGAGTTAGGCACCCACCGACATCCGTATTGCCACGGTGACCGCCACTTTTTAAGAAACTGTTATATGAATATGTGTGTGTGTGTGTGGGTCAATGTGCTGTTATTTGGAAGTAGTGCAAGGCCTCGTTCGTACCTATGTACACAGAGTTTGAATTTATGTAAAAATTTAATTTTAAACAAGATATAACAGTGATGTTTTGTAAAAGAGGTTTTTCAAACCCTTATGCTCAATAGTAATTGAGACCTTTTACACTTCCATTTTATTATTAAATGTTCGGCTTGATTGCTTTTATTTTCGAGATGCGAAGCATCTTTGAGAAAATAATGTACAAAGCAGTGCCGAACTCCTCATGGGCATGGAAACCATCGGAGGAAATATGAACACCGTGAATAAATTTACAAGCTGTTTACAGCTGAAAAGGTCCATCACGGGAACCGAATCTAGATTCAGTAGACTGAATCTGTGATCACATGATTCTTAGGCTCACATGATGCCGCAATTAATATAAAAGCTGTAAACAGGTATATATATAAAAGCTGTAAATATATATATATATATATATATATATATATATATATATATATATATATATATATATATATATAGACAGGATCAACCACCACGAAGCACATCCATATGGGATCGAAAATATAAATAAAGCTGTAAAAGCAATCAACCGCCACGGAGGACACTCCAGGAGGGACGAAATGCATAGAAAGTAGTAAAAACGGTCAACCACCACGAAGTAAACTCCAGGTGGGACGAAATATATATATTGTAAGACCCTAACTTATTAATAAATGAAATTAAATTTCCTCTATTTATTATTTTGAAATAGAAAGGGTTGATTTGATTAATGTGATTAGTTATGGGTAAAATGCGCAAATATTTCAAATAAGCAAGTGGTTATAAAATATTTATTTTTGGTCGGTGAATATTCGTTTGGTTGTAGAATATTCTTGCTGTCGGGGAATATTCGTACGACGGCAGAGCCTTGTGTGGGCCCCATAACGGAAAGCGATTGGATGAAGAAAACGACAATTATAAGTTGTTTATAATTAACGACGTAGTTGTTACCGTTAATACTGTTGGAATACCTGGTGGTTAAAATACAGTAGCACACGGTATTGCACCAATTATTGATTCTTACGTAAGAAGGCACTACTCAATAATTGTTACAGTAGTTACTGTTCAATATTTTATTTTATTGATTCAATAATTGTTGCGTTGATATTTTATATTATTGTTGTTTCAATAATTGTTGCTGCACAGTATTTTCCATTATCAGATCAATAATTCATATTATTTAAATAATATTATTAGATAGCATTATTGGCAGTGTCTAGAAAGTTCTGTCTAAGGAGAGGTTTGGTCATCTAATTAAGCACTAGTAAGGAGAAATCCTTATTGAAAAGCCCCCTCTTTCCTGGGAACGGCCTGGTTGTCATAAATGTGATTCTGTAATATTATTTGTGAATAATTAATAATTGATTCATATGATAAGAAAATATTTATTTTATGTGGATATAAATGTTGGATATATTTATTGTGGTTAAAAATGAAGGAGTTAATGTTGAGGTATTTTATGAGTATTTTTATCGGAATGGAGGTATTAAAAATCAAATCAGGATTTTTGAGAAATATTGCGAGGGTTATAATTTTTAATCCGACTGTTGGATCGTGGTAATTTTTGGATATGTTATTCATGTATAAGTTGAGTATATGTCCACAAATTTTGAACCGTTAAAAATGAACGTATGATTTGTTATGAATTTTACGAGATGACTGGTTCAGAAATTGTAGAAGTTGCGAAATTTGTCATTTTGGTGGAAAATTCTAGAATTGGTGGGCCCCACTTTTGGTTGGTAAAGATGTGAGGGCCCCGAATCCAGGTCCCAAATCACCTTGGATCCGGTTCGATCATTCTATACAACTATTACTATATTTGCGAAAGATATAAACATAAATTGTTTATATATTACATTACACACTATTTCCCAAGGTCGAGTAACCTTAACTTAATACACATTACATAATTTACTTAACACATAACCTTAAAATACAACACTTATACAATTTAGCTGCACACATATCATAACGCTGGAACTATCTTTAACCTTTCCTTGTATCTGACGCGTTCATCTTATTCTACAATGTTTTATCATGATATAGCAAGGGTGAGCATAAGGATTGCCCAGCAAGTTTTAGTTCAATAATATAACGATATATCATGATTGAAAGAGTATGAACAATAAGCTGGCTATAAT
Organism: Panax notoginseng; assembly: GCA_016801055.1. Classification (NCBI taxonomy): domain Eukaryota; kingdom Viridiplantae; phylum Streptophyta; class Magnoliopsida; order Apiales; family Araliaceae; genus Panax; species Panax notoginseng. The sequence goes on along the minus strand of CM029018.1, from coordinate 44,126,849 downwards.
TCATCAATATAATTGAGAACTAGCAGGAACAAATTTATGACTGAACCAGTATTATACATGAACAAATATATCTGAACTAACTGGTAATGAAGGTGATCAGCCTTTCCTACCTGACTTATACATGTAATATATACAGAGTACAATTATACATGGCAATCAGCAATGATTAACCATAAGCTTATCCGAATAAAACAACTCTTATTAGAGTTAAGTAAAAACAAACTTGTCTGAACCGTTGATTATCGCTACGCAATTTATAACGCTTTATCCGAAGACTTAATATTAGTAATATAGATCTCCAATATTGGAATAATATCATCACAATATAATACAATTATATATATAGATATATATAGAATAACATAAACACATAACACATAACACATAATCCTATCAGTCTATAACACACATAAGACTTTGTATCAGTCAGACTATTTAGGTCCGAGTTGAAACCGACACAATTCTAACATCCCGACGGTCTAGTCGGACTTTTATCGAATCTAAGTTCAATTAAACTCTGACTTAACACTTAACATTTAACTCAGATAATTTTATTAACAGTCGAATTAATTTTCACAAACTTGTAATAATTTTTAAATAATTATTACCAGTTATCCTGATTTTTCAATCATTAAAAACGTATTTAAATAAGTTAAATATCACTTAATTCTTTTATCATTAATATTTATTTATTATCAAATATTAATGAAATACATGTCATAATATTATAATATATTTATAATATCACAAAGTATTTTTAATACTTTAAAATCACCTTTATATGATTTTTAAACCATTAAATTCATTATCCGATAATTACTATTAATATTAAAATATTAATATTTTCATGACAAAATATCAAAAGTTATATTTTATAACTTAAAATATTTTTCTAACACTTAAATCATTTTTATATAATTTATAAATCATTTATTCTATTTTTCCATAATTTATTTAATATATTCATTAAATAAATTAACTATCATTAATATTAATTATTAATGAATTTCATCACAAAATATTAAAAGTCACTTAAAATATTTTCTAATACCATAATATAATTTTTCATGATTTTTCATGAATTAAAATTATTTTTAAATAATTTATTTAATATAATAATTAAATAAATTAAATATCATTTATATTCCAAAAATATTAAATATTTATGAAATATACTTAAAATAATTAAAAACTATTTTTTTTAGAATTTAAAATAATTTTCGGAATTTATTTTGTATTTTTAATAATTAAAAACTATTTTTATCTATTTATTAATTAGAATAGTTAATTTCTTGAATAAACTGTCGCTAAAAGAGGCTTAGGCGACAAATCTGTCATTGTTGGTGTTCTTGAGTCTGTTCTTGAGTGTTCTTGAGCTTCATCGCCAGTTACCGGGTGGCTTGTTTGACCAAGAATAAATCTATGATATAATTACTTTTCTGGGCTCCTAAAGTATTAATGATGTACTATTCATGTAATACTACAACTTGAAACTGAGTTCATGGCCAAAACATTACTTAAACGCAAGATCTAGGCTGTAGAAAAGTCTGACAACACTGTTCTTTGAGTTTCTGGGCTGCCCAGAAACTCAAGTAGAATTGAGGTACCTACTTTGGGTCATTATAACTTTCATTCTGGGTTTTGTTTGTGTAATATATTAGTTCGGTCTTGTAGACCACATGACAGGGTATAACGACATAAAATTATAACATCCTAACAACACCGAATCTAAGAAACTAAGGTCGGTCAAACGTATGGTCAGAAACTGTTCTTGGTGAATTCTGGGTTTTCCAGAAATTCAACCGGACAGTTGGTCAAAGCATGTTTGACGACTGATTACTTTTGTTCTGAGCAAGATCCAGGTGATCTAATGGTTTGAGTATGTAGATTACATGTCGAGCTACAATATGAAATCAACAACATAACTAAAATACTTAACAGGAGTAAGATTTAAGCCCTGGAAAAATGATGTCAGACAAGATCTGGGTTTCTGGGTTGCCCAGAAACTCATTTTCGTGACTGGTCAACGCGGTTTGACCGCTTATATCTTTCGATCTACACATGCTCTGGACTTGATTCAAGTTTCAGATCAAAGTCCTTACAACATGCTACCAATACAAACATCTAAGACACTAAAAACATTACCAGAAACTGATCTATTAAGCCTGACATTCGCTTGTCAGACGAAAATTTCTAATTTTTCCAAATTTGATAAATCTTTAGATTCGAGCATCTAGATGATATAGATCTGAGTTTTGACAACCCAGATCATCAAATGACACTCTATTACACATATCTAACCCACAAATTACAACTTCTAACAACAAATCATGAGATTCGAATTTTGAAGGTTTATACCTCTTTGAAGCTTTGATCTTGATTTCTGACTTCTGATGTTGATCTTGGAATGCTAAAGGCTGATCATGGTTTTGTTTCTGTCTCTCTCTCACTCTATATTTCGAAAATGAAGAGAGAAAATGGCTAGGGAGAAAATGAAAATAAAAGTGACCACTTCTCTCTCTTTAATCTATATAATTGATTGGATTCAATGTATTTGCTAGCAACTTATGGTTGATTTTTGGACACATATCTAAGGCTAGGCTATTGGTTAGATCACCAACCCAATATCTTGCCAAGATTTGCAAGTTACCTTACTAAAAAAATCCAAGAAGGGCATTATAGTCTTTTTGATTTCTAAATTAATGGCATAATGGTCATTATCCCAAACCCTTAGGGTTTAGGGTTTGGTTAAGATTTAGGGTTTAGAAAAATTTAGGGTTTAAGGTTTAAAACCCTTAGGGTTTACAAATTTAATTTTCTAAAATTTCCAATTTCGGTTATAACAATAGAAAATTAATATTTCTAACTTATAATTAAGATTTTCTAATTATATAAAAAATTTCTTAATCACTAATTAAATCTTGCTAATTAGGATTAGTATTTCCTAATTATAATCGCTAACTACGCAATTAGGGTCAATATCACGGATTAGGGTTTACAACCCAAAATTAGGGTTCCTAATAGAAAAATTAATTTTTTTAAAATTGAAATTAAATTTTCGTAATTAGATTAGGGTTTTCTAATTACTTACAACTATAAAATTAGGATTAATATTTCCTAATTAACATTAAATCACTAAATTAACACTTAGTTTTTCCCGAATTATAAAATTAGGGTTTCTAACCCAGAAATTAGGGTTTTCAAAAATGTAAAATTAGGGTTTGCTAATAATTAAGCTTTTCCCTAATTAATATTATAATAAATAACACTTATGCAATATAATAATTATTTAAATTCCCAGATTAGAGTTTCATGCATCGAATTAGGGTTTTGAATTCCCGGAATTGAAATTAGGGTTTCCAGAACCGGTTTTAGGGTTTCTTATTAATCGCTTGGGTTTTCTAACCGAACATTGACGTTCTTAATATATACCTAGGGATTTTCACAGATATCATTTATCTGGTCAACCCTTGACCCTTAACCACATATTATACACATATACACAGAACATAATCACGTATTTCCTTAATCCTGAATAATTCACCTAAATCCTTCACAGAATTTTGAAATCCTCAAAATTCTTTCTTAAAAAACTCAAACGCATACACTTATTTTCTGTCTATGTTCTAATTTTGAACCTTAAATCAATTAATAAAAATTTTAAAAATTTCCTAAATTCTCGGGTTGTCACAAAAGAAATGTGCTAAGATTTTTATTCAAATGTGGTGGGTAGAAATAGTAGCAGGTAAAGCCATCAGGTTGTAGGTTAAGTCTTCTTCGGCGTGCTAACATTTTTCTATAAATAGAGAGATAAGTTAGAATCAAAAATCACACCAGAAACAAGTTTTCTCTCTTTCTCTCTCTAGATTATTGAGTGTATTTTGTGAGTATTTAGATACTTTGAGAGTTTCTATTCATCAGAGCAAGTTTCTTTCAGCCTTATACCGGTATTCCGACCAGAAGTACTGATATTTTGAGGTAAGGGATATTATTTTCTTCTTAAATAATATTATTTTCTTCAATATCATTATGCTGAAATATTGATATGAGTTTTTTATCAAATTTGGAACTTTTTGTTTCGGGGTTACTATTCACGTATACGGCACTATTCACATATACAGCACTATTCACGAATACGGTACTATTCACCAAAAAATAAATTTTTTTCTTTTTATCCAAGATGTCTATTGTGGTTACTATCTTTGATTGTATCCATGTTTTTATCTTTATTTTTTAATTCTGCTTCACAATTGATTATTATGAAGTATTATTGATCTTGGATAAACTGTTATACGAATCCCTACTATTTGTCCTCCTGTCTCACTGGATTCATTTTCTTTAAGATATTTTTCATCATCCTCAGTCCTAAATAATGATGTTACTGAATATCTTTGGCCTGTAGTGCAAAGATGTATGATTACCTGATGAATATCTTTGGCCTGTAGTGCAAAGATGAACAGGTGTTGAGATGAACATGATTGACTGGTGATACAAATGAATATCTTTGGCCTGTAGTGCAAAGATGTATATTTGGTTAAAGATGATTATTAATTGATGTTACAAGGATAAAATATTGATGATGGACTTTTAAATCTTAGAAGATAGTAGAATTCATTCTCTACTTGACTCTTCTAATGGTTTGTTGTTTTCGCTACAGTTGTTGATCTAAAACTTGTTGTCGATTATATTCTATCAGATTTTTTCCTGTTGCATACTAATGATAATTTGTTGTATATTATCTTAGTCATAATATTTTTTACTGGGCTAGTTGAGCTCACCCTTTTCCTTTTTGTTCCATTTTTCTTCTCAGGAGGTGAGAACATAGCAGGATCTAGTCGGGGTATGGAGTGATGGTTCTAGAAAGATGTTTTGGCAGTCCTCACTATTTCTGTAAAATAGTGTTTGAATAATTGTAATGAGGACTTATTTGAGTGTGGATATTGTCTAGAAGATAATATTTGTATTTAAACTCGCAGTATGTGTTGTCGTATTTTGCACGACAATTGTATTATGGAAGTTGTAGTTTACTTTTTGTACCATGTATTTGGCGACTCAGAATGGGTGTTGTATACCTATTTTGGGGGCATCACAGTTGGTATCAGAGTTTAGGGATATGATCCCTGGCTGAGATGTGAGACAAGAACTAGGAGGGGAGAGACGGAGAATTCCTTCGCTAGTATGATCACGGGTAAGCTAATCATAAATTCTTGCGAAGTTTATACCTTATTAGATACCGGTTCTATCCATTCTTTTATCTCTCCTGCTTGTGCTCAACGTTTAAACTTGACTCCGGAGAAATTAGACTTTGACCTATCTGTGCAGACTCTGTTAGGAGAAACTTTCATTACATCGACAGTGTATAAATCTTGCTTAATCTAAGTTGGCACAATCACATTACCTGTTGACCTTATCTCTTTAAAGATACTTGCTTTTGATGTGATTTTAGGAATTGATTGGTTAACTACTCATTATGCCAAAATTAATTATTTTTGTAAGGTTGTTAGTTTTTATATTCCTAACCAACCTGTTATGCGAATTCAAGCAACCAAACCACTAAAATCAATCGCTGTCATATCAAGCCATAAAGCCATTCGTTTATTGAAAAATGGATGTCAAGCTTTCATAGCCCATGTTATGGACTTGAACAAAAACAAGTCAGATTTGAATAATATTTCTGTTTTTAGCGTATTTCCTGACGTATTTCCTGAAGAACTTCCCGGTCTACCCCCAGAACGTGAAGTTGAATTCTTTATTGACCTTGAACCTGTTACAAAGCCCATTTCTAAAACCCCAAATCGAATGGCTCCTATTGAACTTCAGGAGTTAAAGGTTCAACTACAGGAGTTGTTGGACATCGGTTTTATTCATCCTAGTACATCTCCTTGGGGTTCTCCTGTGTTATTTGTAAAGAAGAAAGACGGGAGTATGCGACTTTGTATCGACTACCAAGAATTGAATCATGTCACTATCAAGAATAGGTATCCGCTACCTCGCATTGATGACCTGTTTGACCAGTTACAAGGAGCACAATTCTTTTCAAAGATCAATCTTCATTTTGGATATCATCAGCTGAAGATTAAAACTGAGGATATTCCAAAGACTGCCTTCAGAACTCGGTACGGGCATTATGAATTCTTAGTCATGTCTTTTGGATTAACTAATGCTCATGCTGCCTTCATGGATATGATGAACCGTGTATTCAAAGAATATTTAGATCAGTTCGTTGTTGTCTTTATTGATGGCATCCTCATCTATTCCAAAAGCCGTGAAGATCATGAGCGCCATTTGAAGCTGGTACTGCAAAGGCATCGTGAAAACAAGCTATATGCCAAATTGAAGAAATGCGAGTTCTGGCTTGAGGAAGTAGCATTCCTTGGGCACGTGGTGTCAAAACATGGAGTATCTGTCGACCCGGCGAAGATTGAAGCCATACAAAGTTGGGAGTAACCGAAGTCGGTGACCGAAGTACGTAGCTTTCTGGGCTTAGCTGGGTATTACTGGAGATTCGTGGAAGGATTTTCTAGAATCGCTACTCCGTTAACTCAGCTGACTCGGAAGGATACAAAATTCGGTTGGAGCGAGGATTGTGAGAAAATTTTTCAAGAACTCAAGAGGAGACTCATTTCGGCACCTGTTCTAACAATACCATCTGGTTCGGATGGATTTGTTATCTACAGCGATGCTTCAGGCAAAGGATTAGGATGTGTTCTCATGCAACATGGGAAAGTCATAGCCTATGCCTTGCGACAACTCAAAGAATATGAGAGGAATTATATTACTCATGATTTGGAGTTGGCAGCAGTCATTTTCGTGTTGAAGATTTGGAGACACTACCTGTATGGGGAGAAAGTGGAGATCTATACGGATCATAAAAGCGTCAAATATTTCTTCACCCAAAAGGAACTCAACATGCGACAGCGACGTTGGCTCGAGCTATTGAAAGATTACGATCATACCATCCAATATCATCCCGGAAAAGCGAACGTAGTAGTTGACGCATTGAGTAGAAGATCATACGGGGGTACGAGTGCAATGGTGTTAACACAAAGGCCCATTTTGTATGATTTGCAAAGGATGGAGATAGAGATGAAGGCTCCAAGTACCCACATGATGATATCAAATATACGAGTAGAACCGACTTTAATTGATAAAGTTAAAGCCGCTCAAGCTACAGACATGGAGCTGATGCGTATGAAGAAAAAAGTGCAAGAAGGTGCTATTCCAGAAGCAAGAATCGATAAAAAAGGAGTACTTCGAGTCAACTTCAGACTTCGTATTCCTAACGATTTTTACTTAAAGCATAGAATTATGATGGAGGCACACAATACACCGTTTGCAATCCATCCTGGGAGTACCAAAATGTATCACGATCTTCGATATACATTTTGGTGGAGCAATATGAAAAGAGAGATCGCGGAGTTTATCTCGAGGTGTTTAACTTGTCAACGTGTAAAAGCGGAGCATCAAGTACCAAAGGGTCCATTGCAACCACTTGAGATTCCGAAATGGAAGTGGGAACACATTACTATGGATTTCGTTACGGGTCTTCCCAAGGTGTCTCAATGCATAGATGCAATTTGGGTCATTGTTGATGGATTAACCAAGTCTGCTCATTTCTTACCTATACGTGAGACTTATTCCCTTGAACATCTTGCTAGTATATACGTTAATAAGATTGTGAGATTCCATGGCATGCCAGTATCCATAGTTTCAGATCATGACCCAAGATTCACTTCACGATTTTGGGTTAGCTTGCAGAAAGCTATGGGCACGGATTTACGATTCAGTTCAGCATACCATCCTCAAACGGACGGGCAATCAGAGAGGACTATTCAAACCCTTGAAGATCTATTAAGACTCTGTGTTCTAGATTTCAAAGGAAGTTGGGATAAGTACTTGCCACTGGTGAAATTCTCCTACAACAACAGTTATCAGGCAAGTATAGGTATGGCTCCATTTGAAGCCTTGTATGGACGAAAGTGTCGTTCTCCAGTATGCTGGGACGAGGTGGGTGAAGCAACGTTGTTGGGACCAAAATTGGTACGCATAACTACAGAGAAGATCCAAACGATTCGACAACGTATACAAACGTCACAGGATCGATAAAAGAGTTATGCGGATCTTCATCGAAAGGATGTAGAATTTAGTATTGGGGATCATGTATTGTTACGTGCTGCACCATGGAAAAGAGTTACAAGATTTGAGAAGAGAGGAAAGCTTAATCCACGATTTATTGGTCCATTTGAAATTCTTGACCGAATAGGAAATGTGGCATATCGACTCGCATTACCTCCAAGCATGTCTCGTGTTCATAATGTTTTTCACATATCTGTGCTTCGTAAATATATGAAAGACCTGAACCACATAATTGAGTTAGAACCAGACGAGATAGCCGAAGATTTAACATACGAGGAGGTACCTGTTAAGATCTTGGATAGGAAAGAGCATGTTCTACGCACGAAGGTTATACCACAAGTTAAGGTTTTGTGGAGAAACCATGCTATTGAAGAAATGACCTAGGAGTTGGAATCAGAAATGAAAGCGAGGTATCCTCACCTTTTCGAAACACCAGGTACGTACGTCAGTCAATTTTGAAGACGAAATTTCATAAGGAGGGGAGATTGTAAGACCCCAACTTATTAATAAATGAAATTAAATTTCCTCTATTTATTATTTTGAAATAGAAAGGGTTGATTTGATTAATGTGGTTAGTTATGGGTAAAATGCGCAAATATTTCAAATAAGCAAGTTGTTATAAAATATTTATTTTTGGTCGGTGAATATTCGTTTGGTCGTGGAATATTCGTACGACGGCGCAGCCTTGTGTGGGCCCTATAACGAAAAGCGATTGGATGAAAAAAACGACAAGTATAAGTTGTTTATAATTAACGACGTAGTTGTTACCGTTAATACTGTTGGAATACTTGGTGGTTAAAATACAGTAGCACACGGTATTACACCAATTATTGGTTCTTACGTAAGAAGGCACTACTCAATAATTATTACAGTAGTTACTGTTCAATATTTTATTTTATTGATTCAATAATTGCTGCGTTGATATTTTATATTATTGTTGTTTCAATAATTGTTGCTACACAGTATTTTTTTATTATCAGATCAATAATTCATATTATTTAAATAATATTATTAGATAGCATTATTGGCAGTGTCTAGAAAGTTCTATCTACGGAGAGGTTTGGTCATCTATTTGCGCACTAGTAAGGAGAAATCCTTATTGGAAAGCCCCCTCTTTCATGGGAACGGCCTGATTGTCATAAATGTGATTCTGTAATATTATTTATGAATAATTAATTATTGATTCATATGATAAGGAAATATTTATTTTATGTGGATATAAATGTTGGATATATTTATTGTGGTTAAAAATGAAGGAGTTAATGTTGAGGTATTTTATCAGTATTTTTATCGGAATGGAGGTATTAAAAATCAAATCAGGATTTTTGAGAAAAATTGCGGGGGTTATAATTTTTAATCCGATTGTTGGATCGTGGTAATTTTTAGATATGTTATTCATGTATAAGTTGAGTATATGTCCACAAATTTTGAACCGTTAAAAATGAACGTATGATTTGTTATGAATTTTACGAGATGACTGGTTCAGAAATTGTAGAAGTTGCGAAATTTGTCATTTTGGTGGAAAATTCTAGAATTGGTGGGCCCCACTCTTGGTTGGTAAAGAAATGTGCTGAGATTTTTATTCAAATGTGGTGGGTGGAAATAGTAGCAGGTAAAGCCATCAAATTGCAGGTTAAGTCTGCTTCGGCATGCTAACATTTTCCTATAAATAGAGGGCTAAGTTAGAATTAAAAATTACACCACAAATAAGTTTTCTCTCTTTCTCTCTCTAGATTATTGAGTGTATTTTGTGAGTATTTAGATACTTTGAGAGTTTCTATTCATCAGAGCAAGTTTCTTTCAGCCTTATACCGGTATTCCGACCAGAAGTACTAATATTTTGAGGTAAGGGATATTATTTTCTTCTTAAATGACATTATTTTCTTCAATATCATTATGCTGAAATATTGATATGAGTTTTTTTTATCAAATTTGAAGCTTTTTGTTTCGGAGTTACTATTCACGTATACGGCACTATTCACGAATACGGTACTATTCATCAAAAAATAAATTTTTTTCTTTTTGTCCAAGATGTCTATTATGGTTACTATCTTTGATTGTATCCATGTTTTTATCTTTATTTTTGAATTCTGCTTCACAATTGATTATTATAAAGTATTATTGATCTTGGATAAACTGTTATACGAATCCCTACTATTTGTTCTCCTGTCTCACTGGATTCGTTTTCTTTAAGATATTTTTCATCATCCTAAGTCCTAAATGATGATGTTACTGAATATCTTTGGCCTGTAGTGCAATGATGTATGATTACCTGATGAATATCTTTGGCCTGTAGTGCAAAGATGAACAGGTGTTGAGATGAACATGATTGACTGGTGATACAAATGAATATCTTTGGCATGTAGTGCAAAGATGAATATTTGGTTAAAGATGATTATTAATTGATGTTACAAGGATAAAATATTGATGATGGACTTTTAAATCTTAGAAGATAGTAGAATTCATTCTCTACTTGACTCTTCTAATGGTTTGTTGTTTTCGCTGCAGTTGTTGATCTAAAACTTGTTGTCGATTATATTCTATCAGATTTTTTTCTGTTGCATACTAATGATAATTTGTTGTATATTATCTTAGTCATAATATTCTTTACTGGGCTAGTTGAGCTCACCCTTTTCCTTTTTGTTCCAATTTTCTTCTCAGGAGGTGAGAACATAGCAGGATCTAGTCGGGGTATGGAGTGATGGTTCTAGAAAGATGTTTTAGCAGTCCTCACTATTTCTGTAAAATAGTGTTTGAATAATTGTAATGAGGACTTATTTGAGTGTGGATATTGTCTAGAAAATAATATTTGTATTTAAACTCACAGTATGTGTTGTCGTATTTTGCACGACAATTGTATTATTGAAGTTGTAGTTTGCTTTTTGTACCATGTATTTGGCGACTCAGAATGGGTGTTGTATACCTATTTTGGGGACTCACAGTATGTGTTCACTCGGGATTGAACTTCCTTGGTTCTTGTAGACATTGCGGTGTAGAGATGTATGTATGAAATGTTGAGACGGTGTGATGTGGCATCAATGTGGCAAGATGATGACTTTGCCCCTCACTGGGGTTATCTCCAGTTTGTGCTGATAAAGCAGACGATGTTCAGGGTTATCTCTGAGATTGGACTGCTGCAAGTGTTTGAAGGTCCTCAGTGTCATCTCTGAGGTGTACCTGTCTTCTTGGTGTGATTACCAGGCCTTGTACTGAGTGCCTCGGTGTAAGCACCGAGGTTGAAGCTGATTGCATGCATTTGAAACAAGCATTTCCAGGGTTATCTCCAGAACTGTAACTGCCTTCCTTGGGATTATCTCCAAGGTTTGAATCTGCTATTCCCAGTATTGGAACTGAGACTGAACATCTCGGGGTTATCTCCGGGATGAATCGGTCTTCTCTAGTAAAATTTCTTGTATTAGAACTGCAGGCCTTGGGGTTATCACCGAGGTTAAAAATATTACTCCCGATGTGTGTTTCGGGGTTGAGACTGAGCTTCCGATAGTATCCGGAATGGATGTGAGCTGTCTTCCAGGGTTATGTCTGAAAGACGAATCTGCCCTCCTGCAATGTCAGTAACAGGTGTGTAGAAAATTTTGAGTGTCTAAAAGGACTACTATAGCCACCATCTTAGACCATCACTCCATTTCCCGACTAGGCCCAACTATATTCTCATTTCCTGAAGAGAACAATGAAAGAAAAGGGTGAGCTCAACTAGCCCAGTAAAGAATATTATGACTAAGATAATGTAGAATAAATTATCCTTAAACTTCAACAGTGTAAAATCTGTTAGAATACAATAGACAACAATTTTAACTGCAGCGGAACAAGCAATCCATTAGAAGAGTCAAGTAGAGCATCATGTCTACTATCTTGTATTATTTAAAAGTTTATCATCAATATTTTATCTCTGTAACACATCTCAATAAATAATTTACATCACCGAATTATCCATGCACTACGGGATAAGGATATTCGTTAGTATCCCATCCACGAATTATCCGTACACCGTAGGCCAATGATATTCGTTAATATCACCAGTGGTCATGATCATGCCAAAAAACTGTCCATCAATGCAGTACGGGCCAATGAGAACTTTTACCACATCATTTGTAACATTACATGTCATGATTATACTGATACATAATTCTTGGTAATAATCATTCCAATCAATAGTCCATTTATGCACTACGGGCCAAAGATGACTTTCACCACAATATAAGCATGAGGATGATGACAATGATATAAGAAATCAATCAAGTGAGATTAAGGATAAATATTAAAGATTTATAATTCAATTTATCTAGAGTTTAAGAATGTCCAAATTGTCAACATGATAACTACTTTGTAGAGTAAAATTCAAGAATAATATTCATGTATCAAAAATAATTTGGACAGAAAAGAAATTAATTTTTGTCGTGAATAGTACCTCTGGTGAATAATACCCGAGTGAATAATATCCTGTGAATAGTACCCCGTGAATAGTACTTTATAAATAGTACCCGGTAAATAGTACCCTGACATGAAAAGATTAAAATTTAACAAGAATGTTCAATAAAATATTTCTGTGAAACGATACTAGATGAAGCGCAAATTTCAAGGATATTTTACTAATTTCAAGGTGTATAGAAGCAATACTTATCAAAATAAGTGTAGAATTAGGAATATGAAATGAAATAATATTACTTACATACTATAGAGTATAGAAGAAAGTATTATTTCTTACGAATATTGAGCAAAATAACATCCCTTACGAATACGAAAAATAATATCTCTTATGAATATTAAATAAATAATACCCTTTACCTTAAAAGGAGAGTAATTCTGACTGATATAGCGGAGATATTCTTCAAGAAAACTTGCACTATTTGCTACACTCAAAGTTTCCTTAAACTCAAAAGAAATACGCTCAATATTATAGAAGAAGGATTCTCTGATTCTGGTGTGATTTTCATTTCTAAACTAAGAATCCTATTTATAGAAGAATGGCATGGCACTATTTGAATATTTATCACGGGTGAACAAGAAAAAAGGAATATTTCACTATGCAGCCCTATGCAGTATCACTACAAGAAAAAGGACTAACAGTGACCAATAATATCAGCGACCGCATATCTGATCACTCATAATAATAATAGCGACCTGTATCTGCAACCGTCATTTAATCTAGTCGCTATTTATTATCAGTGACCACATGCGGTTGCTGAGAGGTCGCTAATACAAATCTGCCTCATAAAATTTGGCACGAAATGTTGGCGCCAAGGTTTTGTGCGACCACTTAATATCAACGACCACATGCGGTCGCTGATAAGTCCATGTCATTAAAAATCAGCGACCGCACACGGTCGCTGGTAGCGGTCGCTGATCAAACTTAAGTTTATCAGTAACAGGTATTCACTCGACATAGAACACGGAAGGAAAAAGAAAAGAGGGGGAGAGCTCATAATAGAGAAGATGGAGAAAGGGGGAGAAGAGAAGAAGTAGAAGAGTGAGAAAAGGGTAGCAACCGCCACTGGACCGTTGTCGTCACCGGCCAGCCACCGCCACCACCGAGCACTGGTGTCATTCTTTCTCCCAATATTATATTTCTACCATTTATATCTTATGTTAGATTAGATTACATTCTGAATTGGATTTAATTAGTGCCGTGTTGGATTTAGTTAATGTAATGTTGGATTATCAAGCACTTTCCTGTTCATTAATTTAATTAGTGCAGTGTTGGATTGACATGATAATAATTTAGGAAAGTGAGGTTGTAAGTAATTTTCGTTGCTGCAAATTGAACTTCAGAACTGCAAATTATAAGAAATAATGGGAGTGGGACTGACAATGTGATAACATAATTGAAAGGCTATTTTTTGGTAATTGAGTTTTGTATTAGGAGAATAAACTAAAAATACCACCCCTACCCCCCTAATTGGGTATTAGTAAAATAAGCTAGTTCCAATACATTAGTATGAAACCTAAGAACCTATCACTGAGCTCTTCACAAAAAAGCCAACTGTTTGTATAATACTAATAGAGAACTCGCATGGCATGTAACACCCCAGTCACTTGGAATTGAACCCGAGTCATTTCATCGCACTTACTTATCCTTAATTGTACCTCCTTCGTACTAGCAATATCATCTACTACTTAGCCATAAGACTTCTTTATCCTGTTTTCCTACACAAGACTACTTAGCCATAAGGCATTTTTAGTTTTCTTTCATGGACTAGTATGAAGAACATTTATTTCTGTTAATGCTTAAATATTAAACCTAATGCTTCAAGAATGCTTCTATGCTTAAGTGTAGTAGGTTTTAATATAACTTGTAAATCATGATGGATTCTATAGGAGCAAAATAAGTTCATTGTGACTATATGTTGCATAATCATGCTAACCTTGTGGGCCATGTTCCTAAACCATGTTCTTATGGAATATAACTTTTTACTACTTTAATTTGTATTATTATATTGGGATTTTGTATATTTCTCTTGGTTTATGTCTTGGGTGCCTAGAAATAACAATATATACATGCCGTCGTGCATGTGGCTAGTCCATATTATAGGGGAGACTCTGGCAAAAAAATTTATTGGTCGGGTAGTTGTGGACTCTTCAACTCTTGGCGTGAAGCCTTAGATGGTAGTAGTTTTCTTAAGAAGAAACATTTCAATGCATCTGATGTTTAACTACTACATGGTTGTAATTTGAGAAATAGAGACAACCTAAAATGAGTAGTTCTAATGCTTAATGAGCTAATCATATAACATTGAGACTGCTCAATGTATATGCTTACTAGCTAGTATGCTCAAGTCATATGGTTACAAGTATGCTCTTAAGTCATATGCTTATAAGTATGCTTAAATGTAATCATATGCTTAAATGTTAATCATATGCATGCTTACAAGTAAGCTCAAGTCATATGGTTACAAGTATGCTCAAGACATATGTTAACATTTATAATGTTGTCTGTAGTAGGTACCGTGGTATCATGGACCTCTATTTAGACCGTAGTTGGATGGCACGACGAAAGTCAAGTGCCCAGATAGGTGCTACAGCTAAATTTAGAGCTGGTTACCAAGTGTTTTTGGAGTATGCGTATAGTCACCCGGAATGTATGAATGGTCAGTCGCAGATACGATGTCCATGTTTGAAGTGTAAGAATGTAAATTATATGGATAGAGACGTGGTAAACTATCATTTACTTATTTTTAGGTTCATGAAAAATTACGAAGAATGTTGGTGGGCACATGGGCAAAGAAGAGATGGTGGCATCACAGAAGTACATAATTCGGAAAGTAGTACTCATTGTATGAATAAAATAGTTCATGATATTGCAGGGCCAGATTTTGATTAGGAAAAAGGCAGAGAGTAACCTATAAATTCTGATGCTAAATACTTCTTTAAGTTGTAAGACGAGGGTAACGAGCCATTGTGGCATGGTTGCACCAAACACACTACATTGTCTGCAATGGCGATATTACTTAACATCAAGGCTGATCACAACATGAGCCATGAGTGTTTTGAGTCGCTCTTGAAGGCCATTAAAAGTATGTTACCTGACGGGGAGAAATTACCTGGTAACTATTACTTTTGTAAGAAAATGGTGAAGAATTTGGGTCTTGGATACCAAAAGATCGATGCATGTCCCAACGATTGCATGTTGTTTTATAAGGAAAATGAACATATGACAAGGTGCATGTTTTGCAGTCATGATCGGTTTAGGCCTAATAAAGAGGGCATGACTACAAAAAAATCAAGTATACCATTTAATATTCTAAGGTATTTTCCAATAACATATTGGCTAAAAAGATTGTACATGTCTTCAAGAACAGCTGAACATATGAGTTGGCATGCAAAATCTCCAGCTAAAGATGGAGAACTAAATCATCCTACAGATGGGTAGGCTTGGAAAAATTTCAACTTAGCACATCCTGAGTTTGCATTAGAACCTAGAAATGTGAGGCTTGGATTGTCCACCGATGGTTTCAACCCGTTTGGCCACTCAGCTATTCCGTACTCATGTTGGCCTGTGATTGTTACTCCGTACAACTTGCCTCCTTGGATGTGTATAAAATAGCTATACTTGTTTCTTTCACTCGTGGTTCCTGGTCCTAAGAGTCCTAGAAAGAACTTAGATGTTTACTTGAGACCTCTTATAGACGAGTTGAAGGTATTATGGGAGGATGGAGTACAGACTTGGGATGTTGTAACGAAAACAAATTTCAATCATAGGGCAGCGGTTATGTGGACTATAAGTGACTTCCCAGCTTATGGTATGTTAGCTGGATGGAGTACACACGGGAAGTTGGCTTGTCCGTATTGTATGGAGCATACAAAGTCTTTCAATCTATCAAAAGGTCGAAAGCCTTGTTGGTTTGACTGTCATCGTCGATTCTTGCTGGTAGATCACCCGTTTCGAAGAAATAGAGAACACTTCAGGAAAGGAAAAGTAGACAATGATATGCCTGCACCGCGATTGTCGGGAACGGAGATGCGAGACCATGAGATGATATTACCTGTCATCCCATTTGGTAAGATTGATGCCACAAACATAATCAATGGGTTTGGCGAATCTCATAACTGGATTCGGAGAAGCATCTTTTGGGAACTGCCTTACTGGTCTATAAATTTGATTCGTCATAATCTAGATGTGATGCATATTGAGAAGAATGTGTTCGACAATGTGTTTAACACCATGATGAATGTTATAGGGAAGACAAAGGATAATGATAAGGTACGTTTGAACACGAAAGATATTTGTAAGCATCCTGGATTATAACTTTATGAATCTCCTAATGGTAAGATTGTCAAACCGCATTCAAGGTACACATTGTCCAAAAAATAAGTTGAAGATGTATGAACATGGGTTAAGTCTCTGAAACTACTAGATGGATATGCGTCAAACATTGCAAGGTGTGTTACGGGTGGGAAATTACAAGGGATGAAGAGTCATGACTATCATGTGTTCATGGAGAGACTCATGCCTATAGCATTTCGGGATCTGCTTGATAAACCAATATGGGATGCTTTGACAGATCTTAGTCGTTTCTTCAAAGACTTATGTTCAAAAACATTAAATGAGAAGGACATATCTGTACTTGAGAAGAACATCATAGAGATCACATGTAAACTGGAAAAAATATTCCCACCTGATTTTTTTGACTCCATGGAGCATTTTCAAATCCATCTTCCCTATGAAGCTCGTGTTGGGGGTCCAGTTCAATATAGATGGATGTACCCTTTCGAGAGGGTGATGGGAAACCTTAAGAGAAAGGTGAAGAATAGAGCTTATTTCAAGGGGTCGATATGTGAGGCATACAGTTTCGATGAGATATCTACGTTTGTCTCAGACTATTTTTCGGACGAAGTCTTGACAAAGGTCAATCGAGTATCGAGACATGATGATGGGAGAAATATTGAACTAAATAGTCAGCTCTCTATATTTGGTCTATCGGGCCGCGCTTATGGAAAATGGAAGTGCATATTCCTCTCTGAGCAAGAATTACATGCTGCACATACTTACATTATTCTCAATTGCGAGGAGATTGACGAATTTGTGAGGTACACATGTAAACTTGATAATTTATCTCTTAACTTGAAAATTTATTCCAATATATTAATGTTTATAACATTGTATAGATTGTACGATGATGAGTTAAAAGTGAAGCATTCCGGCATAACTGATAAAGATATTCAAATCAATCGTTATAAAAAATTTGCACTTTGGCTAAAGGACAAAATAAGTTCAATTTCTTAAGCACGATATATATATATATATAGACACTCCATATTAACTATGACTTCATTTAATAAGATGGAGTTTTTGTAGGCTTTGACTGAGGGATCAACGATTCGGGCTAATGTACAAGTCCTAGCTATGGGACTAGACAGGGACTAAGTCAGCCGTAATGGTTACAAAATAAATGGTTGTGAATTTCATACAAAGGCATATGGGCGCGGTAAAAGAATAACGAACTCCGGAGTGTGTGTCCAAGGAGATTGCTACAATGAGCATGGTCGTGCCTTTTATGGGGAGTTAGAGGAAATCGTAGAGTTGTCGTATAAGGGCATTTACGGGGGTCATATTAACTTGTTCAAGTGTCGTTGGTTTAATTCAGAAAAATGGATACGTGTTGACAAACATGGAATCGTCGATATTGACCTCCATAGGTCTGCGTACTCCAACGAACCATTTGTTTTACCAACTCAAACAGTACAAGTATACTACACTCCTAGTCCTGTTAGGAAAAGGGATAGACCGCCTACAGATTGGCAAGTTGTAATTCATACTCCCGCGCGCAGTCGTGTAGAAGTAGTTGATGGGGAGATTTACCAAGAGCAGATGCTTCATAGTCAAACTATAATAAATGTGGAAGACGACAATGAATTAATCCAGTTAGATGGTGGAGATGAACCACATGAATTTGATCCTGAGTCATTACTTGTGTCAGATGATATTGATACTGAGGAGGAAGAGTTATTGACTGAATCTGACACTGAATCTGAAGTAGATGATGGTTATGAATCTGCAATACGTATACAAGATAATTCTGAATCAGACATTGACATTTGAACTTCTCATGTATGTTTAGCATTACATGTTTTTTACATTATTGTCATGTTTATATACTTAACTATTTAAATGTAATTTTCTGTCATTATTATTATTTTATATTCATATATATACATGCATGTAATCAAATATAACTCATACCAACATCTTTATATCACTGCCATAATTATGTACTTTACTATTTAAATGCAATTTCCTGCATTATTGTCATTTTATATAACTCATAACAACATCTTGAAATTTGTAATATATAGGTGGCTTCTGAAGCAGCGCAGAAAAATAGCGGCTTGGGTAGGGGCCTAATCATGTGCCCAAGGTCCCTACTAATTCGGATGATTGGATTCTTATCATGATTCGTCCTCCTCCGAATAGCACGTACGTCCCGCATCATTTTATATAGAACTTAGATGTAAATTGCTTTCATATATCTACTTATCGTTGATGTAAATTGTTGTATATTATAGTGATTTTTCAGATAATAAGATCGTCAAGTGCATATCACAGCTGTGCTTACAGAATTGGCCTACACCTGTGATTACATGGGCGAGCACACCTATCGCCCATAAGGATGATGTTTGGGCTGAATTTTAGGTGTGTTTTTTTTAATTATGAGAGATAATATAATATTATAAGGATAATTGTTTAGTAATGTTATTATTGTTGTTTTATTTGCAGAACCGGTATAGATGGGAGGACGCGCATGCTTCAGTGATACAGACATTATTCTGGCAAAAGTACGCCATTCGTACCAAAGATAATTTGAACAAAGAACGATAAAAAGCCCTTCACAATGCATCGATCGACCATCCAGGCCAGGGAGAGGATTACATGCACGAGCATAGCCCCTGGTGGTGCACTCAGTCCATATGGGCTGAGATGTGCAACCAATGGAGAGCTGAGAGCTGGGTTAAAAGACGAAAGACTGCCACCACCAACAGAACCTCGGGTGTACCCGATGGCAAAAAGGCTAAAGGAACACACAAAGGCAGCAGTATTTCACAGTTGCAACATATCACTGCCAGGGTACATATTTACAAGTTTTAATATGTTTACAATCATGAATTGTAGAATATATATCACATTTACTTAGTAATATTAGAATATTTTTTGTATAGGAGTCTCAGTCTCAAGGTCAACCTATCCATTGGCTGGATGTGTACGTGGCCACCCGTGATGGTATGCCTGATGCTATCCAGATAGTGGTAATAAGTTTTAACAACTTGATCTTGTTTATCAATGCGTACTAAATTTATTTTTAACTATTTAATTGTTAACATGATGACAGGATACATATAAGTGTTTATTGATTGAGCGTTATCCTGAAGGCACTCCACGTCTGCAAATTGATCAAGAGTTGTGGGAGAGGGTGTCTGTTGTGATGAAGAACTACATTAAAGGTCAAGGACAACGGCGACGCCCATCCTTCAATGGCTCAGGCAGCTCTGCTACCCAGTCTTCACAGTCATCGAGTCATCTAGTTGTTCATACTCCTGCTGCCTGTGTGAGAGCTATATGTCGAGATCGTGATCTTCTCAAGATACCGGGCGGGCATCTGCCAGCTTTGAGTCCTAAAGAGTTAGCTGATATAGTGGAAGAAGAAGTAGCAGCACAGCATGGGGATGGCGACGAGGTAATCAATTTGTTATATATTGTTGTAATATATACCAATATCAACATAGTTACTATACCTGTAACTTATTTTATTATTTTGTTAATTATAGGGTGATCAAGGAGAAGCTACTCAAGATGATGATGCTTGATGACCGATTTAGTGTTGTTTTGTAGTTATTTGATAAGCTTGTACTTGTATATTCATTCTTTGGATGTATGGTTGTTACTTAAACATTAGATTTGTGGTTATTTATTCAATTGATATTGGTTTTTAAAGGTTTATATAGTTTATATACTAGCTTGGTGTATGTGTCGGTGGACGATGAATGTTTATATTATTGTGCACATTATTTATATTGTTATGTATGTGTGTTGGGATAAAGCAGGTATAAAATAGGTACAGTTTTTTGGAAATTCTACAAAACAGTAAAAATCTGGTTTTCAGTATTTTAACATCAGCGACCGCATGCGGTCGCTGATAGATATTAGCGATTGCTACACATTTGAGGGTATCAGCGACCGTGCGCGGTCGCTGTTTGTAGTCGCTGCCATGTGGCCCATGTCAGACTTTGCCCTGAACCATGCTGACTCATCTTAGCGACCGAAATGACGAATTCGATCGCTAATATCGGTAGCAGATACGTCGGTCACTAATAGTGGTCGCCAATGTGCATTCCATCGACTAGATTTTATGCGACGCCTATCAGCGACCGCAACCGGTCGTTGATAATGATCTGCGACCACATGCGGTCGCTGATAGGAGGTCGCAGATAGAGCATTTTCTTGTAGTGGTACTATACAACACTATGCATCACTATGCTATATAAAACAAAAACTGAGATAACTTTCTACCAGCGATTTTGAAAACTAAGTGGGGGTCCATGTAATAAGTCAAATTTATAATAAATATTTCATGATTATTTATATCAGATCACTTGACTAAACACATTTTTAATCTTTCAACATTTGTCCATCATTAATATTATAACTCACAATGTTAACAACCAAATCATTCCCAGAAAAGAGGGGGCTTTTCGATAAGGACTTCTCCTTATTGACACGCAATTTGATAACCTAACCCCTTTCCTCGACAGAACTTTCTTGACATTGTCAATAATACAAATAATAATATGAATAACTTTGTCATCTCGATTATTGATTTAATAATATAAAATATTGTGCAGATGATACTGTGATAATAATTGAATCAATAATATGATATGCTATGCAGCAACAACTGTTGCAATAATTGAATAAAACCGAGTGACTTCTCACGTAAGCATCAATAATCAAAGATACTGTACAATACTGTGTGGTACTATACAATCACGCGTATTACTGTACTTTTATCATCGGGTATTTCAACAGTTAACGATAAAAGTTTGGTCGTTATTTTTATAAAAAGGTTATTTCTGTCGCTTTCTATATCCAACAGTAATTCCATTATGGGGTATACCAATGATTGTGCCATCGGACGGATATTCCCTGATAAAATGAATATTCCCCGACAAAAAGAATATTTTATGACAACTTGCTTACTATGCAAAAGTTGTAAATATTATCCATAACTATAACATTATATCAAATCAACACCTTATTATTCAAAATAATATTTAGAGAAAATTAAATTTTTATTCATAAAAAGTTGGTGTCTTACAGATGATATTATTTTGGATGAAACCAATGATTAGCTCTTTAGTGACCTTGGGAAAAGAGGTAGCTCCTACCCATTTGGTGAAGTAATCAATCATGGTGAAGATGAATATATGACCTTTGCTGGCTTTAAGTTCTATTGGCCCAATCACGTCTATTCCCCACATTAAAAAGAGACACGATGAACTCATACAATGCAATTCATTTGGAGGAGCGTGGATGCAATTTCCATGAACTTGTCATTGATAGCATCTCCTGGCGTGATCGTCACAGTCGACTTTGAGGGAAATCTGTGTCGCCCCCAAAATAGGTATACAACACCCATTCTGAGTCGCCAAATACATGACACAGAAAGTGAACTACAACTTCAATAATACAATTGTCGTGCAAAATACGACAACACATACTGTGAGTTTAAATACAAATATTGTCTTCTAGGCAATATTCACACTCAAATAAGTCCTCAATACAATTATTCAAACACTATTTTATAGAAATAGTGAGGACTGCTAAAACATCTTTCTAGAACCATCACTCTATACCCCGACTAGATCCTGCTATGTTCTCACCTCCTGAGAAGAAAAATGGAACAAAAAGGAAAAGGGTGAGCTCAACTAGCCCAGTAAAGAATATTATGATTAAGATAATATACAACAAATTATCATTAGTATTCAACAGAGAAAAATCTGATAGAATATAATCGACAACAAGTTTTAGATCAACAACTGCAGCGAACACAGCAAACCATTAGAAGAGTCAAGTAGAGAATGAATTCTACTATCTTCTAAGATTTAAAAGTCCATCATCAATATTTTATCCCTATAACATCAATTAATAATCATCTTTATCCAAATATTCATTTTTGGACTACAGACCAAAGATATTCATTTGTATCACATGTCAGTCATGTTCATCTCAACACCTGTTCATCTTTGCACTACAGACCAAAGATATTCATCAAGTAATCATACATCTTTGCACTACAGGCCAAAGATATTCAGTAATATCATCATTTAGGACTGAGGATGATGAAAAATATCTTAAAGAAAATGAATCCAGTGAGACAGAAGGACAAATAGTAGGGATTCGTATAACAGTTTATCCAAGATCAATAATACTTCATAATAATCAATTGTGAAGCAGGATTCAAAAATAAAGATCAAAACATGGATACAATCAAAGATAGTAACCGTAATAGACATCTTGGACAAAAAGGGAAAATTTTATTTTTCGGTGAATAGTGTCGTATTCGTGAATAGTGCCATATATGTGAATAGTAACGTATACGTGAATAGTAACCCCGACACAAAAAGTTTCAAATTTGATAAAAACTCATGTTGATATTTCAGCATAATGATATTGAAGAAAATAATATCATTTAAGAAGAAAATAATATCCCTTACCTCAAAACATCAGTACTTCTGGTCGGAATACCGGTATAAGGCTGAAAGAAACTTGCTCTGATGAATAGAAACTCTCAAAGTATCTAAATACTCACAAAATACACTCAATAATATAGAGAGAGAAAACTTGTTTCTGGTGTGATTTTCAATTCTAACTTAGCCCTCTATTTATAGGAAAATGTTAGCACGCCGAAGCAGACTTAACCTGCAACCTGATGGCTTTACCTGCTACTATTCCCACCCACCACATTTGAATAAAAATCTCAACATATTTTTTTACCAACCAAGAGTGGGGCCCACCAATTCTTGAATTTTCCACCAAAATGACAAATTCCGTAACTTCTACAATTTCTGAACCAGTCATCTCGTAAAATTTATAATAAATCATACGTTCATTTTTAACGGTTCAAAATTTGTGAGCATATACTCAACTTATATATGTATAACATATCCAAAAATTACCACGATCCAACGGTCGGATTAAAAATTATAACCCCCGCAAAATATCTTAAAAACCCTGATTTTTAATACCTCCATTCCAACAAAAATACTGATAAAAATCCCAACATTAACTCCTTCATTTTTAACCACAAAAATATATCCCTCATTTATATCCACATAAAATAAATATTTTCTTATCATATGAATCAATAATTAATTATTCACAAATAATATTACAGAATCACATTTATGACAACCAAGTCGTTCCCAGGAAAGAGGGGGCTTTTCAATAAGGATTTCTCCTTACTGGCGCGCAATTAGATGACCAAACCTCTCCTTAGATAGAACTTTATAGACATTGCCAATAATGTTATCTAATAATATTATTCAAATAATATGAATTATTGATCTGATAAAGGAAAATACTGTGCAGCAACAATTATTGAAACAACAATAATATAAAATATCAACGCAGCAATTATTGAATCAATAAAATAAAATATTGAATAATAACTACTGTAACAATTATTGAGTAGTGCCTTCTTACGTAAGAAACAATAATTGGTGCAATACCGTGTGCTACTGTATTTTAACCACCGGGTATTCCAACAGTATTAACGGTAACAACTACGCCGTTATTTATAAACAACTTATACTTGTCGTTTTCTTCATCCAATCACTTTCCGTTATGGGGCCCACACAAGGCTGCGTCGTCGTACGAATATTCCCCGACAGCAAGAATATTCCAAACGAATATTCCCCGACAAAATGAATATTTTATAACCACTTGCTTATTTTGCAAAATTTGCACATTTCACCCATAACCAAAGTATTATATCAAATTAACCCCTTATTATTCACAATAATATTTAGAGAAAATTTGATTTTATTCATTAATAAGTTGGGGTCTTATAAAATCCAATAATGCCCTGTTCTTAATATCTTCTTGGCAAGTAAAGGAATGCTCAAGTGTGGACCACATACTCCACCATGGACTTCATCCATGAGTCTTTGGGTTTGATTTTTGTCCAGACATCTTAAAAAGCCTATTCCAGCATCCCTTTTTGTAAAGTGCGTCTCCGCTCAAATAGAATTTTAGGGTCATTTTATGGATTCGCTTTCTTTCAGCTTGACTTGCCCCAACGGGCGTAGATCCATCTCACAGATATTCTTTAATATCATGATACCAGGGCTGTTTGATGGGAGACAGTTCATCTAATAGTTCTTCTATGTAATTTCCATAAGCTGGTGGTTTTTGGCTTATAAATTTGATAACAAGAATTCCCATCCTATCAGATATGTGGATCAAGGAAGCCAATGTTGCCAATGCATCAACAAAGTCATTCATACGTCGAGGGATGTAGATGAAGGTTATTTCCTCAAACTCTATAGCCATCTTGATAACTTACCGATGATATGATAACAAATGTAATTCTTTGGTATAATTCTCCCTGGTGGTTTATTTGATAACCAACTCGGAATCCCCAAAGACCAACAACCGTTTGATATCCATGGATTGGACCAGTTTTAATCCCATTATATAGCCTTCATACTCAGTTGTGTTGTTGGTGTTGACAACCTACAGCTTGATGGCCATAGGATATTGTTCTCTTGTATGAGATACGAGAACTGTCTCTGCTCCGATACGTTCCATGTTTACATCTCCGTTAAAATAAAATTTCCAAGATCAGACTATATTTTCTCGATGGATTTGTTGAATTGTCATTATTCCATCATTCTAGAAATACGTTTCCAAGGGTTTGAAATTCCCTGATGGTGCTTCTGCCAATTAAATAGCAATTCCTTGACCTTTGATGGACTTTTGAGTCATGTAGATGATATCGAACTGTTGGAGGATCAATTGCCATTTGGAAAATCAGTAATTCAACATGGGTTTGTTGAATACATACTTCAGATGATCCATGTGGGATATGAGATAAGTTGTGTGCCCATGAAGATAATGTTATAACCTCATGGTGGCCCATGCTAACACACAACATGTCTTTTCAATCAAAGTGTACTTCCACTCGTCGCTACTGAATCTTTTGATGATGTAATAAATAGCTCTTTCCTTATCTCTATCGTCTTTTTGCCCCAGCATGCAACCCATAACATTGGCATTGACTGACATTTACATAAATATTGGAACCTTGTCCCTTGGGGGTACCATGACATGGGCTTTGATCAACTGCTTCATGATGGAATGGAAAGCTTTTTTCACACTTTTCATTCCACTTCATGGAGGAATTTTTCTTAACAACTTAAAGATGGGCTCACACGTTGCTGTGAGTTGAGAGATGAATCTGCTTATGAAATTGATTCTCCCTAAAAATCCCCGTACTTCCTTTTCTTTCAGGGTATGGGCATTTCGTTGATTGCTTTAATTTTGGCAAGATCCAGTTTGATGCCTCTGTTGCTTACTAGAAATCCTAACAACTTGCCTGATTTGACGCCGAAGGCACATTTGGTCGGATTCAGCTTTAAGTTAGATTTGTGCAATCGGTTGAAAAGCTTTTTGAGATGGTTGATATGGTCATCTTCCTTCCGAGATTTTATGATGATATCATCTATGTAGACCTCTATTTCTTTGTGCATCATGTCTTGAAAAGGGCTATCATGGCTCGCTAATAGTTGGCACCGACATTAATAAGGCTGAAAGATAAACACCTATAATAAAAAGTTTCCCACGGAGTAATGAGGGTTATTTTCTCCCTGTCCTCTCTAGCAACTATGATCTGATAATACTCGGCAAAGCAGTCAACAAAAGAATACATGTCATACTGCGCCATGTTGTCTATTAGTATGTGGATAAAAGGCATTGGAAAGTTGTCTTTGAGATAAACTTTGTTCAAATCCCGGTAATCCACTCATACTTTGTAATAACCCGATATTTTCTATATAATTAAATCAAAAAATTTGCATATACTTTTTTTATTTTATTTTAAAGATGAGGATTTGTACAAGATAAAGCGTATGTATTTATGTGATAAATAAAATATATTTATTACATGAATAATTACAAATGATTTTATTTTAGAATTATTGATCATTATAAATTATATTCTAATAATAATTAATTTTATAGTAGAAATATTTTTATTAATTATTTTCCATAAAAATATGATTATTATATTATTTAAATAATATATGAAATGCTTATAAAATCATTATAATAATTATTTTATTTTATTATGTGAATTTATTTTAGATTAGTTAAGTTAATTATTTTTAACTTAATTAATAGTAATATATATGTAAGATAAATCAGATATAGAATCCAAACCCTAATTTTGGATTTTTGGCTAAGGAATAGAATAATAATATAATATTATTATTTTTCAGTGCTATAAATATGTTCTGTATATGTGGACAGTTAATGGTTGGTCAGTTATGGTATACTAGTAGAAAACTCTAGTAATATTTTATAAACCCTAGTTCAAAAGTCATTAAAGACTTTAAAATTTTTTAAGTCATTTTGTTATGTTGTATATGGTATGTATTATAGATTTTAATGCTAATTATGAAAAATCTTAATTAGTAATTAAAAACCCTAATTTTAAAAACCCTAAATAATATTTATAAGTTCTAATTTCTAAAATTGGTAACCCTAATTATCGAATTGGAGCCCTAATTGCTAAATTAGCAAGGTTAATTATAATTAGTAAATTCTTAATTTAATTTTCAAGTTTATGTAATTAGAAATCTAATCTAATTAAAGAAACCTTAATTTTTAAACTAAAATTTTTTATTTTAAAACCTAGTTGGAAATCTTATAATTTTTATGCTAAACCCTAAGGATTAAACCCTAAGAGTTTGCCAAATAACCAAAGTGCCATTAAAATTTCAAGCCTAATGTCCAAAATGCCCTTATGTACATTTTTTTTATTAAGCTTACTTGTGAATCTTGCCAAGATTGGAGTTGTTCACCAACTCTAGATTATCCCACATGCTCAATGATCTCAGCAACAAGCCAGCTATCAGTCAATTATCAGCCATACAATGCATCTAGCTCAATATATATATAGATTAGGAGAGAGAAAAAAATTCATTTGTTAGCTCATTTTTCACAAACACGTATCCTAGAGCTTCTCTCTCTAAAACCCACAAAAATTATAAGTATATCAGTCACATAATCAAGCCCCGCAATTTCCTTTAACAGATCAGAAGCCTAGAATCCAAAATTTTCAAAGTGAGGTATAAACCCTAAACTAGAAATCTGATCTTGATCAATGTGTTAGATGTTATGATTTTATGTTAAAACATGTTATTTGTCGTCTAACTAAGTGATCTGGGTTGTTACTTCCTAGATCCATAACATTAATATGCTTGAAATCAAGTTTTAAGAAAATTTGGGAAAAAATTTTGTGTGTCTAACAACGTAATGTCAGACCGTGTAAATCTTTGTATGTTATGTGTTTTTGTTGTTTAAAGCCTTGATCATGTAGTATGCTATGCGATCTTTACTCTGGAACTTGAACTAAGGCCATAGCATGAACAGATTGTGAGATATTGTTTGTTAAAGGTCGTTGACCGACCATGAATGTAAAGCCCCCAAATTCAGGTACTTGAAACCCGAACTCGGTGCTTCACAATACCATTTCTATGAGCAAAATAATACTAATAATAATAACAATAATATAGATACCAACTTAGTTTACATATTTATCAGAGCCTAAATCTCAAGTATGTAACCTTTATTACATTCCTTACATAACATGTTAGATAATATATATATCATACTTGTCTTAATAAAGTTAACTATTACATAAGATAGCATTGCATTCATTCAGCAACCTTTTCTTTTCCCTTATTCTTAGCAGAGCCTTCTAGTTGTTCACACTTATCTAAAAACATTTAAATTAAGCAAGGATGAGCATTTGAGTGCCCAGCAAGTAATAACAATTATAAATATTAGCTGAAAGGATTAAATATTTTCTTTATACTACCCTTCTACAACAAATCAATAGTTGTGAAGTAATCTGAACCGATAATAATATCATAACAACTCTCTATCAAATTTTTGAAACTACGTACTGGCTATAAGTAGGGTTAAGGTGACATACTATGAATATTATTTTAAATTTTTAGAATAGGTTTAGAAGAACTTCATCCGCAAACCGTCATAACTTACGGGCACGGGGGTGATCAGCCCGTTATGCCCTGTATTGATCAATACTACATGCAAGAACGATGTTATCGTTCACTCTGTCCACCTTGGGTGCATAAAAAGTTTTCCCATGTACGAGATGTTCATACTTGTCGGGGTTCCAAACCAAAGGTTTTATCTTGTTCAACAATAATCTATAATTCAACATATATATATATATATATATATATATATATATATATATATATACAGGTAATTAACAAAGGTGTATCAACATGTGATTAAATACAATGATTATCCGAGTGGGGACACTTGTATAACTATTTATAGAAATTAACGAAGACAATATATATCTGAATTACCATATACTAACATGTTGATAATCAATGAGCGTATATAATATATATAACAATAGGGTTAATAATCTGTACAGTAATAATATAATTATGAAACATTCTTA
The DNA here is from genome assembly GCA_016801055.1 of Panax notoginseng. Lineage (NCBI taxonomy): Eukaryota > Viridiplantae > Streptophyta > Magnoliopsida > Apiales > Araliaceae > Panax > Panax notoginseng. The sequence continues at coordinate 44,097,483 of CM029018.1, read as the reverse complement.
CTTATGTCCATTGCATAAAGAAAATGAAAAGGTAGGATACTTGTCTGGTGCGCTGCTTACAATTATGCAACTTAATTTTTATCTTTCGTATAACAACCTATCAGTAATAAGATCATTTTACTGATTATAATAACATATCGTAACATATAGTACTGCTTATTGTAGTCAGCACATAACTTAATCACATTGTCACGCATATTTAACAGTTATTGAATCACAAACAAACATTAATATATTTAAATTATCTAAGTTCAGATCAATTTTTGAAACATGTCGGTCTACCGACGGCTTTATTGGGTAATCATCGAGTCTAAGACTCTATCCTGTAGCTCAATATCTGTAATTATAAGTCATATTATTTTTAAATGACTTATAATAATTTTTAAACATTTATTATAATTTATCATGAATTTTCAAACATCGAAATTATTATTAAATAATTTAAATATCAAAAAATTCTATTATCATTAATATTTAATTACTATTAAACTATTAATGAAACCATTGCCAAAATACTAAAGTTATTTATAATAACTCAAAATATTTTTAAAATATTTATATTACCTTTAAATGATTTTTAAAATATTTAAATTCATTTTTAAATAATTACCATTAATATTTAAATATTAATATACTATTTCTCAAAATATTAAAAGTCATTGAAAATATTTTTAATTCATTTATATCCTTTTTAAATGATTTTTAAATTAATAAAACCATTTAAAACAATTTATTTAATATAATAATTAAATAAATTTAATATCATTAATATTAAATTAATATCTTTAATATTAACTTATTAATGAAATTATCCTTTAAATATTAAAAGTTATATTTTATAACTTAAAATATCTTTAAACACGTTATTTTCGTTTAAAATAATTTTTATAATAATAAAATTATTTTTAAACTAATTTATTTAATATAATTCTTAAATAACCTTAATATCATTAATAAAAATTAATTAATGAAATTTACCTTTAAATATTGAAAGTTATATTTTATAACTTAAAATATTTTTAAATTCCTTATTATTATTTAAAATATTTTCTAATATAATAAAATCATTTTTAATTTATTTATTTATTTTATGTATTAAATAAATTAATTATCATTAATATTAATTAATAATGAAATTTATCAAAAAATATTAAAAGTCACTAAAAATAACTTAAAATATTTTTTTATACCATAATATAATTTTAAATAATTTTTCAAGTATTAAAATCATTTTTAAATAATTTATTTAATATTATAATTAAATAAATTAAATACCATAAATATTTCAAAAATATTAAATATTTATGAAATATACTAAAAATAATTAAAAACTAATTTTTGGACCTTAAAATAATTTTTAATATTTTATTATGTATTTTTAATAATTTAAAAATATTTTTTTCTATTTATTTAATTAAAATAATTAATTTTCAAAAATATTTGTCGTTAAAGAGCCCTATAGCGACGAAACTGTCGCTATAGGTGTTCTTGAGCGTGTCAGAACCTTTAAAGTCAGAGTTTAAGTTGCAAGGTTTGACCAGTTCTAGATCATTAGTTATCAAGGTTTTGGGTTTGCTAATGGTTTATGATTGTAGTACTAATGTAATACTACAATCATCAACAAGTTTTATGCCCATAAATCATCATAGTAGTGAGTTCTGGCCCATCAAAATCTTTGTCAAGACTGCTCTTCAATTTCTGGGTTTCCCAGAAATGAAGAACAGTCAAGGTACCCTCCTTTCGATCCTTATAACTTGTATCATGGCTCTTCTTAGTGTGATCTAAAAGTTCAAAACTATGGTATACATGACAAGGAACAATAATACAACATTATATCAGTATAACAACATCACAGTTAAGAGATCTAATCTGGTCAACCTATGTAAGAAAACTGTTCTTGAGTTTTTCTAGGTTTTCCAGAAAACTCATCCGACTGATGGTCAAAGCATGTTTGACCGGATACAATTTCGATTTTGTGAATGATCTAGGAGTTATAAAGGCATCGATCGATAGCCCTCATGTCAGTCTACACAAACATAACAATAACATAACATAACTAACTAACAACAACAATATCAGAACCTATTAAAAATGTTGTCAGACTTCTGGAAAAATTCTAGGTTACCCAGGATCAGTAAAGTCATGGTCGGTCAATGACTTTTGACCATCAATATCTTTCAATCTACAACCGATCTGGCTTTGAATCAAGTTCCAGATGAAAGATCACATAACAAACTACATGTTTAAACATTTAAACAGCAAAAACACTTTATAGACTGAGATCTACAGGGTCTGACATTCGTTGTCAGACCATAAAAAAAACATTTTCCCAGATTTTTGAAAACACCCATTTCGTGTATTTAAATGTTACTGATCTATCAAATACCAACCCAGACCACATAGTTACACATCATACAACATATTAAAATACAAAATCATAACATCTAACATGGTAAACAAGATCAGATTTTCGATTAAGGTTTATACCTTTAAATGAGCAAATGTTGATTCTATGCTTCTGATTTGCTAGGGATGTTAGTGAGGCTTGACTTGGGAACTAAAATGCTACTAAATTTCGTGAGACTTGAAAGAGAGAGCTTAGTTGAGTGTTTGTGCTAAAATGGGCTAACAAAATGTTATTTTCTCTCTCCCAATCTACTTATACCACTAAGATGCAACGAACATGGCTGATTATGTGGCTTGTTGCTGATCATTTAGAGCACATGGGGTTGGTAGAGTAGTTCACCAACTACAAATATAGCAAGATACACAAGTTACCTTAAATAATGCAAGAGGGGCATTTAGGTCATTTCCAACTAATTTTAATGGCCAACTTGTAGTCCTTGCAAACCCTTAGGGTTTAACCCTTAGGATTTAACCCTTAGGGTTTAACCCTAAAGTTTAGCACAAAATTAATTTCTAGGTTTTTATTTAGGGTTTAAATTAAAATTTTAGTTTCTAAAAAAATTTGTAATTAGGGTTTTCTTAATTAGTTTAGGTTTTCTAATATTTAGAAATTAAACATTAAGTTTAACAATTTAATAATTATAATCAAGCTTACTAATTTAGCAATTAGAGCAAATAATTAGCAATTAGCATTACTCATATAACAATTAGGGTTACTAATTATTAATTAGGGTTTTTAATTATAAAATTAAGGTTTTCTAATTTCACATTAGGGTTTCTAAAAATTAATATTTCTAAATGTTAATTAGGGTTGACCTAATTAATCATAAAATCATACAACACAGTTATATAATAGTCTCGTACTCATAATTGAGTTTAAAAATAGGATTAAACAAATTAATGCTAGGGTTTGGTCATCATGCAATATAATTGACCAACCAAAATCAGTCCACACATATTCAGTACATATTTATAGCACTGAAAAATCAAAATAAAATTAATATTATATTATTATTCTCATGCCTTGATCAAAATCCAAAATTAGGGTTTGGATTCCATATCTGATTTATATTTCATATTTAACATTATTAATTAAGTTAAAATAATTAACTTAATTAAACTAGCATAAATTCATATAATAAAATAAATAATTATTATAATAGTTCTAAAAATTATTTCATATATTATTTAAATAACATATAACTATATTTTCATGGAAAATAATTAATAAAAATATTTCTACTATCAAATTAATTATTATAAGAATATACTTTATAATAATCAATAATTCTAAAATAAAATTATTTATAAACATTCATGTAATAAATATATTTTTATTTATTACATAATTACATACGCTTTATCTTGTACAAATCATCATCTTTAAAATAAATAAATAAATATTATACGCAAAATTTCTTATTTAATTATATAGAAAATATCGGGCTGTTACATTCACCCTCTCTTATAAAGATTCCCTCCCCGAAATCACCATTTTAAAACCTGTACGTACATGGGTACATATAATACATAATCATTGCAAGTAGATCTCAATCATAAACGATCGAACTAATCTTTAACTATTCACATAAAGCTTGTCTTTCTGATTAAACGGAAAAATTGGTTTCTAAAAGAACTCAAATTCCTCCCTCAAAATTTCTTTATAAAATAATTTACTATATATAGGAAAATCATGCATACGAAAATAAAAGTCATATGAATAATACCTGGAATTGCACCATCGGCTATTATGGTATCTTGGACCGTCATGTTGTAGACCCTTGCTGTTGATTTTGTTGGTTTGCTTGACGAAGTCGGTCCTATGATTACTAACGTCCTGCTGCTAGTGCCAATATTCACACTTCCTGCCTCCGTCCTCCTCTTCGGACAATCCACCACCTTGTGCTCAGTCGATCCGCACAAAAAACACCCACTGTTCATTCTTGGATTGGGTCAGTTGGGAGAGATATAGCCCTCCTGCCCGCAATTATAGCATACAAATTTTCCCTTCAGACATTTCCCAGAGTGGTTCTTTCCACAAGTGTTACACTGTACAGCTGGCTTCTTAACACATTCTTGTTTCACCTGGACATTGTCAAAATAGTTCCCCTTCCTCTTGCTACTACCACTTTTACTTCCACTATTAATTTCTATCTTCCTAGTTCCTTCGACCTTACCTTTGTTCTTCCTCTCTTTGTTGTAGAGACTCATGGCCTCCCTCCCTTCCTCAGCTATAATCGCCTTTTCCATGAGTGCTACAAATGTAAGAATCTGTAACACCACCACCTTGTTATAGAGCCAGGGTTTTAATCCCAGCTTAAACCTTCTAGCTTTTCTAGCGTCCGTATCAACCTGATGCGGAGCAAACCTAGCCAACTCATTGAACTTTGCGGCATACTCTGCAACAATCATATTTTCCTGCTTCAACTCTAAAAATTTCACCTCCATCCTAGCCTGCATACTGGACGAGAAATAGTTCTCAAAGAACAGTGTCTTGAACCTATCCCATGTAACTACACATTCTCCTACCCTCGCCTGATTTGCTTCCCGCCAAAAGTTTGCCTCACCCTTCATCATATAAGTGGCGAAAGCGGTCTTTTGCCCCTCAGCTACCCTAGCTATCACGAATGCTTTTTCAATCTCTTTGACCCAAGTTTGAGCTTCAACAGGGTCAGTGGTACCTTTAAATTCTGACGGTCCCACGGCCTTGAAATCTTTAAAGTTCGCTAAGCGATTGTCCGACTGGTTCCTTGCGGTGGGAATTCCTTGCTGCATAGCTTGTGCTACCATATTTGCAAAGTGCTGCATCGGGTCTGCTTGTTATTGTCCCTCAACATTATTGGCAAACTCTTCTGCCCTTTGATTTTGAGTTCGACATCTTGGCGGCATTATCTGATTAAATAAAATCATAAATTTAACTTACATTCTAAATCTTATCATATAAGTTTAATATATTAATCTTGTTTCATCACTCAAACATAGATTCATATTCATTCAATGATTTCAAAATACTTTACATATCGCAGCACATACTGCATTAAACATCAACTATTCCTTTGTGACTACAAAAGTCAGGATTTACAACCTTAAGTAATACAAAAGTTTTAGAATATTACATTACACGGACATACTTATCACACATATTACCTTAAATATACCTACACAACAGAACCTATACTACCTATTTACTAAGCCTTTTTATTGGACAACCTTTCACCTGATGATCTTCCATTCCACAAACAAAACATGCACCTGGTTTATAGTCGGGACAATACAGAGTGGTATGCCCCTCATAGTCGCAAAGGTAACAAATTCTTTTCCCTTTCTTCTTATCAGGTTGTCCTAAGTCATGATCTTCTATCTTTCTTTTTTCCTTATTGCTCGGAACTGCACACGATGTAATGCTTGTGGCTCCCATCTGATTAATTTAGATTTTAAGGTTATCTTGTTCTTCCATTATTTCTATTAACGCCTGACGCAGTTGACTATTAAGCAGCTTTTCTATCTCCCACAACCTTTCCAAAGAAGAAACCTTATTCCTCAGATTTTGCACTTCCATTGAGGCTAAATCAACTTCAACTTTAGTGTCTGAATCACTATCTATCAGCTCTACCATCTCCAGATCTGGTACTATGTTTTCCAAAATAACCACCTCGTCAGAGTTGTTTTCATCGTGAGCCTCTATTTCAGCTATTAGCATTGATATTAGCTCGGGTGTATGGATTTGATCCTTCTTCATGCTATAAGTATATAACAAGCCATTTCCACCAGACATCTACACACATAAATTATCTTGATTAGCATATATCATATACACACAACAAATAATAGTTTTATATAAGTTATCTTTTATTTTGTTTGACGATGAATTTATTCGATTCATCTCTTTTTAAACTCTATATGAGTTATTTATATTTTTAACGTTTCCCTCTGTTCTAAGGTTATAGCCTAAGGTCTATCCCACCTAAGGTTTATAACCCTAAAGCTCTGATACCAACCTTTAAAGCCCCCAAATTCAGGTACTTGAAACCTGAACTTGGTGCTTCACGATACCATTTCTATGAGCGGAATAATACTTATAATAATAACAATAATATAGATACCAACTTAATTTACATATTTATCAGAGTCTAAATCCCAAGTACGTAACCTTTATTACATTCCTTACATAACATGATAGATAATATATATCATACTTGTCTTAATAAAGTTAACTATTACATAAGATAGCATTGCATTCATTCAGCAACCTTTCCTTTTCCCTTGTTCTTAGTAGAGCCTTCTGGTTGTTCACACTTAGCTGAAAATATTTAAATTAAGCAAGGATGCATTCGAGTGCCCAGCAAGTAATAACAATTATAAATATTTGCTGAAAGGATTAAATATTTTCTTTGTACTGCACATCTACAACAAATCAATAGTTGTGAAGTAATCTGAACCGATAATAATATCTTAACAACTCTCTATCAAATTTTTGAAACTACATACTGACTATAAGTAGGGTTAAAGTGACATACTATGAACATTATTTTCAATTTTTTGAATAGGTTTAGCAGAATTTCATCAGCAAACTGTCATAACTTACGGGCACGGGGGTGATCAGCCCGTTATGCCCTATATTGATCAATACTACATGTAAGAACGATGTTATCGTTCACTCTGTCCACCTTGGGTGCATAAAAAGTTTTCCCGTGTACGGGATGTTCATACTTGTCGGGTTCCAAACCAAAGGTTTTATATTGTTCAACAATAATCTATAATTCAACATATATATATATATATATATATATATATATATATATATATATACGGGTAATTAACAAAGTTGTATCAATATGTGATTAAATACAATGATTATTCAAGTGGAGACACTTATATAACCATTTATAGAAATTAACGAACAGAATATATATCTGAATTACCATATACTAACATGTTGATAACCAATTAGCGTATATAATATATATATATCAATAGGGTTAATAATCTGTACAGTAATAATATAATTCTAAAACATTCTTACTCATGTCCATTGCATAAAGAACATGCAAAGGTAGAATACTCGCCTGGTACGCTGCTTACAGTTATGCAACTTAATTTTTATCTTTCGTAAAACAACCTATCAGTAATAAGATCATTTTACTAATTAGAATAACATATCGTAACACATAGTACTACTTATTGCAGTCAACACATAACCTAATCACTTTGTCACGTATATTTAACAGTTATTGAATCACAAACAAACAATAATATATTCAAATTATCTAAGTCCAGATCAATTTCTGAAACATGTCGGTCTACCGACGGCTTTATCGGGTAATTATCGAGTCTAAGACTCTATCCTGTAGCTCAATATATGTAATTATCAGTCATATTATTTTTAAACGACTTATAATAATTTTTAAACATTTATTATAATTTATCATGAACTTTCAAACATCGGAATCATTATTAAATGATTTAAATATCAAATAATTCTATTATCATTAATATTTAATTACTATTAAACTATTAATGAAACCAATGCCAAAATATTAAAGTTATTTATAATAACTAAAAATATTTTTAAAACATTTATATTGCCTTTAAATCATTTTTAAAACATTTAAATCATTTTTAAATAATCACCATTAATATTTAAATATTAATGTACTATTTTTCAAAATATTAAAAGTCATTAAAAATATTTTTAATTTATTTATATCCTTTTTAAATAATTTTTAAATTAATAAAACCATTTTAAAATAATTTATTTAATATAATTATTAAATAAATTTAATATCATTAATATTAACTTTTTAATGAAATTATCCTTTAAATATTAAAAGTTATATTTTATAACTTAAAATATCTTTAAACACATTATTTTTATTTAAAATAATTTTTATAATAATAAAATTATTTTTAAACTAATTTATTTAATATAATTCTTAAATAACTTTAATATCATTAATAATAATTAATTAATGAAACTTACCTTTAAATATTGAAAGTTATATTTTATAACTTAAAATATTTTTAAATACCTTATTATTATTTAAAATGATTTTTAATATAATAAAATCATTTTTAATTTATTTATTTAATTCATTTATTAAATAACTTAATAATCATTAATATTAATTTATTAATGAAATTTATTACAAAATATTAAAAGTCACTAAAAATAACTTAAAATATTTTCTTATACCATAATAGAATTTTAAATGATTTTTCAAGTATTAAAATTATTTTTAAATAATTTATTTAATATTATAATTAAATACTATTAATATTTCAAAAATATTAAATATTTATTAAATATACTAAAAATAATTAAAAACTAATTTTTGGACCTTAAAATAACTTTTAATAATTTATAATGTATTTTTAATAATTTAAAACTATTTTTTTCTATTTATTTAATTAAAATAATTAATTTCTAAAAATATTTGTCGCTAAAAGACCCTATAGCGACGAAACTGTCACTATATGTGTTCTTGAGCATGTCAGAGCCTTCAAAGTCAGAGTTCAAGTTGCAAGGTTTGACTGGTTCTAGATCATTAGTTATCAAGGTTTTGGGTTTGCTAATAGTTTATGATTGTAGTACTAATGTAATACTACAATCATCAACAAGTTTTATGCCCATAAATCATCATAGTATTGAGTTCTGGCCCATCAAAATCCTTGTCAGGACTATTCTTCAATTTCTAGGTTTCCCAAAAATGAAGAACAGCCAAGGTACCCTCCTTTCGATCCTTATAACTTGTATCCTGGCTCTTCTTAGCATGATCTAAAAGTTTAAAACTATAGTATACATGACAAGGAATAATAATACAACATTAGATCAGTATAACAACATCACAGTTAAGAGATCTAATCCGGTCAACTTATGTCAGAAAACTGTTCTTGAGTTTTTCTGGGTTTTTCAGAAAACTCATCCGGCTGATGGTCAAAACATGTTTGACCGGATACAATTTCGATTCTGTGAATGATCTAGGAGTTATAAAGGCATGGATCGATAGCCCTCATGTCATTCTACACAAACATAACAATAACATAGCATAACTAACAAACAACAGCAATATCAGAACCCATTAAAAAACGTTGTCAGACTTCTGGAAAAATTATGGGTTACCCAGAATTAATAAAGTCATGGTCGGTCAATGACTTTTGACCATCAATATCTTTCAATCTACAACCGATCTGGCTTTGAATCAGGTTCCAGATGAAAGATCACATAACAAACTACATGTTTAAACATTTAAACAACAAAAACACTTTATAGACTGAGATCTACAGGGTCTGACATTCGTTGTCAGACCATAAAAAATTATTTTCCCAGATTTTTGAAAACACCCATTTCATGTATTTAAATGTTATGGATCTATCAAATACCAACCCAGATCACTTAGTTACACATCATACAACATATTAAAACACAAAATCATAACATCTAGTATGGTAAACAAGTTCAGATTTTCGATTAGGGTTTATACCTTTAAATGAGCTAATGTTGATTCTATGCTTCTGATTTGCTAGGGGTGTTAGTGGGGCTTGACTTGGAAACTGAAATGCTACTAAATTTCGTGAGTCTTGAAAGAGAGAGCTTAGTTGAGTGTTTGTGCTAAAATGGGCTAACAAAATGTTATTTTCTCTCTCCCAATCTACTTATACCACTAAGATGCAATGAACTTGGCTGATTATGTGGCTTGTTACTGATCATTTAGAGCACATGGGGTTGGTAGAGTAGTTCACCAACTACAAATATAGCAAGATACACAAGTTACCTTAAATAATGCAAGAGGGGCATTTAGGTCATTTCCCATCTAATTTTAATGGCCAACTTGTAATCCTTGCAAACCCTTAGAGTTTAACGCTAAGGTTTAGCACAAAATGAATTTTTAGGTTTTTATTTAGGGTTTAAATTAAAATTTTAGTTTCTAAAAAAATTGTAATTAAGGTTTTCTTAATTAGTTTAGGTTTTCAAATATTTAGAAATTAAACATTAAGTTTAACAATTTAATAATTATAATCAAGCTTACTAATTTAGCAATTAGAGCAAATAATTAGCAATTAGCATTACCCATATAACAATTAGGGTTACTAATTATTAATTAGGGTTTTTAATTATAATATTAAGGTTTTCTAATTTCACATTAGGGTTTCTAAAAATTAATATTTCTAAATGTTAATTAGGGTTGACCTCATAAAATCATACAACACGGTTATATAATAGTCTCGTACTCATAATTGAGTTTAAAAATAGGATTAAACAAATTAATGCTAGGGTTTGGTCATCATGCAATGTAATTGACCAACCAAAATCAATCCACACATATTCAGTATATATTTATAGCACTGAAAAATTAAAATATAATTAATATTATATTATTATTCTCATGCCTTGATCAAAATCTAAAATTAGGGTTTGGATTCCATATCTGATTTATCTTTCATATTTAACATTATTAATTAAGTTAAAATAATTAACTTAAATAATCTAGCATAAATTCATATAATAAAATAAATAATTATTATAATAATTCTAAAAATCTTTTCATATATTATTTAAATAATATATAACTATATTTTCATTGAAAATAATTAATAAAAATATTTCTACTATCAAATTAATTATTATAAGAATATACTTTATAATAATCAATAATTCTAAAATAAAATTATTTTTAAGCATTCATGTAATAAATATATTTTTATTTATTACATAATTACATACGCTTTATCTTGTACAAATCCTCATCTTAAAAAAAAAATAATACGTTAAATTTCTTATTTAATTATATAAAAAATATTAGTCTGTTACAATGATTGAATAAAATTTGGGCAGCCCAGAACATGCCCAGATCGGTCTGACAGGAAGTTTAGGGGCACGGATCTTGCAAGTTGTTGATTTGTGTTTGTTGTTGCATCTAAGATGTAATATGTTACTTTGACTACATTCTCATGCCTTAAGATCACTTATTTGGTAAACGGATAGGGTTTTGTGGCTGGCCAAACTAGCCAAGTCGAGCATGTTCTGTGTTTTTTGGGTCACCCAGAAAACATATGAACATGTCGACTAACATGGTTTAACCGGATCATAACTATTGATTATGTTGAGGTTTTGTAATAGATCTCTTAAGTTACATGCTGGCTACACACCGAATTCTTAATATCACTAAAACATTACATGAAAAGCAAGTTGTGGAAGCCCAAAGTAGGCCTCACGAACTGTTCTTCATTTCTAGGCAAACCTAGAAATGAAGAACAACTCTAACAGCCACTTTGGAGGCTCAGATCGCTTTGGTTATGTGTTGTATGATCATGTTTGTTGTTGGATCTTGTAGTCTTGCACTAGCACTACAATATCTGACTAACAACATGCCCAGAAATTTTATGATCCAAGATCTATGCTTGGTCAAACTCACCCACTCATTCACTGACATGAATGTTCTGGGTTTGATGAAGAATATGAAGAACACCTATAGTGGCGGTTCTGTCGTTATAGGCAGTCTTTAGCAACGCTTAATTTCTGAAAATTATATTTTTGTTAAATAATTATAGAAAATTAGTTTTTAATTATTAAAAATACAAATTAAATTACTAAAAATTATTTTAAAGTCTGAAAATTAGTTTTTAATAATTTCTAATATATTTCATAAATATTTAATATTTTTAAAATATTAAAGGTATTTAATTTACATAATTATTATATTAAATAAATTATTTAAAAATAATTTTAATACTTGAAAAATTATTTAAAATTATATTATGATATAAGAAAATATTTGAAGTTATTTTTAATGACTTTTAATATTTTGTGATAAATTTCATTAATAAATTAATATTAATGATAATTAAGTTATTTAATAAATGTATTAAATAAATTAATTAAAAATGATTTTATTATATTAAAAATCATTTTAAATAATAATAAGGTATTTAAAAATATTTTAAGCTATAAAATATAACTTTCAATATTTAAAGGTAAATTTCATTAATAATTTAATATTAATGATATTAGAATTATTTAATAATTATATTAAATAAATTAGTTTAAAAATAATTTTAATATTAGAAAAATCATTTTAAATGAAAATAAAGTATTTAAAAATAATTTAAGAAAATATAATTTTTAATATTTAAAGGATAATTTTATTAATAATTTAATATTAATAATATTAATTTAATATTAATGATATTAAATTTATTTAATAATTATATTAAATAAATAGTTTTAAAATAGTTTTATTAATTTAAAAATCATTTAAAAGGATATAAATGAATTAAAAATATTTTTAAGTTATAATTAATTACTTTCAATATTTTTATAAATAGTACATTAATATTTAAATATTAATGGTAATTATTTAAAAATGATTTTAATTGTTTTAAAAATCATTTAAGGGTAATAAAAATGTTTTAAAAATATTTTGAGTTATTATAAATAACTTTAATATTTTGACAATGGTTTCATTAATAGTTTAATATTAATGATAATAGAATTAGTTAATATTTAAATCATTTAATAATGATTCCGGTGTTTGAAAAATCATGATAAATTATAATAATTAAATTAAAAATTATTATAAGTCATTGATGGAGATGTGTTCAAGGACGATTCTCCATCAATCAACACATCTCCTACCATATATCCTGAGGACATCACTGCTATATGCAATGACTTGCAATGACCCGTCCCTTCTGATGGTATGTCATTATCAGTGAAAGATATCTCATTACTTTTGAAAATGTGATCTATCAAATGATGAAACTTCTCGGTATCTATCGTCTTCGGCAGGTGAGCTTCTTCCAGTACTTTCATTAAGACCTTGCGATGATCTTCTGAAGATAAACCCAAATCTAGACTGGATATCTGTCGGGGTGATTCTTTTAATCTTTTCACCACTTTGGCTTCATTATGCCCCATCTTGCTGAGGAATTCTTCAATTTTCTCCTCGGACACTCTTCCCTTGCATTTAATGACTGACTTTATTACTCGTTAAGGTAGATACAACGGGTTTTCCTTTGATATAACAGCAGTGTGGTTTGATATTAATCCCTCATCTTTCCCATAGTTCCATGGGACTCTTTTCAAGCTGATTACAAGATACTGCGGTCCGAATGACAACATTAGAGGCTCGGGCGCAGCCACTTTCATAGGATTCTTTCCCTCTTGGTCCCCTTTTCCTTGAATTATTAGGGGTGTTATAACTATGTCCTTCTCACAGGAAATGACAACCACTATTTCTTTCAGATTCCATGCTATGGGAGACAAGATTGCTTCTTCATTAGGATAGGCATAATCTTGGCTTACTTTCGACATTTCATCGCTTTCAATCAAATTTTGAATTAAATGACGAAGTCCCCAACTATCTTCTGTGTCATGACCATGAGTGTTGGAATGATATTGACAGATCCTATCGGGATTAAACTTCCTGGATCAAGGGTCGATGGGGGTTAATAATTCTATGAATTTTCCTTCGTTGACCAACATTTGGAGAATTTCTTTCATAGGCTGATTCAAATGAGTGAAATTTCTTTTAAAGGTGAACTCTCTGTTTGCTTGGAACTTTTCTTCCCTAGTAACCTTGTCTGCCCAGGGTTCATGCTCATGGAACCGATAATGATCTTTCCTAGCAATGGGACTAATTTCAGGCATAATAGGATTTATTTCTAGCTGATCGGTTTGATTTATCAATTATCGTGTTATCTGATGTTGGTAAACTACAAATTTTGCCAGTTGCCCAACCTGTTCCTTGATAGATTTTATTTCTCGTTCTATCAAAAATTACCTTCCTGAATATTCCCAATTGTCCGAACTATCCTTATTTTATTGGGAGGACTCGCCTATGTACTAGAGGTATTTGGAACCTTCTCTGTTTCCCGTACCAATCATATTGAAGCCATCTTCATTATGTTGAGGTAAAGGATTATCTTGAACATGTGGTTGCTCTTGTGTTATCACCACAATCTCCCCACTGTCTATCATATCCTGGATTTTGTGCTTAAGAGACCAACAATCTTGGGTATCGTGGCCCGGAGCTCCAGAATGATAAGCACATTTCTTACTTGGGTCAAAATTCCTTCCACATGGATTGGCCGGGGGAAGGAGCTGGACAATCTTTTTTTTGTGTTGTCAGAAGTTTCAGTACATTTTCCAGTGAGTCCCCTAAGGGTATGAATGTTCTACGACGTTTAACTTCTCCGGTTTTTTGAAAAAGAGGATTTGAAGATTGTGCAAAAATTTGGAAAGGGGAATAATTTCTCCTTTGAATGGGCAAGTTTTGATTGCCTCTCTTATTTTGTCCTTGCAGTACCAAGGATACATCTTTTTCTTTCTTTTTATGAACTCTTCGAGGATTATTCCCATAATTTCCAACTTGAATGTGCTCAGTCACGGCTTCTAAAGCAGTAAGGTCTTTAATATTTCCAGACTTCATCTCCATTTCAGCCATTTCTATGTGTTTAATCATTTTTGAGAATGGTTTTCCTATACTTGCTAGGACTCTCTCATAAAATGGAGCTTCTTGTATATCAATGAATGTCATTACCATTTATGTTTCTATCATTGATGGAATGACTTGAGCAGCCAGGTGTCTCCACTGTTGGGTATATTCACAGAAAGATTCACTTCTTTGCTTCTTAACCTTGGTAATTTGATATCTATCTGGAGCCATTTATTATTAGAAATTGTATTGATTTAGGAAGGCATGTGCTAGCTCCTCCCAGTTGTGGATTTTGGAATTGTCCAGTTGGGCATACCATGCTCTAGCTTATCCGGTCAAACTTTTCTGAAATAACTGCATCCTTAGTTTCTCATCTTCGGCGCAGGATCTGAGTTCTCCAGTGAACACTTTCAAATGAGTGTAATGATCTCTTAATCCGTCATATTTTTCAAAATTAGGGATTTGAAACTTGTCTGGATAACAGGCCCTTGAAAAGATGCAGAGATCTGAGTAATTTACACTCTCATAGACTCCAATCCCTTTAATTCACCAGATGGTTTCTTCCATTTGCCGGACATAAATCGGTTGAGTTGGTACAACCATTTCACTCATACCAACTGGCGGCTCTGTAAAATCAGTATTTTCAAATTGTCGACATTTTTTGTCGAACTCTTTTGTCAATTTCACCCTTTCAACAATATTCGAACCACGTAGAAACCATAAAGGGTAAGGAATATTAATTTTTCCTGATGTTGACAGGTGGCGACTCTGCTGGGGACAGGAGAGGGCTTAAGCTGCTTTTCAAATTCCCTTTCTTATCTGCCATGTGTGGATGTTATCTTTATATTAAATGGATGTAAATAAATGTGTTACTACTTTATATTAGTGTCTCGCACAATGTCATCATTACATACGGTGAGAAGCGTTGTATGAGAATGTATGTTGTGTGATTCTTCCACCAGTAGGCGAACCCATCGGCGTTTGATTACTGGACTAAAAGAAGACTAATCTTGCGAGGCTCAGGAAAAGGTGCCACTCAAATCCACTCCAATTGAAAGATCGGATTAAATTCCTATCTAGTAAATTGCGACGATCAGGGGACCTTTATGCCAAAAAAGTCGTGAGAATAGCCTAAGATAGGTTAGCCTCTGATAAACCAAACGCGAAAGAAAGTCTCTTTATGCCTTTCCCTTTCAAATTAATGTAAATTCCAATTCCATGTAAATGTCAATTAAATGTGAATATCATTTCCATTCCTTATCAATGTTATTATTGTACAAATATTAAATCCTGTCATGATATCCTGTCAGCAAAACAACTAACAACAGTTTTCCATGAAAACATTAAAAAACCACGAAAAATGACATATTGCATAGCATGCATCCTATTAATATATATATATATATATATATATATATATCAAAATTAACATACCTACTTTTATTGTAGGAAAAGATTGGTCCCACTACCCGGCCTAAATCTAATAAGGCTCAGAGCCTATCCACTAACATGGAAGAAAGTACCCAACAGGGGACAAGTTTTGTTTCTCGAGAAGAATTTGAGGGACTCAAAAATAAGATAGCAGAGTTAGCTATTTTCCTGAAAGAGAAGAGCAAAGGTACTCAGGGTCAACAAATACCCACTCAAACAGAAACCTCTGCACAAGGAGGGAGCCAAGATACTAACAAGAAAAAGGGAACTCATGTTCTAGAACATCAAAACAATGAAAAAACCAATAAAAACCCTTGAAATCACCAATCCTGATCTTCAATTTATAGAGTTCGGGGGACTTGCTTAAGCGGGGGGCAGGTGTTAGGCACCCCTCGACTTCCGTTAAAACACGATTACCACATCTTTTCAATTCCCTAATTATTTGAAGTGTGCCTGTGTATTTAATTGGGCCTAAGTGTTTTATTTGAAAGTAGTTCTATGCCCATTTTGCTCTTATATACAAAGGGTTTGATTCATAAAATCCATTTTTTAGCAAAGAATTTACAGGTGAGGTTTTGAAAAGCAATTTTCAAACCCTTATGCTCACATCGTAATTGAGGCATATTATACTTCTATTTTATTTCGTATTCAACTTGATTTCAATTTTATAGGAGATGCGAAGCATCTTTAACAATAAATAAATATATACATAAGTGTTGCACCTCTTATGGGCATGAAAGCCATCGAAGTGACCCGAGCAGCACAAAAAAATTTGATTATGTCAAGGCCTTAAATTCGTATCCCCGCTTTAAGGCCCAAGGTTACATTTACAAGGGGTTGCAAGCTGTCTATACAGTTCAAATTTGTCCATCATGAAAATCAGATCCAAATTCAGGGAATTGATCATAGATCCCATGATTCCAAGGCTCACAGAATTATTTAAAAGCTAACACAACAAATATATTGAATTAAAATGCATATTAAAATCTAGACGTCACAAAACAAAGGATTCATTAGTCAAATCCTTGCATGCACGTAGCCCAGCTTCCTGTTCCCTCTAGATACAGATCCAGGGTCGTGTGGTTGCTTAATATTTACAAAACTAGAAAAAAAATAGATTTAAATGAATCTTAGCCATTCTAATTCAAAGGTTCCAATTTTACAACTTTTGAACCGGTTGAAAGTTGGATATGGCTAGATTTAGATAAATCTAATCCACAAACTTTACATAGTACATATTTACATCATATGAACAATTAAAACTGGTATTTAATCACATTAAATAAATATATATATGTATATATATATATATATATATATATATATATATATATATAAGCAATAAAAGCCAGGATCGACGATCCGGGCATACACACACAACATGACTCTCAACAATATAAATTGAGATCAACAATATAACTGAGGGTCACAAGACCACGAACTATGTCCTAGGTTAACAAGTATCTCTACTGTAACCTTTAATAGTCTTATAGACTATATGGACCATCCATCTCGTACTCTGGGGGATCAGCTTTTCATACAATGTATTGTGCACAAACATTTTAGCTCTATTGCGTAATATAATCCCTTATTCTAGGGTTGTTCATCTCAGCTTTGATATTAGGGTCCGCACCAAAGAAAGTTTGGTTTAGATTAGCTTCAAGGGAAATTTAGATCTTTAGAACATTCATCAACTAAGGTTTAGTTGAATTAGTAATATTCAAGAGTTTGATAACACGTAATATTGTAAAGGAGTACTTTAACAATGATAGGATAACAATGAATCACAAGTGAATAGAACATTATATATCAAAATCATGCTTTCAAAATGAATTAGAAAGCTTAATCAAAACTTAAACATTGAACACTATGAGAAACCTTGCTCAATAATAAGCCAGTATTATAAAACTTGCTTAATAAAGGAGTACAGTTAAGAAACTTTTCTTGTGCTCTTGCTACACAATTATAACACACGTTCTCCAAGTATCCTACACATACCATTTAGGATCACAATACCAATTAGTTACATTGTAACTATGTTTATTGGTTTAAATTCCCACTTTAGTTCAACTTAGTATCCTAGTTCATAATTTGAACTTTCTAACTAACCACATACCATAAATATGAAACCCTTACATAACAAACAACACAATACTTAATCAACATTAGAAAACCTCACGAACATAGAGTTAAAGTCCTTATACAACTTGTTAATTCACAACTTAAAATAATCATACTTATGTTAACAACCTGTTATAACATATTATTATATGGTTAACATTATGTTCATTGGATGAGTGTTGACATCGGAAAATATTTTCTTTTTTGGAATTTCTCTTTTAATGATTTCTTACTCTTTATGTTTTCTATGTGTTGAATTTCGTTTGAAAGGGCGAGTTTGAAAAGAGTCCGAAACAAAATGTCGACGATTTTAAAATTCAGAGTTACTAGTTAGTAGTAGTGAAATGGTTCTACCAACTCAACCGAATTTGGAAAATTTTACAAAAGGACCAATTATTGGACTCTGTTTAACAAGCCATGGAAACCGAGATTCATAGAGTTCAGGGGCTTGATTAAGCGGGGGAAAGGTGTTAGGCACCCCCCGAATTCCGTAAAAATACGGTTACCGCGTCTTTTCAATTCCCTACTTATTTGAAGTGTGTGTGCAGTAAATTGGGCCTAAGTGCATTATTTTGAAGTAGTGTTATGCCTCGTTTGCACCTATATACAAAGGGTTTGAGTTGTATAAAAGTTTAATTTTAATACAAGGCATATAAGGTGATGTTTTGAAAACAGGTTTTCAAACCTTTATGCTCGCATAGTAATTGAGGCATTTAATACTTCCATTTTAATCTATATTCGACTTGTTTTGATTTTAATCTCGAGATACGAAGCATCTTCGACAAAGATATATATATATATATATATATATATATATATATATATATATATATATATATATATATATGTGTGTGTGTGTGTGTGTGTGTGTGTGTGTGTGTGTGTGTGTGTGTGTGTGTGTGTGTGTGTGTGTGTGTCAGGATCCTTATTGGCATGAAAGCCATCGAAGGATGTCCTAGCACCACCCATATAATTTACAAGCTAACCGTACATCTAAAAAGATCCATTATGGGAACCAGATCTAGATCCGTCAGCTGGATATTAGATCCCGTGGCACCTAGGCTCACATAATATCATATGAATAGCCTGCATAACGAGGATACTAAAATAAAATAGATATTTAATCTAAACGACGCAAAACAAAGGATTCATCAGTTAAATCCCTGCCTACGTGTAACCAAGCTTCCCGTTCCCTCTATATACAGATATAGGGTTACGTGGTTGCTTAATATTTATAAAAAAACCTATAAAGAAAACTAGATTTAAATAAATCTTAGTCATTCTAGCTCAACGGTTCCAGTTTTACAACTTTTGACCAAATTAAAAGTTAGATATGGCTAGAATTAGATAAATCTAGTCCATAAACATTAATATCGCAGCTTTACATTGAATAAACAGTCAAAAAAGATATTTAATTACAGTAAACAATTAATATATATATATATATATATATATATATATATATATATATATATATATATGAAAGCAAGTAAAAGCCACAGATTACCAATCCAGACTCAACTGTTCGGTTCAAGTTTATATATATATTAAAGCGATAAAAAGTCACGGATCTACGATCCAGGCGCAACTAATCGGTGAAAATCTATATATATATATATATATATATATATATATATATATATATATATATATATATATATTAATACAAGAGAAAGCTTCAAATCTGAAAAATCTTGTAGTGTGCTACAAAGAAGGCTTCAGACTGCTTTTGGAGATTGAAAACTTAGTTTCCACCAGTTAAAATTTGATATGTCGTAGTATATATGTATACACGTGTTTAGAAAGAATAATATTGAAGTTTGGAACACTATTGGAGGGATTAAGAGCTAAAATAGACAGAGTTTTCTCTCTTTTTCTTTTTATGGCTGATGGGGGGTCTATTTATAGACAAAAGTAGTTGCGGGTCTACATGCAACTGCCCGGGTTGACCCGAGCCTCATTGGTCCCATTGTCTTGAAGTACATGTACTCGAGCCAATGCGTAGTTTGCTCGAACCTTCATAACTTTCAATCCGGGTGTCCGATGGAGGTGTGCTATACCTTTTCGGAAAGCCCTTGACGAGAGCTACACAATGACATGGGATTTGACATTTTTTGAATCTGGAAAGATGGGTCCATGACCAGATTTTCAAGTCTTCCCAGTCCATCTATTGAACTGTCTTGTGTTGTTTTCACTCGGGATTGATGTTATGGTTTTGCATAACTTCTTTTGCAATGATTTGGGCTGAATTGACGTTGAGTTGGCAAAATTATTATTTTTGCCCTCTCGGGTTGGTTTCGGGCATGATGCAGTTGTAGCTATCTTTTCTTAGGGTTGTCTCAGAAATTAGACTAATGTTGACTTCTGTCAGTCATCAGGATGGTCTCTGAGGTTGGTTTGTTGTTTTTTGGGGTTGTCATTGGGGTTTGACTTGATCTCCCGGAGTTGTCTCCGGGGTTTAGATTTGATCTTCCAAAATTATCTCTAGGGTTTGGATTGGATCTCCTGGGGGTATCTACGGGGTTTGAATTGATCTCCTGGGGTTATCTTTCAGGTTTGAATTGATCTCCCGGGGTTGTCACCGGGGTTTAACTTGATGATTTGACTTCCAGGGTTGTTTCTGAAAGATAAAAGATGATTTTGCTCTCCTGCATATGATGAGTGGGCTTCATACCTATAAATCGGCTTCTAATTTGGACTTAAACTATGTTGTTTTTATCTATTTAAGTTCATTTTTACTTATTTTGTGTTTGTTTTATGTTTAGGAGTGCAATACGAGGCATGGTGGTGGAATGGCGGCGTTGTGGCGAGAAATGACATGCAAAAGGTAAAATCAGAACTGTAGAGACATACCCCCCCCCCGCCAGGATGGGGGTACAAGGCCACCTACAGAATCACCCCCTGCCGGGGAGGGCTTATCCAGTTCAAAAACCCCCGCCGAGCCTATATTCTCGCCTCCTGAGAAAAATAGAACAAAAAAGAAAAGGGTGAGCTCAACTAACCCAGTAAAGAATATTATGACTAAGATAATATACAAAAAATTATCATTAGTCTTCAACAGGGAAAAATCTGATAAAATATAATAGACAACAAGTTTTAGATCAACAACTGTAGCGGAAACAACAATCCATTAGAAGAGTCAAGTAGAGAATGAAATCTACTATCTTCTAAGATTTAAAAGTCCATCATCAATATTTTGTCCCTGTAACAACAATCAATATACATCTTGAATCAAATATCCATCTTTGCACTATAGGCCAAAAATATTCATTTGTATCACCAGTTGGTCATGTTCATCTAAACACCTGTTCATCTTTGCACTACGGGCCAAAGATATTCATCAGTTAATCATTCATCTTTGCACCATAAGCTAAAGATATTCCGTAATATCATCATTTAGGACTGAGGATGATAAAAAATATTTTTAAAAAACGAATTCAGTGAGATAAAATGACAAAGATTAGGGATTTGTACTTTAGATAATCTAAGTTCAAAAACGCTCCATAATATACCATAGTGGAATAAAATTCAAGAATGAAGATCAAAACATGAATACAATCAAAGATAGTAACCATAATAGATATCTTGGACAAAGAAGAGAACATTTCATTTTTTTGTGAATAGTACCGTATTCGTGAATAGTGTCGTATACGTGAATAATGTCGTATACGTGAATAGTAACTCCGACACAAAAAGGTAGAAATTCCACAATTAAATTCATATCAATATTTTAGCATAATAATATCATTTATGAAGAAAATAACATCCCTTACCTCAAAATAATAGTACTTCTAATCGGAATATCGGATGTAAAGCCGAAGCAAACTTGCACTGAATAGTAACTCTAAAAGTATCTAAACTTACACTGAATATTCCCTGACAGTAAGATTATTCCATGACCAAACAAATATTCCCCGACAACAATGAATATTTTATAACCACTTGCTTATTTTGCAAAATTTGTAAATTTCACCCATAACCAAAGCATTATATCAAATTAACACCTTATTATTTAAAAATAATAATTAGAGAAAATTTGATTTTATTTATGAATAAGTTGGGGTCTTACAACCTCCCCTACTTATGAAATTTTGTCCTCGAAATTGACATACGTACCTAGTGTTTTAAAAAGGTAAGGGTACATCACTTTCATTTCTGATTCCAACTCCCAAGTCATTTTATCAATAGCATGGTTCCTCCACAAAACCTTAACTTGTGGTATAACCTTGGTGCGCAGGACATGCTCTTTCCTATCCAAGATCTTAACAGGTACCTACTCGTACGTTAAATCTTCGGCTATCTCGTCTGGTTCTAACTCAATAATGTGGTTTAGGTCTTTCACATATTTACGAAGCATAGATATGTGAAAAACATTATGAACACGAGACATACTTGGAGGTAATGCAAGTCTATAGGCCACATTTCATATTCTGTCAAGAATCTCAAATGGACTAACAAATCGTGGATTTAGCTTTTCTCTTTTTCTGAATCTTGTAACTTCCTTCCATGAAGCAATACGTGACAATACATGATCCCAAATATTAAATTCCATGTCCTTCCGATGAAGATCCGCATAACTCTTTTATCGATCATGTGCCGTTTGTATATGTTGTCAGATCATTTGGATCTTCTCTGTAGTCATACAAACCAATTCTGGTCCCAACAATGTTGCTTCACCCATCTCATCCCAACATATTGGAGAACGATATTATCTTCCATACAACGCCTCGAATGGAGCCATGCCTATACTTGCTTGATAACTGTTGTTGTAGGAGAATTCCATCAATGGTAAATACTTATCCCAACTCCCTTTGAAATCTAGGACACATAGTCTTAATAGATCTTGAAGAGTTTGAATAGTCCTTTCTGATTGCTTGTCCGTTTGAGGATGTTATGCCGAACTGAATCATAAATTTGTGCCCATAGCTTTCTACAAGCTAACCCAAAATCGTGAAGTGAATCTTGGGTCACTATCCGAAACTATGGATACTAGCATGTCATGCAATCTTATAATCTCATTCACGTACATATGAGCAAGACGTTCAAGGGAAAAAGTCTCCCGTATAGGAAAGAAATGAGCAGACTTGGTTAATCTATCAACAATGATCCAAATCGCATCTATGCCTTGAGAAACTTTGGGATGACCCGTAACAAAATCCATAGCAATGTATTTCCACTTCTATTTCAGAATCTCAAGTGGTTGCAATGGACCCTTTGGCACTTGATGCCCCGCCTTTACACGTTGACAAGTTAAACACCTCACGATAAACTCCGCGATCTCTCTCTTCATATTGCTCCACCAAAATGTATGTCGAAGATCATGATACATTTTGGCACTCCCAGGATGGATTGCAAACGGTGTGTTGTGTGCCTCCTGAAAGTAGTATGCACACAAACCAATCATGTTTGATGATAAAGCATATACTTTGTAACAATCTTATTCATTTATTAATAAAAAATATTAGTTTATTAAAAGCTTTTAATTATCTACATGATGTTGTTTTATAATATGAGATAAACCCATAGTTTTAAGCAATATTTTTAAAATAATGATGATGATCATTCTAATGAGATCTAAATTCTTAAAAAGTTTAAAACTAAAATAGTTCCCAATCGTTGGATTACTAAATTAGGAATTAGTAAATCTGAATAGATTGGTGCATATGTTGCTTGCTCATTGGATGAGGATGACTGATCTCATGATCATTTGTGTGGAGACACTAAAGCAAGTATGTAGGTGCTTATTAGAGAATAAGTTAACTGAACGTGGCTCACTAAGGAATACCTAATTGTGTTTTACTTGCCTGTCGATAGGAATTTCTGTAGTGATAGTAGTACAAATGATCCTTGAACTTGAGATCATCATAGTATCTTGTGTATGATGAGTTATACTTTGACTTATTCCTTAAGACCCTTAGGGTATATTAAAAGGTATACTTGGGTATAATAAGTTGTACATGGAGATAATGTATGATCAATAAAGAATCTACCGCTTCTGGTAAAAGAAGAGAAATGTCCTATGTGATTCGATAAATGACAACCCAGTAGTCCTTTGCCAAGGCGTAATAAAATTAGAAATTATTTGGGGTTGCGCATTTAAGAGTCGAAATACATATAATTAAATAAAATAAGACTTAACAGTAATTCTATGTCTTATATTTATTTGGGACATTGTATGGTGGAAGGATTGAATTGTATGGTAACTATTTACTCAAAGGTTCTTTTATGATTAATGTTAAAATTAATATTATCTGGAAAGTCGTTGATCGCTAGGGAGGCTTATCCCTATTGTAGAATAAATATTATTTATTTAAATAAATTAATAGTTTAATTTATTAATTTAAATAAGATTAGAATTGTTCTAATTGATTTATTCACAACCAGTTTAATATGGAGAACCTAAAGGGTCACATCATAAAAGGAAGAATAATTATTTAAGAAGTTAATGACATAATCGTAATAATAAGTTAAGTATATTTAATTTAATCTATGGTGATAGAATAAATTAAATAGCTTAATATTTATTATTTAATAGTTTGGAAATATTAAATATAAATTAATAAGAGGAGTCTTATTATTATTATTATTACTATTATTATTATTTAATTCCTAAAGGAGTTTGGAAATTAATTAATAAAAGTTCTCTCATAAATCCTAATAAGATTAGGAGACTATTTAATTAAAAGAGTTTAATTAATTATTTCTAATAAGATTGAGAGCCTAATTAGTTAGAGGAATTTAATTAATTAAAATAAAACACATTTTCTTAATTGTTAAGGAGGGTTGCCCACATCTATAAATAAGAGGAGTCTTATTATGGGTGTGGTGGGTTGTTGATTTTTTACAACAGACGTGATTCTAATTGTTGGAGAGTACGCTCCTTTTATATGAGAGATAGAAAAACTAGAATTTTGTCAAACACCCATCTTCTTGAATTTTTATTCTTCCTTGGTAGATCACCTCTAGAGGCCAAATATTTGGATGACTAACATTGATCAAAGGAAGGAACCAAACCCGGTGGATTCAAGTTGGACGCGAAAAATATTGGAGGTGAACTTGTACCTGAGGAAACTCGAATTTTCAATGGTATGATTCTTATTCTTCATATTTTCGTTTAATTAATAATTATGCATAAAGGGTGATCCGGGTATATGGTTTGTAAAATTTTAAAATTCTTATTTTCCACGTTTTCGCTTATTTTGTGCAATTTGATTGCGTTCATGAATATTACAAACCTAACAGTGGTATCAATGCCAAACATTTATGCAAATTATTAATTATTTAGATTTGATATGTATATTGATATGTGTTTAGAACAATTTAATTGTGCATAATTTGTTGTATAAAATTATTATTTTATGAAAAAAATATGTATATATCTTTGCTGAAAAACTGTTTTCGAAAAACATTTTTTTTTACCGAGTCCGTGGGTGATTTTATTTTTCAAAACTAATCTGGTTCACGGCTTGTCCCTTTTTGAATCATATTGCATGGATATCCATGATTTGCGTGTTACATCTTTATAATTTTTCCCGATGCATGTTCTCACGTGGTGGATTATATATATATTATATATAATTATATTACACTATATGATAGTTAATTGTTCAAGGGTTCCACGTGATTAGCTTTATATATTATAGATAGATATAATCTTTCAAGGGATCAGGTGATCTAATGGTTACGATTATATATATAAAATATTATATAAAGAAATAATTCTCCTGCTGGATTCTTAAGATTCACGTGAAGATGAATCATGATATCATACGGAATTTTATATATATATATATATATATATATATATATATATATATATATATATATATATAATATTCTTAATTATTTTATAATTAAAATAAAATTTTATTTTAATTTTAAAATTGAATTTCATGTTAACTAATTAGAGTTATAATTAGATTCCATGATAACTAATTGGAGTTGAAACTGGATTTCATGTTTCCTTAAATAAAGAAGTTTATTTAGATATGAAATAAAATTTCATATTTTTCAAAATAAAAGAGTTTATTTATGAATAGGAAAGAGAATTCGTGTTTCCTTTAATAAAGGAGTTTTTTTTTCCTTGGAATAGGATTCCATAATTAATTTAAATAAATGAGTTTATTTTGATTAAAAAATTTAATTAAAATAAAATAGTTTATTTTATTCAAAATTGGATAAATTAAAATAAAAGAGGTTTATTTTTATTTAAATTTGGATTAAAATAAAGGAGTTTATTTTGATTCAAAATTAGATTTTATGCTAACTAAATTTGCCCATTAAATGATATATATATATATATATATATATATATATATATATATATATATATATATATATTGAATGTTTATTATTCATGAAATGAATGTTATTTATTGATGCATATGGTGATGTGTATGATAATAAATGAGATTGATTATGGACTATTGACCAATGTGATTGAATTTTATTTTAGTTGGATGCATGAATATATGAATTTTATTAAATGGGGTATGTGTACCTTGTCTTCTCTAATTTTTTCTTAATGTAAATTCTAACTCCCTCCTATGTACTTCCTCTTGACTGCTGATAAAGGTTTCTATTTATTTTAAATAGTTTTGTAATAGGAATAGTTAGAATTAATTTTGAAGAATTGGAGATCAAGGAGCAAGGAGCACGTGAAGACCCGTTTGTAATGGAGCCCGGGTTTAAATGTAATAGTTATATTTAAATATTAATTCTTGCACCCCTAGGGTTTAGCCTTTTGGTTCACTTGGTAGCTCGAGTGAACCAAACTAGAATAAAAGTTCATAATCAATCCGGGTAGAATATAGTATTCTACATATGCATGCTTATACTATATATATATATATATATATATATATATATATATATATATATATATATATATATATTATACAAACATGTTTCACATGTTAATTAATATGACACGTATTTTATATATATGTGTGCATACGCGCTAAACAAGATGAGACAAATTAATAACAAACCCCTCAAATATTTTATATTAAGTTGTAACGTTCAAAGATATTTAGAATATCGAACGTCGCCTTCTAGCATGATAGAAATAATAGAGTATTGAATATTTAATATGAGTTTGTTGTGCACACACAAGGCAAGTATTAAATATTTAAGTTGTTTTTTTTATTACATATGATGTTTATAAGGAATTGAACATTACTGCTTTGTTGTGCACACACAAGGGCTGTAGTTTTCTCTTCACTTATATAGAAATGCTGAGTCTGACTTAACTTAAATCATTTTAGTTCGAATGTGCACACACTTGACCATTATGATTTAAGAGGCAAAATACAAGGAGTTGCATAGTTGATGTAATTGACAAGAGTTGTCTACCAATTTATTTATATATAGTTTGTTGTGTACACACAAGGCTATATACATTTGAAATAGGATCCTTATTCTCACTAGCATGTCTTTAATTAGATATTGCCAAACTATATAAATTGAGGGTAATATAGTTTGAAGAAAATAGTGGGAGATACCAATTTAAAACAAGACCTAATTTATTTTGGTAATTAATAAAAAAATGTATGTTAAAATGTTGTTAATTACATATTCATTTACAGAATTTTATAATGTCTAAATCACTATTACTGCGAAGCATATTAGATGTTATTTAACCGTATCGAATTAAACGGATTGGTTAAGAAATTTGAGTATAGTTCTCACAGCTGGAAAGCTATCTTATGTCCTTAATACGCTTATCCCTGCAATGGTTGCAGACAGTGCCTCTGAGGAAGAGATTGCTATTTTAGAAAGTGGCAAGATGATGTAAAGTTGGCTCAATGCATCATTCTCGTATTCATGAGTAACGTGCTTCGGCGTCAGCATGAAACTATGGATGCTCCTACTATATTCTTTCATATCAAGTAGTTGATGGTAAGGAAAGTAGGACTGATAGATATCAGATATGTAAGGAGCTCTTCCGATCTTGAATGACCGATGACACTACAGTACAGATAAAAGTCTTTAACATTATCAATTTGGTTGATCAATTAGGACAACAGGTTTTGTCATAGATGGAGAGTTGAGCCAAGATTTGATCTTGCACTTACTCCTGGACTCCTTTCACAATTATTATGAATTTTTCATATGAACAAGCTAGATATCAGCCTCACTGATTTGCTTAACATGTTAAAAAATGTTGAGAGTCACTTTCCAACCAGGAAAAACCATGTCTTACTGGTAGGGGCCAAAGGATCTTCTGAAAAGAAGAACGATTCAAAGAAGGTAAATAGAAAGGTAAAAACAAAGGATAATAAGAACAAAACTGATAAGGATAGCAAAGGAGTTTGCTTCCACTGCAATAAGCCAAGACATTGGAAAAGAAACTGCGAGAAGCATCTTGCAGAGCTAACTTGAAGAAGTTTAGTGAAGTTTCGATTACAAATATAATTTTATTCATGATTTAAAATAAATTTTTCTTTAAGTCAAGGTTCTACTTGGGTATTGGATACTGACTTTGGTTATAATAAATATAGATTTATGAATGGACCAAACAGAAGTAGAAAACTAAACAAAGATAAGTAATCCTATGTGTGAGAAATGAAGCAAAGGTTGCTACATTAGCCATAGAAATTTATAGTTTAGCAATGCATACGGGCAAATCTATTAATTAAGTCAATAAGTTGTTATTGTATTCCAGTTCTTGTTAGAAACATTACTTCTATTTTATTGTTGGACAATGAAATTTTTGGTATTATATTTAAGAATAATTGTTATTCTATTTATAATAATAATGTTTTGTATAGAACTGAAATATCACTTAATAGATTTTATATACTTGACTTACATGAAAAATTAATTTGCAAATTGAACAAACTAGTATAAGAAAAAGGAGATGATTATTCAAAAGGTTGAATGTGTGTATTTGCTTAAATACAATTGTGAATTATTTGAAAGGTTCAAAGAATTCAGAAATGAAATAAATTGGCAAAATATTAGGATTCTTTGATCGAACCAAGGAAGGAATACTTGTGCAATGAGTTTCTAGATCATCTCAAATGGTTTTCTCACAATAGACGCCTCCTGATACATAATAATTGATTGATGTATCTGAAAGGAAAAATTGTACCTTGTTAGATATGGTGCGGTCTATAATGATTTTACCGACATTCCAGTATCCCTCTAGAATCATGTC
The DNA here is from genome assembly GCA_016801055.1 of Panax notoginseng. Classification (NCBI taxonomy): domain Eukaryota; kingdom Viridiplantae; phylum Streptophyta; class Magnoliopsida; order Apiales; family Araliaceae; genus Panax; species Panax notoginseng. Next base: position 44,067,930 of record CM029018.1, on the reverse strand, counting down.
CTAGAAATGACTGCATAACTATGAAAAGGGTAACCTCAAAATTCGGCCCCAAGACTCTATAAGAGTTATGGACAGGGAGGATTCCTAATCTTGAGTATGTTAAGATAAGGGGTTGTCCAGCTTATGTGAAAAGGTTTCAAAGGATAAGCTTGGGACAAGATTTGACAAGTGTAGATTTGTGGGACGTACATCCTAAAGTAAGTTTAGGATATATGTTCTATAATCTTACTTATAAAAAGGTGTTTGTTGCGAAATGTAAGACCCCGAATTTTATGAAATAAAAGTATTAAATTTTTCTTATAATTATTATTTAGTAATGATTAAATTGATAAAAGTTTAAAGTTAAGGGTGATATATGCAAATTGTTTTAAAATAAATAAGTGGTTATAAAATATTCATTATTATCAGGGAATATTCGTTTGATCATGGAATATTCTTTCTATCGGAGAATATTCGTACGACGACGCAGCCATTTGTGGGCCCCATAACAGAATAACTGTCGGATGAAGACAATGACAAATTTGAATTTTTATAAATAACGACGTAATCGTTACCGTTAACACTATTGGAATACCCGGTGGATAAAGTAAAGTAATACGCGTTGTTGCATGGTAGCACACGGTATTGCACAGTATTTTTGAATTATTGATTCTTACGTAAGAAGGCACTACTCAATAATTGTTACAGTAACTATTGTTCAATATTTTATTTTATTAATTCAATAATTGCTACGTTGATATTTTATATTATTGTTGTTTCAATAATTGTCACTGCACAGTATTTTCCATTATCAGATCAACAATTCATATTATTTGAATAATATTATTAGATAGCATTATTGATAATGTCTAGAAAGTTCTGTCTAAGGAGAGGTTTGGTCATCTAATTACGCGCCAGTAAGGAGAAATCCTTATTGGAAAGCCCCCTTTTTCTTAGCAACTGCCTAGTTGTCAGTATTGTGATTCTATAATATTATTTGTGAATAATTAATTATTGATTTATATGATGAGAAAAATATTCATTCTATGTGGATATAGATGGAAAAAATTTTTAATGTGACAATTATTGAAAATTAATATTTTATCTTTTTCTGATAAAAAATTCATTTAAATATATTATTATATTATAATAATATAATAGTGGTGATATTTTTATAATGAATGTGGGATATATGAATAAATGAGGAGGAAGAGTATTTTTGTTACTAAAAATATTTAAAACATGTTTTTCATGTTTGTGGACACCATTTCTTGACTGAAATTTTAGTATAGCTTGTAAAATCGTCCGTTTGTGGATTTCGGTCAATTTTTGTTTGGAATTTAGAAAAACTTTCTTCTGCAAAGTTGTAGAGAATGGAATTTCCTATAAAAATAAAATGAGGTTCAAATTTTTCTGATAAAAAGACTATTTATTATGAATTATTGAAATTCCGAATTAATTGATTATTATTTTTTGGAGTTTTAAGTGACTTTTGCATGAAAAACGTTTTTGGGACTTTTGGTGAGGTGTGTGGCTGATTTTGGACCAAGTTTGTGTGCGTAGGAAAGTTAATAAAATATATTATTATTTTATTAAATTTTCTGCTTTGGTATTCTAAGCATTTTTTCTATAAATAGGGTGCTTAGGTTAGAATTGAAAAACACATCAGAAACTAAAGATTTCTCTCTCTATATTATCGAGCGTATTCTTGTGAGTATTTTAATATTTTGAATGTTGCTATACGGTGCAAGTTCCCTTCAGCACTATATTCGGTATTCCAGCTAGAAGTACTGCTCTTTTGAGGTAGGGGATTTTAAGGGTTATTATGTTTTTCAGTTTCGTAATTTTTCCGACCTTCAAAAATTCTGAAAAAATTTGAAATGATAATTTGATGAGTTTTCTAAATTGTGTCCAAAAATGGTGATTTTTGGATGTATAGATTAAGAGTTATGAATTTTATGGGAAAATACTATTTAAAAGTAAACCCTTATAACTCCTTGTGGTTAACTCCAAAATTGGTAAAAATTTTATTGGGAGTACATGTACATAACAGAAGTATACTTCGTAAATTTTGGAATTTTTACACAAAAGTACAATTTATGATAAATATCTAAATATTCGGTAGTTTTGGCCATATGAAAAATAGTAAATGAATTTTAAAAATTTTGGAAAAAATATATGTCCAATATGGGACTATATTCTACTAAATCTCAAAAAAAAAATATTTTTGGGACTGATTTAGTATTTTTCTTGAAAATTAACTAGTTATGAGTAAATGAATATGTTATGTGAAGTAAGAAAATTGAAAAATAGAATTTTATGGCTTGAGAATCTTATATGAGGTATATGCAGATTTTTTGATGAGGGTTTTGGTTATTGGTGATGAAATCTTATGAGTTTGGCATTTTAGGATGATTAAATGCATTATTTAGTAAAGTGTAAACAATTAAAATAAATTGTTTATAAGTTTAAGAAATGTTATTCCTTCAATATCATTATACCGAAATATTGGTATAAATTTTATTGTGGAATTTCTACCTTTTTCATGCCAGGTTTACTATTTATGAGTTACTATTCACGAGTTACTATTCACGGAATACTATTCACGATAAAATTGGTTTATTTTTCTGACCAAATTATCGTTGATTTATGAATCTTACTCTTGAAATTAAATCCATGTTTTGATCATATTGTTTTATTATCATATATAACATTTTTTATAATCCTGGTGATGAAATTTCTCTTTGACATGAGTATAAAGATGGGTAGATTATTGGTATGATCGTGACTATGAGTTCTCTTTGGCCAGTAGTGCAAAGTTGAATCGTTGACTGGTATGATCATGACCATTGAATTTACAATTGAATATTTTTAGCTCAAGTGCAAAGGTGAATTGATCAACATGGTTATAATTATGGTTTATATAAATTCTGAAATGATTATGTGTTTCTTTGAGATATGAATATCTTTGGCCTGTAGTGCAAAGATGACATGTTGTTGAATATCTTTGGGCTACAGTGTAAAGATGATCTGTTGTTGAATATCTTTGGCCAGTAGTGCAAAGATAAACGGTTGACGAATATCTTTGGCCCGTAGTGCAAAGTTGAATTTATTGGTATGTTTATGAACAGGAACTGTGATTTGGTATAACCATGATCTTTGATGTTTCAGGTAAAGACATGTGATAAAAATTATCTTCATCCTGGATGCGAAGAGGAATTTATAATCACAATTATGATTATGAGTTATTCATATGATTGTGGACCAGAACTGTTGATTGATGTTACAGGGATAAAATATTATTGGTGGATTTTTGATATGGAGAAGATAATAGACTTTATGGTATATTTGACTCTTCTAATGGATTGCTCGTTCCGCTGCAACTATGGTTGAAATTTTTTTATCATCTACCATATGTTCTAAATCTCTGATTTATTACTGTTGAAGGCTATTGATAATTTATTTATCTTTAGTCATGATATTCTTTACTGGGCTAGTTGAGCTCACCCTTTTGCTTCACAATTCCTCATACAAGATGTCTAATAACATACAATCTCGTGTTATCATAAGACAGGGTTGTGCACATCCACTTGCTGAGTATATCTACGAGCACTACCTATATGATCTTAGAGTTTATTTGAAATATAATTTTCAACTGGAGACAGTGGAGATAGTTATATCAGTCAAGAAAAGACTCACTATTAGAAAAAACATGATAGTAATCTTCTCATTTTTCTTTAGGGTCTATTGGGTCAACCAAGGATAATTCTGTGGACATATGACATCTATCATAACCTAGACGCGTGGCCTCCCATGTACAAAGGTTTCCTTGAGCACTTTCCAAATATTTTAATTTCTAAAATAGTTTTTGACTGTACCTTTATGTAAGGTATCAATGTGAGGTGTTGTCCATAGTTGGGACATGAGTCACAGTTGGTATATATTTGTATCAAAACTCACAGCATATGTGTTGTTGTATTTTGCACGATAATTGTTATAATAAAGTTGTAGTTGTTTTCTGTACCATGTATTTGGCGACTCAGAATAGGTTGGATGGATTGGACCTATTTTGGGGGCATCACACGAAACACGCTACCTTCTAAGATAAAGATGTTTATCATTGAAGGAGCTAGTGGGAGGATAATATATTTTAAAGATTTCAAGAATCACAAATCACTATAAGTCAAATAAGAGGAACCTGTAGATAGACCTATTGTACCACAACCGAATCGTAAATCTGGAATAGTACCGAAGATACCTGAGAGGTATGGATTCATCATAGATGATGATGATGAGGTACACATCATAGAAGATGATGATCCAGTTACATATAATGAGGTAAGAGTTGTAGGCACTCAGAGAAATGGATTGAAGCAAGCTTCTCAAATATGGAACATTTATTTTGATGAGACAATCAAAAGATTTTAATTTTATCAAGAACAAGAATGCACCTAGTGTGTACAAAAGGGTCAGTGGGAGCATCGTGATATTCCTAGTATTATATGTTGATATACTACGGATAAGGAATGACATACCAATGCTACAATTAGTAAAGATAAAGTTGTCTAAACATTACTACATGAATGATTTGGGAATAGTATCTTAATTGGGGATACAAATCTATATAGATAGATTTAAAAGGATGCTCAGCTTAACCCAATGAACGTATATTCATTTGATGCTAAAGTCGTTTAGCATGGCAAACTCCAAGAGTTGTTTCATGTTGATGAGCCATGTAGTGTATCTCTCTTAATAGTCCCCATAGACTCATAAAAGAGAGATCGCATGAGTAATTATCATGTATGCAATGAAATGTACGAGACCTGATGTTGATCAGTCATATTCTAGAGAAAATCACTATAAGACAGTGAAAAACATCTTAAAGTACTTAACCGACACTAAGGATGCGATTAAAATTTATGGTGGGTCCAAATTAAAACTAGAGAGTTTAACAGACTCAAGTTTTTCACACAGACCAAGACAATAAAAAATCCACTTTAAGGTAAAGCGTTACCTTGAAAAGTAGTGCAGTGAATTGAAAAGGTTCCAAATAGCAAAGAGTTGATAGTTTAGTGATAAAGACAAAGTATATAGCTCTAAATGAAGCTGCAAGTTGATTGTTTGGATGATAAGTTCATTACAGAACTAGGAATAGTTCCTAAGTCTCATCTTGGATCTAAACATGTGTTGTGGCACTTTCATTTGATTAGAGGAATAATTAAAAGATGGGAAATCACTATAAAGATAGTGGACTCTCAAGAACAACATTACATATCTATTTATTGAAGCTTATCCAACAGCAGGATAAGCGTTACTTAGAGAAGAAGGGTATGAGATACCATGACGATTGGCTTTAGTGCAAGTGGGAGATTGAAAGTAGTATGCACACAAGCCAATCATGTTTGATGATAAAGAATATACTTTGTAACAATCTTGTTCATTTATTAATAAAAAGTATTAATTTATTAAAGGCTTTTAATTATCTACATGATACTGTTTTATAATATGAGATAAACCCATAGTTTTAAGCAATATTTTTAGAATAATTATGATGATCATTCTAATGAGATCTAAATTCTTAAAAAGCTTAAAACTAAAATAGTTCCCAATCGTTGGATTACTAAATTGGGAATTAGTAAATTCAGATAGATTGGTACATACGTTGCTTGCTCATTGGATGAGGATGATTGATCTCATGATCATTTGTGTGGAGACACTAAAGCAAGTATGTAGGTGTTTATTAGAGAATAAGTTCACTGAACGTGGCTCGCTAAGGAATACCTAATTGTGTTTTACTTGCCTGTCAATAGGAATTTCTGTAGTGATAGTAGTACAAGTGATCCTTGGACTTGAGATCATCATAGTATCTTGTGTATGATGAGTTATACTTTGACTTATTCCTTAAGACCCTTAGGGTATATCAAAGGGTATGCTTGGATATAATAAGTTGTACATGGAGATAATGTATGATCAATAAAGAATCTACTACTTCTAGTAAAAGAAGAGAAATATCCTATGTGATTCGATAAATGACAATCTAGTAGTCCTTAGCCAAGGCAGAATAAAATTAGAAAGGAGTTTCTAATTTGTATTATTTAGGATTGTGCATTTAAGAGTCGAAATACATATAATTAAATAAAATAAGACTTGACAGTAATTTCATGTCTTATATTTAATTGGGACATTGTATGGTGGAAGGATTGAATTGTATGGTAACTATTTACTCAAAGGTTCTTTTATGATTAATGTTGAAATCTATATTATCTGGAAAGTCGTTGATCGCTAGGGATGCTTATTGTAAGACCCCAACTTATTAATGAATAAAATTAAATTTTCTCTAAATATTATTGTGAATAATAAGGGGTTAATTTGATATAATACTTTGGTTATGGGTGAAATGTGCAAATTATTCAAAATAAGCAAGTGGTTATAAAATATTCATTTTGTCGGGGAATATTCGTTTGGTCGTGGAATATTCTTGCTGTCGGGAAATATTCGTACGACGGCGCAGCCTTGTGTGGACCCCATAACGGAAAGCTATTGGATAAAGAAAACGACAAGTATAAGTTGTTTATAAATAACGGCATAGTTGTTACTGTTAATACTATTGGAATACCCGGTGGTTAAAATACAGTAATACGCGTGGTTGCACAGTAGCACACGGATTGCACAGTATTTTAGAATTATTGATTCTTACGAAGGAAGGCACTACTCAATAATTGTTACAGTAGTTACTGTTCAATATTTTATTTTATTGATTCAATAATTGTTACGTTGATATTTTATATTATTGTTATTTCAATAATTATTGCTGTACAGTATTTTCTATTATCAGATCAATAATTCATATTATTTAAATAATATTATTAGATAGCATTATTGGCAATGTCTAGAAAGTTCTGTCTAAGGAGAGGTTTGGTCATTTAATTACGCGCTAGTAAGGAGAAATTCTTATTGGAAAACCCCCTCTTTCCTGGGAACGGCCTGGTTGTCATAAATGTGATTCTATAATATTATTTGTAAATAATTAATTATTGATTCATATGATAAGGAATTATTTATTTTATGTGGATATAAATGAGGGATATATTTTTGTGGTTAAAAATGAAAGAGTTAATGTTGGAATTTTTATCATTATTTTTGTTAGAATGGAGGTATTAAAAATCAGGGTTTTTGAGATATTTTGCGGGGGGTTATAATTTTTAATCTGACCGTTGGATCGTGGTAATTTTTGGATATGTTATACATATATAAGTTGAGTATATGTCCACAAATTTTGAACCGTTAAAAATGAATGTATGATTTATTATGAATTTTACGAGATGGCTGGTTCAGAAATTGTAGACGTTACGGAATTTGTCATTTTGGTGGAAAATTCTAGAATTGGTGGGCTCCACTCTTGGTTGGTGAAGAAATGTGCTGAGATTTTTATTAAAATGTGGTGGGTGGGAATAGTAGCAGGTAAAACTATCAGGTTGCAGGTTAAGTCTGCTTCGGCATGCTAACATTTTCCTATAAATAGAGGGCTAAGTTAGAATTGAAAATCACACCAGAAACAAGTTTTTTATCTTTCTCTCTATAGATTATTGAGTGTATTTTGTGAGTATTTAGATACTTTGAGAGTTTCTATTCATCAGAGCAAGTTTCTTTCAGCCTTATACCGGTATTCCGACTAGAAGTACTGATATTTTGAGGTAAGGGATATTATTTTCTTCAAAAATGATATTATTTTCTTCAATATCATTATGTTGAAATATCAGCATGAGTTTTTATCAAATTTGACACTTTTTGTGTCGGGGTTACTATTCACGTATACGTTACTATTCACGTATACGGCACTATTCACGAATACGATACTATTCACCGAAAAATAAAATTTTCCCTTTTTGTCCAAGATGTCTATTATGGTTACTATCATTGATTGTATCCATGTTTTGATCTTTATTTTTGAATTCTGCTTGACAATTGATTATTATGAAGTATTATTGATCTTGGATAAACTATTATATGAATCCCTACTATTTATCCTTCTGTCTCACTGGATTCATTTTCTTTAAGATATTTTTTATCATCCTCAGTCCTAAATGATGATATTACTGAATATCTTTGGCCTGTAGTGCAAAGATGTATGATTACTTGATGAATATCTTTGGCCTGTAGTGCAAAGATGAACAGGTGTTGAGATGAACATGACTGACATGTGATACAAATGAATATCTTTGGCCTGTAGTGCAAAGATAAATATTTGGATAAAGATAATTATTAATTGATGTTACAGGAATAAAATATTGATGATGGACTTTTAAATATTAGAAGATAGTAGAATTCATTCTCTACTTGACTCTTCTAATGGTTTGCTGTTTCCGCTGCAGTTGTTGATCTAAAACTTGTTGTCGATTATATTCTATCAGATTTTTCCATATTGAATACTAATGATAATTTGTTGTATATTATCTTAGTCATAATATTCTTTACTGGGCTAATTGAGCTCACCCTTTTCCTTTTTGTTCCATTTTTCTTCTCAGGAGGTGAGAACATAGCAGGATCTAGTCGGGGTATGGAGTGATGGTTCTAGAAAGATGTTTTAGCAGTCCTCACTATTTTTGTAAAATAGTGTTTGAATAATTATATTGAGGACTTATTTGAGTGTGGATATTGTCTAGAAGACAATATTTGTATTTAAACTCACAGTATGTGTTGTCGTATTTTGTACGACAATTGTATTATTGAAGTTGTAGTTTGCTTTCTGTACCATGTATTTGGCGACTCAGAATGGGTGTTGTATACCTATTTTGGGGGCGTCACAGTTGGTATCAGAGCTTAGGGATATGATCCCTGGCTGAGATGTGAGACAAGAACTAGGAGGGGAGAGACGGGGAATTCCTTCGCTAGTATGACTTGACTAAGTTTATTTGGTGTTTATTTGGTCAATCAAAGTATAGGGATAATATATGACATGACTATTAACCCTTGTTTTATGGCAGTATTTAAGAATGGCAGCTGAGAACGTTAATAATGGAGTAAATCAGACCGTGGAGACACCTTTGATCACCACCCAGGGGAACGTGCAAAAGGAAGGCAATATTCCTCCTGTAAACAACGTTACCGAGCAAACGATGAATGATGGAATGTTTAAGAGTTTTTTACAGTTCATGCAAAATCAGACGAGGGAGACTCGTGTGCAGAATACGGGTGAAAATGATAACAACGCTCGGTTTGTCACAGCCAAGCAGTTCAAAGAATTGGAACCACCAGAATTTAAGGGAAAGCCAGATCCGATCATGGCGAAAACGTGGGTCAAGTAAATTACCAAGATATTCGATGTCTTGGGATGTACGGAGGAACAGAAGGTTCCATTCGCCACTTTTATGTTACGCGGTGAGGCAGACTACTGGTGGGAGTCTGTGAAGCATACCCAGCCTGACGCACTCAACATGTCCTGGGAAACATTTCAAAAACTGTTCAATGACAAGTACTTTCCTGAAAGTATTCGTCATATGAAGGAGGTGGAGTTTATCAGACTAGAACAAAACAACATGACGGTGTCCCAGTACGAGGCAAAGTTTGTAGAGTTATCCAGGTTTGCACCTCATTTGGTCGAAAATGAGGAACGAATGATAAGGATGTTTCTACGAGGTCTAAAACCCGAGATTCGACAATATCTTATCTCCCATAAATTTTCTTTATATTCAGATGTTGTAAACAGGGCTCAATTATTAGAGCGAGATAATGATTATGTGCAACCGAGGGACCACAACCAGGGTCATACCGGTGGCTGCAGTCATCAAAGCAATGAAAACCAGCAGGGAGGAAAACATTCGGACAAAAGTGGTAACCACTCTGGTGGTAATCGTGGTCGTGATAATAAAAAGAGCGAGTCGGGAGGAGATTTCAAGAAGAGAAGGTACAACAATGATAACGTGAAGACGTCAGCACAAACAACAACTGATTCTAGAGGAGGAGAACGACCACCGGTCGTATGTTACAAATGTGGGAAAGAGGGACATATTAGCCCAAACTTCCCACAACAATCCAAGGTATGTTATAACTGTGGAAAGGAGGGTCATATAGCTCGAGAGTGTTCTGTAGCAAAACCAAGTTCAGTGGGGATGGTGACTCCAAAAGCTGTCCCGAATAAGTCAAAATTAGCAGTTCCTAGAAGAGCGTTTGTCGTGACTGGCCAAAACGCGAGAAACCCGAACGAGGTGATCACGGGTAAGCTAATCTTGAATTCTTGTGAAGTTTATACTTTACTAGATACCGGTTCTACCCATTCTTTTATCTCTCCTGCTTGTGCTCAACGTTTAAACTTGACTCCGGAGAAATTGGACTTTGACTTATCTGTTGAAACTCCGTTGGGTGAAACCTTCGTTACATCTACAGTTTATAAATCTTGCATGATCCAAGTTGGCACTATCACATTACCTATTGATCTTATCTCTTTAAATATACTTGCTTTTGATGTGATTTTAGGAATTGATTGGTTAACCACTCATCATGCTAAAATTGATTATTTTCGTAAAGTTGTTAGTTTTCATATTCCTAACCAACCTGTCATACGAATTCAAACTACTAAACCACTAAAATCAGTCACTGTCATATCAAGCCATAAAGCTATTCGTTTATTGAAAAACGGATGTCAAGCTTTCTTAGCCCATGTTATGGATTTGAACAAAGACAAGTCAGATTTGAATAACATTTCTATTGTTAGAGAATTTCTCGATGTATTTCCTGAAGAACTTCCTGGTCTACCCCCAGAACGTGAAGTTGAATTCTATATTGACCTTGAATCTGGTACAAAGCCCATTTCTAAAACTCAATATCGAATGGCTCCTATTGAAATTCAGGAGTTAAAAGTCCAACTACAGGAGTTGTTGGACATCGGTTTTATTTGTCCTAGTACATCTCCTTGGGGTGCTCCTGTGTTATTCGTAAAGAAGAAAGACGGGAGTATGCGACTTTGTATCGACTATCGAGAATTGAATTATGTCACTATCAAGAATAGGTATCCGCTACCTCGCATTGATGACCTGTTTGACCAGTTGCAAGGTGCACAATTCTTTTCAAAGATCGATCTTCGTTCTGGATATCATCAGCTGAAGATTAAAACTGAGGATATTCCAAAGACTGCCTTCAGAACTCGGTACGGGCATTATGAATTCTTAGTCATGTCTTTTGGATTGACTAATACTCCTGCTGCCTTCATGGATATGATGAACCGTGTATTCAAAGAATATTTGGATCAGTTCGTTGTTGTCTTTATTGATGGCATCCTCATCTATTCCAAAAGCCGTGAAGATCATGAGCGCCATTTGAAGCTGATATTGCAAAGGCTTCGTGAAAATAAATTATATGCCAAACTGAAGAAATGCGAGTTCTGGCTTGAGGAAGTAGCATTCCTTGGGCACGTGGTGTTAAAACATGGAGTATCTGTCGACCCGGCGAAGATTGAAGCCACACAAAGTTGGGAGCAACCGAAGTCGATAACCGAAGTACGTAGCTTTCTGGGCTTAGCTGGTTATTATCGGAGATTTGTGGAAGGATTTTCTCGAATCGCTACTCCGTTAACTCAGCTGACTCAGAAAGATATAAAATTCGTATGGAGTGAGGAATGCGAGAAGAGTTTCCAAGAACTCAAGAGGAGACTCATTTCGGCACCTATTCTGACAATACCATCTGGTTCGGATGGATTTGTTATCTACAGCGATGCTTCAGGCAAAGGGTTAGGATGTGTTCTCATGCAACATGGGAAAGTCATAGCCTATGCCTCGCGACAACTCAAAGAATATGAGAGGAATTATCCTACTCATGATTTGGAGTTAGCAGCAGTTATTTTCGCGTTGAAGATCTGGAGACACTACCTGTATTGGGAGAAAGTGGAGATCTATACAGATCATAAAAGCCTCAAATATTTCTTCACCCAAAAGGAACTCAACACGCGGCAGTGACATTGGCTCGAGCTGTTGAAAGATTACGATCATACCATCCAATATCATCCTGGAAAAGCAAACGTAGTAGATGACGCATTGAGCAGAAGATCATATGCGGGTACGAGTGCAATGTTGTTAACACAAAGGCCCATTTTGTATAACTTGCAAAGGATGGAGATAGAGATGAAGGCTCCAAGTACCCACATGATGATATCAAATATACGAGTAGAACCGACTTTAATCGATAAAGTTAAAGCTGCTCAAGCTACGGACATAGAGCTGATGCGTATGAAGAAGAAAGTGCAAGAAGGTGCTATTCCAGAAACAAGAATCGATGAAGAAGGAATACTTCGAGTCAACTCCAGACTTTGTGTTCCTAATGATTTTAACTTGAAACATAGAATAATGATGGAGGCACACAACACACCGTTTGCAATCCATCTTGGGAGTACCAAAATGTATCATGATCTTCGACATATATTTTGGGGAGCAATATGAAAAGAGAGATCGCGGAGTTTATCTCGAGGTGTTTAACTTGTCAACGTGTAAAGGTGGAGCATCAAGTGCCAAAGGGTCCATTGCAACCACTTGAGATCCCGAAATGGAAGTGGGAACACATTACCATGGATTTTGTTACAGGTCTTCCCAAGGTTTCTCAAGGCATAGATGCGATTTGGGTTATTGTTGATAGATTAACCAAGTCTGCTCATTTCTTACCGATACGTGAGACTTATTCCCTTGAATGTCTTACTAGTATGTATGTGAACGAGATTGTGAGATTGCATGGCATGCCAGTATCCATAGTTTCGGATCGTGACCCAAGATTCACTTCACGATTTTGGGTTAGCTTGCAGAAAGCTATGGGCACGAATTTACGATTCAGTTCGGCATACCATCCTCAAACGGACGGACAATCAGAGAGGACTATTCAAACTCTTGAAGATCTATTAAGACTCTGTGTCCTAGATCTCAAAGGGAGTTGGGATAAGTACCTACCATTGGTGGAATTCTCCTACAACAATAGTTATCAGGCGAGCATAGGTGTCGCTCCATTCGAGGAGTTGTATGGAAGAAAATGTCATTCTCCAGTATGCTGGGACGAGGTGGGTGAAGCAACATTGTTGGGACCAGAGTTGGTACGCATGACTACAGAAAAGATCCAAACGATTCGACAACGTATACAAACGGCACATGATATTGTTACGTGTTGCACCATGGAAGGGAGTTACAAGATTTGGGAAGAGAGGAAAGCTCAATCCAAGATTTGTTGGTCCATTTGAGATTCTTGAGCGAATAGGAAATGTGGCATATAGACTCGCATTACCTCCAAGCATGTCTCGTGTTCATAATATTTTTCACATATCTATGCTTCGTAAATATGTTAAAGACCCGAACCACATTATTGAGTTAGAACCAGACGAGATAGCTGAAGATTTAACGTACGAGGAGGTACCTGTTAAGATCTTAGATAGGAAAGAACATGTCCTACGCACAAAGGTTATACCACAAGTTAAGATTTTGTGGAGAAACCATGCTATTGAAGAAATGACCTGGGAGTTGGAATCAGAAATGAAAGCGAGGTATCCTTACCTTTTCGAAATATCAGGTATGTACATCAATTTCGAGGACAAAATTTCATAAGGAGGGGAGGTTGTAAGACCCCAACTTATTAATAAATAAAATCAAATTTTCTCTAAATATTATTGTGAATAATAAGGGGTTAATTTGATATAATACTTTGGTTATGGGTGAAATTTGTAAATTTTGCAAAATAAGCAAGTGGTTATAAAATATTCATTTTGTCGGGGAATATTCGTTTGGTCGTGGAATATTCTTACTGTCGGGGAATATTCGTACGACGGCGCAGCCTTGTGTGGGCCCCATAACAGAAAGCGATTGGATGAAGAAAAAGACAAGTATAAGTTGTTTATAAATAACGACGTAGTTGTTACTGTTAATACTGTTGGAATACCCGGTGGTTAAAATACAGTAATACGCGTGGTTGCACAGTAGCACACGAATTGCACAATATTTTAGAATTATTGATTCTTACGAAGGAAGGCACTACTCAATAATTGTTACAATAGTTACTGTTCAATATTTTAATTTATTGATTCAATAATTATTGCGTTGATATTTTATATTATTGTTGTTTCAATAATCGTTGTTGCACATTATTTTTTATTATCAGATCAATAATTCATATTATTTAAATAATATTATTAGATAGCATTATTGGCAATGTCTAGAAAGTTCTGTCTAAGGAAAGGTTTGGTCATCTAATTACGCGCTAGTAAGGAGAAATCCTTATTGGAAAGCCCCCTCTTTATTGGGAACGATCTAGTTGTCATAAATGTGATTCTGTAATATTATTTGTGAATAATTAATTATTGATTCATATGATAAGGAAATATTTATTTTATGTGGATATAAATGAGGGATATATTTTTGTGGTTAAAAATGAAGGAGTTAATGTTGGGGTTTTTATCAGTATTTTTGTTAGAATAGAGGTATTAAAAATTAGGGTTTTTGAGATATTTTGCGGGGGTTATAATTTTTAATCCGACCGTTGGATCGTGATAATTTTTGGATATGTTATACATATATAAGTTGAGTATATGTTCACAAATTTTGAACCGTTAAAAATGAACGTATGATTTATTATGAATTTTACGAGATGACTGGTTCAGAAATTATAGAAGTTACGGAATTTGTCATTTTGGTGGAAAATTCTAGAATTGGTGGGCCCCACTCTTGGTTGGTGAAGAAATGTGCTGAGATTTTTATTCAAATGTGGTGGGTGGGAATAGTAGTAGGTAAAACCATCAGGTTCCAGGTTAAGTCTGCTTTGGCGTGCTAACATTTTTCTATAAATAGAGGGCTAAGTTAGAATTGAAAATCACTCCAGAAACAAGTTTTCTATCTTTCTCTCTCTAGATTATTGAGTTTATTTTGTGAGTATTTAGATACTTTGAGAGTTTCTATTCATCAGAGCAAGTTTCTTTCAGCCTTATACCGGTATTCCGACCAGAAGTACTGATATTTTGAGGTAAGGGATATTATTTTCTTCTTAAATGATATTATTTTCTTCAATATCATTATGCTGAAATATCAACATGAGTTTTTATCAAATTTGGAACTTTTTGTGTCGGGGTTACTATTCACGTATACGTTACTATTCACGTATACGGCACTATTCACGAATACGACAGTATTCACCGAAAAATAAAATTTTTTCTTTTTGTCCAAGATGTCTATTATGGTTACTATCTTTGATTGTATCCATGTTTTGATCTTTATTTTTGAATTCTGCTTCATAATTGATTTATATGAAGTATTATTGATATTAGATAAACTGTTATACAAATCCCTACTATTTGTCCTTCTGTCTCACTGGATTCATTTTCTTTAAGATATTTTTCATCATCCTCAGTCCTAAATGATGATATTACTGAATATCTTTGGCCTGTAGTGCAAAGATGTATGATTACTTGATGAATATCTTTGGCCTGTAGTGCAAAGATGAACAAGTGTTGAGATGAACATGACTGACAGGTGATACAAATGAATATCTTTGGCCTGTAGTGCAAAGATGAATATTTGGATAAAGATGATTATTAATTGATGTTACAGGGATAAAATATTGACGATGGACTTTTAAATCTTAGAAGATAGTAGAATTCATTCTCTACTCGACTCTTCTAATGGTTTGTTGTTTCCGCTGCAGTTGTTGATCTAAAACTTGTTGTCGATTATATTCTATCAGATTTTTCTCTGTTGAATACTAATGATAATTTGTTGTATATTATCTTAGTCATAATATTCTTTACTGGGATAATTGAGCTCACCCTTTTCCTTTTTGTTCCATTTTTTCGTCTCAGGAGGTGAGAACATAGCAGGATCTAGTCGGGGTATGGAGTGATGGTTCTAGAAAGATGTTTTAGCAGTCCTCACTATTTCTGTAAAATAGTGTTTGAATAATTGTATTGAGGACTTATTTGAGTGTGGATATTGTCTAGAAGACAATATTTGTATTTAAACTCACAGTATGCGTTGTCGTATTTTGCACGACAATTGTATTATTGAAGTTGTAGTTTACTTTTTGTGCCATGTATTTGGCGACTTAGAATGGGTGTTGTATACCTATTTTGGGGGCGTCACACTTATCCCTATTGTAGAATAAATATTATTTATTTAAATAAATTAATAGTTTAATTTATTTATTTAAATAAGATTAGAATTGTTCTAATTGATTTATTCACAACCGGTTTAATATGGAGAACCTAAAGGGTCACACCATAAAAGAAAGAATAATTATTTAAAAAGTTAATGGCATAATCGTAATAATAAGTTAAGTATATTTAATTTAATCTATGGTGATAGAATAAATTAAATAACTTAATATTTATTATTTAATATTTTGAAAATATTAAATATAAATTAATAAAAGGAGTCTTATTATTATTATTACTATTATTATTATTTAATTTCTAAAGGAGTTTATGAATTAATTAATAAAAGTACTCTCATATATCTTAATAAGATTATGAGACTAATTAATTAAAAGAGTTTAATTAATTATTCCTAATAAGATTGGGAGCCTAATTAATTAGAGAAATTTAATTAATTAAAATAAAACACAATTCCTTAATTGTTAAAGAGGGTTGCCCACATCTATAAATAAGAGGAGTCTTATTATAGGTGTGGTGGGTTGTTGATTTTTTCACAATAGTCGTGATTCCAATTGTTGGAGAGTACGCTCCTTTTATATGAGAGATAGAAAAACTAGGATTTTGCCAAACACCCATCTTCTTGAATTTTTGTTCTTCCTTAGTGGATCACCTCTAGAGTACAAATACTTGGGTGGCTAACATTGATCAAAGGAAGGAACCAAACCCGGTGGATTCAAGTTGGACGCGAAAAAGATTGGAGGTGAACTTATACCTGAGGAAGCTCGAATATTCCAGGGTGTGACGCCCCCAAAATAGGTATACATCACCCATTCTGAGTCGCCAAATACATGGTATAGAAATAAATACAACTTCAGTAATACAATTGTCGTGCAGAATACGACAACACATATAATGTGAGTTTGAATACAAATATTGTCTACTAGAGAGTATACAAACTCAAAAGGAGTCCTCATTACAATTATCACACTATTTCACATAATAGTTAGTGTAACGCCCCCAAAATAGGTCCATTCCATCCAACCCATTTTGAGTCGCCAAATACATGGTACAGAAAATAACTACAACTTTATTACAACAATTGTCGTGCAAAATACAACAACATATATGCTGTAAGTTTGGATACAAATATATACCAAATATGACTCATATCCCAACCGTGGACAGCACCTCACAATGACACCTTACATAAAGGTATAGTCAAAAACTGTTTTAGAAACTAGAATATTTGGGAAGTACTCAAGGAAACCTTCGTACATGGGAGGCCATGCTTCTAGGTTATGATAGATATCATATGGCCACAGAATTATCCTTGGTTGACCTAATAGACCCCAAAGAAAAATGAGAAGATTACTATCATATTCTTTCCAATGGTGAGTCTTCTCTTGACATATCATTATCTCCACTGTCTCTAACTGAGAATTATACTTCAAACAAACACCAAGATTATATAGGTAGTGCTCGTAGATATACTCGGCAAGTGGATGAGCACAACCTTGTCTTATGATGACACGAGGTTGTATGTCATTATACATCCTGTAAGATAGTGGCAAAACACCCTTCCAAGTTAAATTCACCTCACCCTCAATATCTATAGACCACCATTTTATTCCCTTGTTATCCCTCGCTCGACCCAGCTACACTTTTATTACCTGAAAGGAATTGTGAAGCAAAAGGGTGAGCACAACTAGCCCAGTAAAGAATATCATGACTAAAGATAATTAAATTATCAATAGCCTTCATCAATAATAAATCAGAGATTTAGAACATATGGTAGATGATAAAAATTTTCAACCATAGTTGCAACTGAACGAGCAATCCATTAGAAGAGTCAAATAGACTATAAAGTCTATTATCTTCTCTACGTTAAAAGTCCACCAACAATATTTTATCCCTGTAATATCAATCAATAGTTCCTTTCCACAATCATATGAATAATTCATAATCATAATTGTGATTCTAAATTTCGCATCCAAGACGAAGATAATTTTCATCACCTTTCTTTACCTGAAACATCAAAGATCATGGTTATACCAAATCACAGTTTCTGTTCATAATCATACTAATAAATTCATCTTTGCACCACGGGCCAAAGATATTCATCAACAGTTCATCTTTACACTACATGCCAAAGATATTCAACAACAAGTCATCTTTGCACTACGGGCCAAAGATATTCATCAACAACTCATCTTTGCACTACAGGCCAAAGATATTCCTCAATAGTTCATATTTGCACTACAGGCCAAATATAATATTATCTCAAAGAAATACATAATCATTTCAGAATTTATATAACCAATAATTATAACCATGTTGATCATTTCACCTTTGCACTTGAGCTAAAGATATTCAGTTATAAATTCAATGGTCATGATCATACCAGTCACAATTCAACTTTTCACTACTGGACAAAGAGAACCCTAGTCATGATCATACCAATAATCTACCCATCTTTACATTCCAGTGAAAGAGAATTTTAACATCAGGGTTATAAAAATATTATATATGATAATAAAATCAATATAATCAATACATAGTTTTAATCTCCAGAGTAATATTCATAAATCTACTATAATTTGGTTAGAAAAAAAAACCAATTTTGTAGTGAATAGTACCCGTGAATAGTAACTCGTGAATAGTAACTCATGAATAGTAACCCATCGTGAATAGTAACTCATGAATAGTAACTCGTGAATAGTAACTCATGAATAGTAACTCGTGAATAGTAACTTGTGAATAGTAACTCATGAATAGTAACTCGTGAATAGTAACTCATGAATAGTAATCCCGACATGAAAAGATAAGAATTTCACAAGAAAAATCTTACCAATATTTCGGTATAATGATATTGAAAGAAATAATATCATTTTAAAAAAAATACATCCCTTATTATCCCTTACCTCAAAAGAGCAATACTTCTGACTGGAATAACGCTGAACGAACTTGCACCGTATATCAACACTCAAGATATCAAAAAAAATTCACAAGAATACACTCGATAATATAGAGAGAGAAATAGAGAGAAAACTTCAGTTTCTGGTGTGATTTTCAATTCTAACCTAAGCACCCTATTTATAGGAAATTGCTTAGAATACCAAAGCAGAAAATTGAATATAATAATAATATAATTACAAAATATTCAAGCCCACCTCTAGATACTTGAATTCAGCCATTAACATGTGCAAGTGAGGGCCACCAAAGTACAAAAAACGTTTTTCTAATAAAAATCATTTAAACTCCAAAAATCAATTCACACCCGATATACCGAAACTTCAATAATTCACAATAAATAGTCCTTTAATCAGAAAATTCAAATCTCGCGAGTTTTTATAGGAAATTCAATTCTCTACAACTTTGCAGAAGAAAATTTTTCCAAATTCCAAACAGAAATTGACCGAAATCCATAAACCGACGATTTTACAGTCTATAATAAATTTTCGGTCAAGAATTGTGTCCACCAACACACAAAACATGTGTTAATCATTTAATGCCACAAAAATACTCTTCCTCCTCATTTATTCATATATCCCACATTCATTGTAAAAATATCACCGTTAATATATTATTAAAATAATATATTTAAATGAATTATTTTATCAGAAAAAGATAAAATATTAATTTTCAACAATTGTCACATTTAAAAATTTTCTTCATCTATATCCACATAAAACGAATATTTTTCCTCATCATATAAATTAATAATTAATTATTCACAAATAATATTACAGAATCACAGTACCGACAACCAGGCAATTCCCAGGAAAGAGGGAGCTTTCCAATAAGGATCTCTCCTTACTGGCGCGCAATTAGATGACCAAACCTCTCCTTAGACATAACTTTCTAGACATTACCAATAATATTATCTAATAATATTATTCAGATAATATGGATTATTGTTCCGATAATAGAAAATAATGTGTAGTGACAACTATTAAAACAACAGTAATATAAAATATCAACGCAGTAATTATTGAATCAATAAAATATAATATTGAACAGTAATTACTGTAACAATTATTGAGTAGTGCCTTCTTACGTAAGAATCAATAATTGGTGCAATATCGTGTGCTACTGTGCAACAACGCGTATTACTATGTTTTAACCACCGGGTATTCCAACAGTATTTATAAACAACTTGTTTTTGTCGTTTTCTTCATCCAATCGCTTTCCGTTATGGGGCCCACACAAGATTGCGCCGTCGTACGAATATTCTCCGACAGTAAGAATATTCCACGACCAAGCGAATATTCCCCGACAACAATAAATATTTTATAACCACTTGCTTATTTTTGAAAAAAAATTTATATATCACCCTTAACTTTAACATTTATCAATTTAACCATTTACTAAATAGTAATTATAAGAAAAATTGAATACTTTTATTTCATAAAATTTGGGGTCTTACAGTTAGGACTACTAATGCAACCATCTGGACCGTCAATCCATTCTCCGACTAGTCCTAATTATATTCTCATTTCCTTAAGAGAACAATGAAAGAAAGGGTGAGCTCTCAACTAACTCGGTAAGAAATATTATGACTAAGATAATGTACAACAAATTATCATTAGTCTTCAACAGGAAAAAATCTGATAAAATATAATAGACAACAAGTTTTAGATCAACAACTGCAGCGAAAAAAGCAATCCATTAGAAGAGTCAAGTAGAGCATAAAATCTACTATCTTCTATGATTTAAAAGATTTATCATCAATTTTATTGCTGAGATTCAGCTTAATAAATAATCCACATCATCGAATCATCCCTGCACTACGGGCCAAAGATAATCGTATTTTCATCAACGGTCATGATCATGCCATAAAACAATTCATCTTTGCACCCTTGGCCGAAGAGAATCTATGGCCATAATCATACCAAAAATTGTCCATCAATGCACTACGGGCCAATGAGGACTTTTACCACATCATTTGTAACATTACGGTCATGATTATACTGAATAATCCCTGGTCATAATCATACCAAGTCCATCTATGCACTACATGCCACATATGACTTTCAACAGAATATAAACATGAAGATGATGACAATGATATAATAATTCAATTAAACAAGTTCAAGGATAAATTTTAAAGATTTATAATTTAATTTATCCAGAAATCAATAACGTCCAAATTGTCAACATGATACTACTTTGTGGAGTAAAATTCAAGAATAATACTCAGTTGGTTATGTTCATCTCAACACCTGTTCATCTTTGCACTACGGGCCAAAGATATTCATCAGGTAATCATTCATCTTTGGACTACAGGCCAAAGATATTCAGTAATATCATCATTTAGGACTGAGGATGATAAAAAATATCTTAAAAAAAATGAATCCAGTGAGATAAAAGAACAAATATGAGGGATTCATATTACAGTTTATCCAAGTTTAATAATACAATGAAATAATCAATTTTGAAGCAGAATTCAAAAATAATGATCAAAACATGGATACAATCAAAGAAAGTAACCATAATAGCCATCTTGGATAAAAAGAAGAAAATTTTATTTTTTGGTGAATAGTGTCGTATACGTGAATAGTGCCATATACGTGAATAGTAACCCCTAAATTGATAAAAAGTTCAAACCAATATTTCGGCATGATATTAAAAGAAATAATATCATTTACGAAGAAAATAACATCCCTTACCTCAGAATAACCGTACTTCTGACTGAATTTCGGATATAGTGCTGACAGAAACTTGCACTGAATAGCAACTCTCAAAGTATCAAAATACTCACAAAATACGCTCGAGAATATAGAGAGAGAAAGAGAGAAAACTTATGAATTCTTGTGTTATTTTCAATTCTAACTTCGCCCTCTATTTATAGAAAAATGTTAGCACGCCGAAGCAGACTTGACCTGCAACCTGATGGCTTTACCTGCTACTATTGCCACCCACCACATTTGAAATAAAATTCAGCATATTTCTTCACCAACCACAAGTGGGGCCCACCAATTCTAGAACTTTTTACCAAAATGATAAATTCCAAAATTTCAACAATTTCTGAACCAGTCATCTCTTAAAATTCATAACAAATCATACGTTCATTTTTAACGGTTCAAAATTTGTGGACATATACTCAATTTATATATGAATAACATATCCAAAAATGACAACGATCCAACGATCGAATTAAAAATTATAACTCACGCAATATAACTCAAAAATACTGATTTGATTTTTAATACCTCCATTCTGACAAAAATACTGATAAAACACCTCAACATAAACTCCTTCATTTTTAACCACAATAAATATATTCAATATTTATATCCACATAAAATAAATATTTTCTTATCATATAAATCAATAATTAATTTTTCACAAATAATATTACAGAATCACAATTATGACAACGAGGCCGTTCCCAGGAAAAAGGGGGCTTTCCAATAAGGATTTCTCCTTACTAGCACGCAATTAGATGATCAAACCTCTCCTTAGACAGAACTTTCTAGACATTACCTATAATGCTATCTAATAATATTATTCAAATAATACGAATTATTGATCTGATAATGAAAAATATTGTACAGTAACAATTATTAAAACAACAATAATATAAAATATCAACGCAGCAATTATTGAATCAATAAAATAAAATATTGAACAGTAACTACTATAACAATTATTGAGTAGTGCCTTCTTACGTATGGATCAATAATTCAAAAATACTGTGCAAAACCGTGTGCTACTGTGCAACCACGTGTATTACTGTATTTTAACAACCGGGTATTCCAATAGTATTAACGGTAACAACTACGCCGTTATTTAAAAACAACTTATACTTGTCGTTTTCTTCATCCAATTGCTTTCCATTATGGGGCCCACACATGACTGCGCCGTCGTACGAATATTCCCCGACAGAAAGAATATTCCACGACCAAACGAATATTCCCCGACAATAAATGAATATTTTATAACCACTTGCTTATTTTATAAAATTTGCACATTTCACCCATAACCAAAGCATTATATCAAATTAACACCTTATTATTCACAATAATATTTAGAAAAAATTTGATTTTTATTCATTAATAAGTTGGGGTCTTACAACCTCCCCTCCTTATGAAATTTCGTCCCCAAAATTTACGTACATACCTGATATACCTAACAGATAGGGATACCTTGACTTCATTTTAGATTCTAACTCTTGAGGTATCTCCTTATACGTTAAATCTTCCGCTATCTCGTCCGGTTCTTAATCAATAATATGGTTCGGATCATCCATATATTTACGTAACATCGATATGAAATAAACGTTATGAACACGCGACATACTTGGCATTTAAAACGAGTTTATAGGTCACAGTTCCTACTCGATTGAGGATTTCAACTAGACCAATAAAATTGAGGGTTGAGATTTTCTCTCTTCATCGACTCTTGCTCCTAGAATAACGCCCTCTTGAACCTTCTTCTTTACATTCATCAGCTCTGAGTCTGTAGCTTGAGCGGCTTTAACTTTATCGATTTAAAGCCGGCTCTAATCGTATATTTGCTATCTTCACGTAGGTTCGTATATTCGCACTCGTAAATGCATATGATCTTCTGCTCAACGCGTTAGCTACCACGTTCGCTTTTCCCACGATGCTATTAAATGGTATAATCGTAATCTTCAACAGCTCGAGCCAACGTCTTCAGCGCATAATACGTTCGTTTTAGGTGAAGAAATATTTTAAGGGTTTTAGAAATGGGTTTTATACTGGGGTCAAATTTAAACGTTGAGCGCAAGTAGGAGAAATAAAAGAATATGTAGAACCGGTATTGAATAAGGTATAAACTTCCCAAGAGTTTATGATTAACTTACCCGTGATAACTTCGTTCGGGTTCCTCGACAAACGCTCTTACTTAAACTATCGACTTTGACTTGTCTGGGACATCATTTGGCATCACTATCTCTGCTGGACTTGACTTCACTACAGGACAAAATCGAGCTAGGTGACCTTCTCTTCCGTAATTGAAACATACTTTGGGTTACTGCGTACAGTTTGGACGGATGTGTCCCTCTTGTCCGCATTTGAAACATACGACCGGTGGTCGTTCTTCTTCTTTTGAAATGGGTGTTGGTGTTGCTATCTTTCCATCATTATTGAACCTCCTCTTCTTGAAATTTCCACTTCTATTATCTTGGCCATAATTACCACCGAAGTGGTTATCATTCTTGGCATGATAATTTCCTCCACGATTGTTGTCACCGCTTCGATGACTACTACCATTGGCATTATCATTTTGTCGGCTGGTTTCTCTTGGTTGAGTTGCCTCGTTATCGCGCTCCAATAACTGAGCCCTATTTACAGCATCTGAATACAAACACAGTTTGTGAGAAATTAGGTATTGACGTATCTCGGGTTTCAAACCTCTTAGAAACATCCGCGTCATTCTCTCCTCGTTATCAACTAAGTGGGACGCAAATCGGGATAACTCGGCAAACTTAGCTTCGTACTGCGACACAGTCATATTGTTTTGTTCCAGCTTGATGAATTCCACTTCCTTCATGTGATGAATACTTTCGGGAAAGTACTTGTCGTTGAATAATTCTTGGAACTTCTCCCAAGACATCTTGAGTGCGTCAGGCTGGGTACGTTTTATAGATTTCCACCAATGATCTGCTTCTTCATGCAACATAAAGGTGGCGAATGGAACCTTTTCCTCCTCTGAGCATTCTAAGACATCAAATATCTTGGTGATCTGCTTTATCCATGTCTCTGACTTAAGTGGTTCTGGATTTCCCAAAAACTCCGGTGGTCCTAGCTCCTTGAACTGCTTAGCGGTGACCAACCGTGGGTTGCCAGTGTTTCCACCTGCATTATGAACAGGAGTCTCTCTCGTTTGGTGTTGCATGAATTCTAAAAAGCTCCTAAACGTATCATCGTTCGTCATTTGGTCGATGTCGTTGTTCACCTGAGGATTGTTGCCTTCCTGATGCACATTATCCTGAGTATTGATCTGTGGTGACTCAACGGTCTCCTGTGCTCCATTGCTATTCTCAACATTCTCGGATGTCATTTTCAAATACTGTCACAAAACAAGGGTTAATTGACATGCAACATATTATCCCTATATTCTGACCGACCAAACAAATACCAAATAAACTTAGTCAGGTCATACTAGAGAAGGAATTCTCCGTCTCTCCCCTCCTAGTTCTTGTCTCATATCTCAGCCAGGGATTATATCCCTAAGCTTTGATACTAACTGTGACGCCCCCAAAATAGGTATACATCACCCATTCCGAGTCGCCAAATACATGGTATAGAAACAAATACAACTTCAGTAATATAATTATCGTGCAGAATACGACACCACATATACTGTGAGTTTGAATACAAATAGTGTCTACTAGAGAGTATACAAACTCAAAAGGAGTCCTCATTACAATTATCACACTATTTCACAGAATAGTTAGGACTACTAATGCAACCATCTGGACCGTCAATCCATTCCCCGACTAGTCCCAGCTATATTCTCATTTTCTGAAGAGAACAGTGAAAGAAAGGGTGAGCTCAACTAGCCCAATAAGAAATATTATGACTAAGATAATGTACAATAAATTATCCTTAGTCTTCAACAGGGAAAAATCTGATAAAATATAATAGACAACAAGTTTTAGATCAACAACTGCAGCGAAAAAAGCAATCCATTAGAAGAGTCAAGTAGAGCATAAAATCTACTATCTTCTATGATTTAAAAGATTTATCATCAATTTTATTGTCGAGATTCAGGTTAATAAATAATCCACATCATCGAATCATCCTTGCACTACGGGCCAAAGATAATCATGTTTTCATTAATGGTCATGATCATGCCATAAAACAATTCATCTTTGCACCCTTGGCCGAAGAGAATCCATGGCCATAATCATACCAAAAATTATCCATCAATGCACTACGGGCCAATGAGGACTTTTACCACATCATTTGTAACATTACGGTCATGATTATACCGAATAATCCCTAGTCATAATCATACCAAGTCCATCTATGCACTACAGGCCACATATGACTTTCAACAGAATATAAACATGGGGATGATGACAATGATATAATAATTCTATTAAACAAGTTCAAGGATAAATTTTAAAGATTTATAATTTAATTTATCCAGAAATCAATAACGTCCAAATTGTCAACATGATACTACTTTGTGGAGTAAAATTCAAGAATAATACTCAGTTGGTTATGTTCATCTCAACACCTGTTCATCTTTGCACTACGGGCCAAAGATATTCATCAGGTAATCATTCATCTCTGCACGACAGGCCAAAGATATTTAGTAATGTAAGACCCCGAATTTTATGAAATAAAAGTATTCAATTTTTCTTATAATTACTATTCAGTAAATGGTTAAATTGATAAATGTTAAAGTTAAGGGTGATATATGAATTTTTTTTTTTCAAAATACACAAGTGGTTATAAAATATTCATTGTTATCGGGGAATATTCGTTTGGTCGTGGAATATTCTTTCTGTCGGGGAATATTCGCACGACGGCGCAGCCATTTGTGGGTCCCATAACAGAATAACTGTCGGATGAAGAAAACGACAAATTTAAGTTTTTACAAATTACGGCGTAGTTGTTACCGTTAACACTGTTGGAATACCCGGTGGTTAAAATACAGTAATACGCGTTATTGTACAGTAACACACGGTATTACACAGTATTTTTGAAATTATTGATTCTTACGTAAGAAGGCACTACTGAATAATTGTTACAGTAGTTACTGTTCAATATTTTATTTTATTGATTCAATAATTGCTGCGTTGCTATTTTATATTATTGTTGTTTCAATAATTGTTGCTACACAGTATTTTTCATTATCAGATCAATAATTCATATTATTTAAATAATATTATTAGATAGCATTATTGGAAATATCTAGAAAGTTCTGTCTAAGGAGAGGTTTGGTCATCTAATTGCGCGCCAGTAAGGAGAAATCCTTATCGGAAAGCCCCCTCTTTCCTGGGAACGACCTGGTTATCATAATTGTGATTCTGTAATATTATTTTTGAATAATTAATTATTGATTCATATGATAAGGAAATATTTATTTTATGTGGATATAAATGAGGGATATATTTTTGTGGTTAAAAATGAAGGAGTTAATGTTGAGGTTTTTATCAGTATTTTTGTCGGAATGGAGGTATTAAAAATTAGGGTTTTTGAGATATTTTGCGGGGGTTATAATTTTTAATCCGACCGTTGGATCATGGTAATTTTTGGATATGTTATACATATATAAGTTGAGTATATGTTCACAAATTTTGAACCGTTAAAAATGAACGTATGATTTGTTATGAATTTTACGAGATGACTGGTTCAGAAATTGTTGAAGTTTCGAAATTATTCATTTTGGTGGAAAATTCTAGAATTGGTGGGCCCCACTCTTGGTTGGTGAACAAATGTGCTGAGATTTTTATTCAAATATGGTGGGTGGAAATAGTAGCAGGTAAATCCATCAGGTTGCAGGTCAAGTCTGCTTCGGCGTGCTAACATTTTCTTATAAATAGAGGGCTAAGTTAGAATTGAAAATCACACCAGAAACATAAGTTTTCTCTCTTTTTCTCAGTATATTATGAAGCATATTTTGTGAGTTTTTAGATACTTTGAGAGTTGCTATTCAGTGCAAAGTTCCTTCGGCTTTACATTCCGATCAGAAATACTGCTCTTTTGAGGTACGGGATTGTAAGGGATAGTAAGGGGTGTTATATTATTCTTAAAATGATATTTTCTTTAATATCATTGTACTGAAACGTTGGTATGAACTTTTTATCAAATTTAGAACTTTTTGAGTCGGGGTTACTATTCACGTATACGACATTATTCATGTATACGGCACTATTCATGTATATGGCACTATTTACATATATGACATTATTTACGTATACGGTACTATGTACGAATACGGAATACTATTCATGAGTTACTATTTACGAGTTGCTATTTATGAGTTACTATTCACGAGTTACTATTCATGGGTACTATTCACGACAAAAAAAATTGGTTTCTTTTTCTGACCAAATTATCGTTGATTTATGATTGTTGCTCTCGAAAATAAATACAGTTGTTGATCATATTATTTTTATTATCATATATAACATTTTTATAACCCTAATGATGATATTTCTCTTTGACTTGAGTGTAAAGATGGGTAGATTATTGGTATGATCATGACTATGGATTCTCTTTGGCCAGTAGTGCAAAGTTTAATTGTTGACTGGTATGATCATGACCATTGAATTTATAATTGAATATCTTTAGCTTAAGTGCAAAGGTGAAATGATCAACATGGTTATAATTATTGTTTATATAAATTCTGAAATGATTATATATTCTTTGAGATATTAATATATTTAGCCTGTAGTGCAAATATGAATTGTTGATGAATATATTTGGCCTGTAGTGCAAATATGAACTGTTGAGGAATATATTTGGCCTGTAGTGCAAATATGAACTGTTGAGGAATATCTTTGGCCTGTAGTGCAAAGATGAATTGTTAAGGAATATCTTTGGCCTGTAGTGCAAAGATGAATTGTAGATGAATATCTTTGGCCTGTAGTGCAAAGATGGTCTGTTGATGAATATCTTTGGCCCGTAGTGCAAAGATGACATGTTGTTGAATATCTTTGGCCAGTAGTGCAAAGATGAACAGGTGTTGAGATGAACATGACCAATTGGTGATACAAATGAATATCTTTGGCCGTAGTGCAAAGATGAAGTTATTAGTATGATTATGAATAGGAAATGTGATTTAGTATAACCATGATCTTTGATTTTCAGGTAAAGACAAGTGATGAAAATTATCTTTGTCCTGGATGAGAAGAGGAATTTAGAACCATAAATATGATTATGAGTTATTCACATGAATGTGGACAGGAACTGTTGATTTATGTTACAGGGATAAAATATTGTTGGTGGATTTTTAACATGGAGAAGATAATAGACTTTATAGTCTATTTAACTTTTCTAATGGATTGCTCATTCCGCTGCAACTATGGTTGAAAATTTTTATCATCTACCATATGTTCTAAATCTCTGATTTATTACTAATGAAGGCTATTGATAATTTAATTATCTTTAGTCATGATATTCTTTACTGAGCTAGTTGTGCTCACCCTTTTGCTTCACAATTCTTTTCAGGTAATACGAGTGTAGCTGGGTCGAGCGGGGGTAACAAGGGAATAGAACGGTGGTCTCTAGCTGTGGAGTTCTCCCTAAGCAGTATAGAAAAGTTCATTTAGTAGTTATATTTGGTGAATCCAATAGGGTAAGGCGTACCCAACGTTGGAAGGGTGTTTTGCCACTATCATACAAGATGTCTAATGACATACAACCTCGTATCACTATAAGACAGGGATGTGCTAATCCACTTGCTGAGTATATTTACGAGCACTACCTATATAATCTTGGTGTTTGTTTGAAGTATAATTCTCAATTAGAGACAGTGGAGATAATGATATGTCAAGAGAAGGCTCACCATTGGGAAGAATATGATAGTAAACTTCTCATTTTTCTTTGGGGTCTATTGGATCAACCAAGGATAATTTGGTGGCCATATGATATCTATCATAACCTAGACACATGGTCTCCCATGTACGAAGGTTTTCTTGAGCACTTTCCAAAGATTCTAATTTTTAAAACAGTCTTTGACTATACCTTTATGTAAGGTGCCACTGTGAGGTGCTGTCCACGGTTGGGACGTGTGTCACATTTAGTATATATTTGTATCCAAACTCGCAACATATGTGTTGTTGTATTTAATACGACAATTGTTGTAATAAAGTTGTAGTTGTTTTCTGTACCATGTATTTGGCGACTCAGAATGGGTTGGATGGAATGGATCTGTTTTGGGGTTGTCACAAGTAATATCATCATTTAGGACTGCGGATGATGAAAAATATCTTAAAGAAAATGAATCTAGTGAGATAAAAGAACAAATATTAGGGATTCGTATTACAGTTTATCCAAGTTCAATAATACTCTGAAATAATCAATTTCGAAGCAGAATTCAAAAATAATGATCAAAATATGGATACAATCAAAGAAAGTAACCGTAATAGCCATCTTGGATAAAAAGAAGAAAATTTCATTTTTCGGTGAATAGTGTCGTATTCGTAAATAGTGTCGTATACGTGAATAGTGCCGTATACGTGAATAGTAATCCCGACACAAAAAATTCTAAATTTGATAAAAAGTTCAAACCAATATTTCGGCATGATATTGAAAGAAATAATATCATTTACGAAGAAAATAACATCCCTTACCTCAGAATAACCGTACTTCTGACTGAATTTCGGATATAGTGCTGACATAAACTTGCACTGAATAGCAACTCTCAAAGTACCAAAATACTCATAAAATACGCTCGAGAATATAGAGAGAGAAAGAGAGAAAAATTATGAATTCTGGTGTGATTTTCAATTCTAACTTAGCCCTCTATTTATAGGAAAATGTAGGAACGCCGAAGCAGACTTGACCTGCAACCTGATGGCTTTACCTGCTACTATTGCAACCTACCACATTTGAAAAAAAATTCAGGACATTTCTTCACCAACCACAAGTGAGGCCCACCAATTCTAGAATTTTCTACCAAAATGATAAATTCCGAAACTTCAACAATTTTTGAACCAGTCATCTCTTAAAATTCATAACAAATCATACGTTCATTTTTAACGGTTCAAAATTTGTGGACATATACTCAACTTATATATGAATAACATATCCAAAAATGACAATGATCCAACGGTCGGATTAAAAATTATAACTCACGCAATATAACTCAAAAATACTGGTTTGATTTTTAATACCTCTATTCTGACAAAAATACTGATAAAATACCTCAACATAAACTCCTTCATTTTTAACCATAATAAATATATCCAACATTTATATCCACATAAAATAAATATTTTCTTATCATATAAATCAATAATTAATTATTCATAAATAATATTACAGAATCACAATTATGACAACCAGACCGTTCCCAGGAAAGAGGGGGCTTTCCAATAAGGATTTTTCCTTACTGGCGCGTAATTAGATGACCAAACCTCTCCTTAGACAACTTTCTAGACATTGCCAATAATGATATCTAATAATATTATCCAAATAATATGAATTATTGATCTGATAATGAAAAATACTGTGCAGTAACAATTATTGAAACAACAATAATATAAAATATCAACGCAGCAATTATTGAATCAATAAAATAAAATATTGAACAGTAACAACTATAGCAATTATTGAGTAGTGCCTTCTTACGTAAGGATTAATAATTCAAAAATACTGTACAAAATCGTGTGCTACTGTGCAACCACACGCATTACTGTATTTTAACCACTGGGAATTCCAATAGTATTAACGGTAACAACTACGCCGTTATTTATAAATAACTTATACTTGTCGTTTTCTTCATCCAACTGCTTTCCATTATGGGGCCCACACAAGGCTGCGCCGTCGTACGAATATTTCCCAACAGAAAGAATATTCCACGACCAAACGAATATTTCCCGACAACAAATGAATATTTTATAACCACTTGCTTATTTTGTAAAATTTGCACATTTCACCCATAACCAAAGCATTATATCAAATTAACACCTTATTATTCACAATAATATTTAGAGAAAATTTGATTTTTATTCATTAATAAGTTGGGGTCTTACACAGGGTATGATTCTTGTTCTTCATATTTTCGTTTAATTAATAATTGTGCATAAAGGGTGATCCGGGTATATGGTTTGTAAAATTTTAAAACTCTTATTTTTTTCATTTTCGCTTATTTTGTGCAATTTGATTGCGTTCATGAATATTACAAACCTAACACCTCCATCATGATTTTATGCTTCAAGTCAGAATCGTTAGGAACACAAAGTCTGGAGTTGACTCGAAGTATTGCTTCTTCATCGATTCTTGCTCATGGAATAACACCTTCTTGCACTTTCTTCTTCATACGCATCAGCTCTAGGTCCGTAGCTTGAGCAGCTTTAACTTTATCGATTAAAGTCTGTTCCACTCGTATGTTTGATATCATCACGTGGGTACTTGGAGTCTTTAACTCTATCTTCATCCTTTGCAAGTCATACAAAATGGGTCTTTGCGTTGACAATATCGTACTCGTACCCGCATATGATCTTCTACTCAATGCATCAGCTACTACGTTCGCTTTTTCAGGATGGTATTGGATGGTATGATCGTAATCTTTCAACAGCTCAAGCCAACGTTGTTGCCGCATGTTGAATTCCTTTTGAGTGAAAAATTATTTAAGGGTCTTATGATCCGTATAAATCTCCACTTTCTCCCCATACAGGTAGTGTCTCCAGATTTTCAACGCGAAAACGACTGCTGCCAACTCTAGATCATGAGTAGGATAATTCCTCTCATATTCTTTGAGTTGTCGCGAGGCATAGGCTATGACTTTTCCATATTGCATGAGAACACACCCTAACCCTTTGCCTGAAGCATCGCTGTAGATAACAAATTCGTCCGAACCAGATGATATTGTCAGAACAGGTGCCGAAATTAGTCTCCTCTTGAGCTCTTAGAAACTCTTCTCGCATTCCTCGCTCCATATGAATTTTGTATCTTTTCGAGTTAGCTGAGTTAACGTAGTAGCGATTCTAAAAAATCCTTCCACGAATCTCCGATAATAACCAGCTAAGCCCAGAAAGCTACGTACTTCAGTCACCGACTTCGGTTGTTCCCAACTTTGTATTGCTTCTATCTTTGTCGGGTCAACAGATACTCCATGTTTTTACACCACGTGCCCAAGAAATGTTACTTCCTCAAGCCAGAACTCGCATTTCTTCAGCTTGGCATATAGCTTGTTGTCACGAAGCCTTTGCAGTACCAGCTTTAAATGGTGCTCATGATCTTCACGGCTTTTGGAATAGATGAGGATGTCATCAATAAAGATAACAACGAACTGATCTAAATATTCCTTGAACACATGGTTCATCATATCCATGAAAGCAGCAGAAGCATTAGTCAATCCAAAAAATATGATTAAGAATTCATAATGCCCGTACCGAGTTCTGAAGGCAGTCTTCGGAATATTCTCAGTTTTAATCTTCAGTTGATGATATCCAGAACGAAGATCGATCTTTGAAAAGAATTGTGCTCCTTGCAACTAGTCGAACATGTCATCAATGCGAGGTAGCGGATACCTATTCTTGATGGTGACATGGTTTAATTCCCGTTAGTCAATACAAAGTCGCATACTCCCATCTTTCTTTTTTACGAATAAAATAGGAGCACCCGAAGGAGATGTACTAGGACGAATGAAACCGATGTCTAACAACCCCTATAGTTAGACCTTTAACTCATGAAGTTCAATAGGAGCCATTCGATATGGGGTTTTAAAAATGGGCTTTGTACCAGGTTCAAGGTCAATAAAGAATTCAACTTCACGTTCTTGGGGTAGACTGGGAAGTTCTTTACGAAATACGTCAGGAAATTCACTAACAATAAAAATATTATTCAAATCTGACGTGTTTTTGTTCAAGTCCGTGACATGGGCTAAGAAAGCTTGACATCTATTTTTCAATAAACGAATAGCTTTATGCTTGATATGACAGTGATTGACTTTAGTGGTTTGGTTACTTGAATTTGCATAACAGGTTGGTTAGGAATATAAAAACTAACAACCTTACGAAAATAATCAATTTTGGCATGATGAATAGTTAACCAATCAAGCCCTAAAATCACATCGAATGCAAGTATTTTCAAAGAAATAAGATCGACAGGTAATGTGATGGTACCAACTTGGATCAAGCAAGATTTATAAATAGTAGATGTAATGAAAGTTTCTCCTAACGGAGTCTCAACAGATAAGTCAAAGTCTAATTTCTTCGGAGTCAAGTTCAAACGTTGAGCGCAAGCAGGAGAGATAAAAGAATGGGTAGAACTGGTATCTAATAAGGTATAAACTTCGAAAGAGTTTATGATTAGCTTACCCGTGATCACCTCGTTCGGGTTCCTCGCGTTTTGACCATTCACGACAAACGCTCTTTCAGGAACTGCTGATTTTGACTTGTCCAGAACAGCCTTCAGAGTCACCATTCCCGCTGGACTTGGTTTTGCTACAAGATAATCTCTAGCTATATGACCTTCCTTTCCACAGTTATAACACATCTTGGATTGTTGTGGGCAATTTGGGCTGATATGTCCCTCTTTCCGGCATTTGTAACAAACGACCGGTGATCGTTCTCCTCCGCTAGAAACAGTTGATGTTTGTGGCTGACGTCTTCACATTATCATTATTGTACCTTCTCTTTTTGAAATCTCCCCCCGACTCGCTTTTTCTACTATCATGGCCATGATTACCAAAAGAGTGGTTACCGTTTTTGTCCGAATGTTTTCTTCCTCCCTGGATTTCATTGCTCCGATGACCGCTACCACCGGTATGACCCTGGTTGTGGTCCCTCGGTTGAACATACTCATTATCTCGCTCTAATAATTGAGCCCTGTTTACAACATCAGAATATAAAGAAAATTTATGAGAGATAAGATATTGCCGAATCTCGGATTTTAGACCTCTCAAAAACATCCGTGTCATTCGTTCCTCATTCTCTATCAAATGAGGTGCAAACCTGGATAACTCTGCGAACTTCACCTCGTATTGGGACACCATCATGTTATTTTGTTCAAGTCTGATAAATTCTACCTCCTTCATATGACGAATACTTTCAGGAAAGTACTTATCATTGAACAGTTTATGAAACATTTTCCAAGACATGTTGAGTGCGGCAGGCTGGGTACGTTTCACAGATTCCTACCAGTAATATGCGTCACCACGGAGCATAAAGGTGGCGAATGGAACCTTCTGTTCCTCCGTGCATCCCAAGACATCAAATATCTTGGTAATTTTTTTTTACCCACGTCTCCGCCTTGATTGGATCCGGCTTTCCCGCAAATTCTGGTGGTCCCAACTTTTTGAACTGCTTGGTTGTGACAAGCCGCGCGTTGCTATCATTTTCACCCGTATTTTGTACACGAATCTCCCTCGTCTGATTTTACATGAACTTCAAAAAGCTTCTAAACATTCCATCATTCATCATTTGTTCGGTAGTGTTGTTTATAGGAGGAATATTGCCTTCCTGTTGCACGTTCCCCTAGGTGGTGATTAAGGGTGTCTCCACGGTCTAATTCACTCCATTGTTTACATTCTCAGCTGCCATTCTCAAATACTTCCATAAAACAAGGGTTAATTAAAGAAATTGACATACCACATAATACCCTTATATTATGACCGACCAATAAATAAGCTTAGGTAGGACACACTAGTGAAGGATTTACTTGTCTCTTCCCTCCTAGTTCTATTCCCCGATCTCCGCCAGAGACCATATCCCAAAGCTCTGATACCAACTGTGATGCCTCCAAAATAGATGTACATCACCTATTCTGAGTCGCCAAATACATGGTACAGAATCAACTACAACATCATTACTACACTTATCGTACAAAATATGACAACACATGAACTATGAGTTTAAATACAAATATTATCTTCTAGACAATATCCACACTCAAATAAGTCCTCATTATAATTATTAAAATACTATTTTACAAAATAGTGAGGACTGCTAACACAACTGACGGGAAACATCACTCCACACCCCGACTAGTTCCTGTTATATTCTCGCCTCCTCAGAAAAATGGAACAAAAGGAAAAAGGGTGAGCTCAATTAGCCCAGTAAAGAATATTATGACAAGATAATGTACAACAAATTATCATTAATCTTCAACAGGGAAAAATCTGATAAAATATAATAGACAACAAGTTTTAGATCAACAACTGCAGCGGAAATATTAATCCATTAAAAGAGTCGAGTAGAGAATGAATTCTACTATCTTTTAAGATTTAAAAGTTCATTATCAATATTTTATCCCTGTAATAACAATCAATATACATCTTGAATCAAATATTCATCTTTGCACTACAAGCCAAAGATATTCATTTGTATCACCAGTTGGTCATGTTCATCTAAACACCTGCTCATCTTTGCACAATGGGCCAAAGATATTCATCAGCTAATCATTCATCTTTGCACTACAGGCCAAAGATATTTAGTAATATCATCATTTAGGACTGAGGATGATGAAAAATATTTAAAAAAAATGAATCCAATGAGATAAAAGGACAAAGATTAGGAATTTGTACTTTAGATAATCCAAGTTAAAAAATACTACATAATATACCATAGTGGAGTAAAATTAAAGAATGAAGATCAAAACATGGATACAATCAAATATAGTAACCATAATAGACATCTTAGACAAAGAAGAGAAAATTTTATTTTTTTGTGAATAGTGCCGTATTCGTGAATAGTGCCGTATACGTGAATAGTACCGTATATGTGAATAGTAACCATGACACAAAAAGGTAGAAATTTCACAATAAAATTCATATCAATATTTCGGCATAATGATATTGAAGGAAATAATATTATTTACGAAAAAAATAACATCCCTTACCTCAAAATAACAATACTTCTGATCGAAATATTGTATGTAAAGCCGAAGAAAACTTGCACTGAATAGTAACTCTCAAAGTATGTAAATACTCATAAAAATACGCTCGATAATATAGAGAGAGAAAACTTATATTTCTGGTGTGATTTTCAATTCTAACCTAAGCTCCTATTTATAGGAAAATACTAGAACGCCAAAGCAGACTAAATAATAAAATAATATTCTTTTTTCTTTTCTACGCATGCCATTTTGGAAAGCCATTAGCCCATCACATTTGAACAAAAATTTCCAGAACATGTTTTCATAAAAAAACAAAAGTGGGTCCCACCCATAATTTTAATAAAAACGTTTAATTTTCGAAATTTCAATAATTCATAATAAATAGCTCTTTTTTCAGAAAAATATGAATTTTATGTCCATTCATATACGGACGAAATCGAATTCTCTACAACTTTATAGCTTCAAGTTTTTTCTAAATTCTAAACAAAAAATGTCCGAAATTCATATACGGATGATTTTTAATACTTCAATTCCAACAAAATACTGATAAAACACCTCAGCATTAATTCCTTCATTTATATCCATATAAAATAAATATTTTCTTATCATATAAATCAATAATTAATTATTCACAAATAATATTACAGAATCACAATTATGACAACCAGGTCGTTCCCAAGAAAGAGGGGGCTTTCCGATAAGGATTTCTCCTTACTGGCACACAATTAGGTGACCAAACCTCTCATTAGACAGAACTTCCTTAGACATTGCCAACAATGCTATCTAATAATATTATTCAAATAATATGAATTATTGATCTGATAATGTAAAATACTGTGCAATGACAATTATTGAAACAACAATAATATAAAATATCAACGTAGCAGTTATTGAAGTAATAAAATAAAATATTAAACAGTAATTACTGTAATAATTATTGAGTAGTGCCTTCTTACGTAAGAATCAATAATCCAACAATACTATGCAATACCGTGTGCTACTATGCAACCACGGGTATTACTGTATTTTAAACACCAGTGATTCCAACAGTATTAACAGTAACTACTACGCTGTTATTTGTAAAAATTCAAACTTGTAATTTTCTTCATCCGACCGTTTTTTGTTATGGGGCCCATAATTTGCTGCACCATCGTATGTATATTCTCCAACATCAAGAATATTCCACGACTAAACAAATATTCCCCGACAACAATGAATATTTTATAACCATTTTCTTATTCTGTAAAATTTGCATATTTCACCATAACCAAAGCATTATATCAAATTAACACCTTATTATTTAAAAATAATAATTAGAGGAAATTCGATTTTATTTATGAATAAGTTGAGGTCTTACAAAGAGACATATAAATGGAGGAGAAGTGCAAGGATTGAAGAGATAGGGTTCCATTAGATTAGATTAGGACCAAAACCCTAATTCTTATGAGATTTGGAGATTGAAGCAACTTGGAGACCATTGAAAATTCAAAGTAGGAGCAAGGAGGGAGTATTAAATCTGCAGACAACAGATTCTATCTTTTTCTCTTCTTCTATTTTTGTCTTTTAATGGTTATTCAATTGTGCATTCTTAGTTTTAATTTATTAATCATGAACTAAAACTTTTATTTAAGATTACAATGGATCGTATTGTATAGTTTATTTTAGTATGATTCTCTATTAATTATTGTGATTATTCTTGGATTGTCTATTATGATTTGTGATGAATTGTTTAATTACCTAGTTAACAATTACTGTGATAATCTATATGAACTCGAGAGATGAATTATAGATTTAGATCTGATCATAATAGCATGTGATTGTATTTTCTATATGGCGTTGGAATACATAATTTATGTCTAGGATAGAGATATACCTATACATCACATGTAATTAGATAAACAACTTGTGCTTAAAATCCTTTTTAATTGTAATTCACATAGAGATATAGTGAATTAGTTAATTAGGGCGTTCAATTTGATTCTATCATCTGTGAATTTGATTTGATATGAGTATGGTGCATTGAGAGATGGTCATATTTTCTTATGTGTTCTTGATTAACAATTCAGAATAGTGAGCATAATTGATAAGAAGTGTATTAATTTAAGTGAAACAATAACTGAAGTTGTGATCTTAAATCTTCATAATCAGATTTTTAATTAGTGGTAATTAGAATTAATGTAATTAAATAATTTAATTCATAATCTTAAATTGATTGTTTAAATAAAATTAATTTGATTAAGAGTTAGTCTTTGATAATTTGTATTAATAATTCCTCGTGGGAATGATACTCTACGTATACTATATTACTTGTTAACCGCGTATACTTGCGTGTGAGCGTATTTGGATTTCGACCAACAAGTCTTTGGCGCCGTTGCTGGGGAATTAGTTTCATATTTTTTGCCAATATTAGCTTCAATCAAATTAGTCTTAATTTAAACATTTTTTTAATTTTATTATCTTCCTATTTTTCTTTCGTTTCAGGTACCATGGCTGGATGCAATTATCAGAGGCCATATTCGAGTATGACTCAACCAAGGGACACAAGGATTGATGAACTCAATAGAATTTTTGCATTATCAGCACAGCTAGAGATACTTTCTAGGAGGTTGGACGTTGTTGCAGCCCAACGTATTCGAAGGATAGTGGTAGTTTGTAATTATTGTGCTGGAAATCATCCGAGTAATCAAGGCACCGTCAGTTTGGGGCCAGGACAACATGGAGGTGACTACCTCAACGAGTATGCATATGCCAATTATTATCAAGTTTGGGATTATCACCCAGATTCTTCATGGAGCTACAATTATGAAGAACAAATCCAAGCTCCAAATCCAATATATATACCAAAATTCTCATGTTAACCTCCATTGCCACAAGAAGAAAAGTCAAATTTGGAGGAATTCCTATCGAAGCTCATAGCAAAGCAAGAGGAGAGGATGATGAGTCAAGAAATATTGAGCCATAATTTTTAGAACCAGATGGAATAACTCATCATTACTTCAACCCATGGTCCTCAATACATGGATTCCAAAACTGAGACAGATAATCCAAGGTTGGAGGAAATGTTTTCCAAGTTCGTAGCATCAAATGAGGAGAGGGGGATTAATCAAGAGGTATCAATTCAAAGTATGCTAGGTGACTGTAATTCGATAGCCATCACAAATGGGAACCTACCAAAAGTTACATTATTTCTGATGGATGGAGGGTTCCTCAATTATTGAAGAGGAATTGAATAGTGTTGACCAGACAAAGTCAGGCTGAAAGACTGTAAATCAAGCGTTAACTGGGAGGCAACCCAAGAATTTTTAGATTTATTTGCCTTATTAGTTTATTTAGTAGATAGGAATCAAGTTATTATATTTGATGGGTTCGACTAATGGACACTAAGACTACCCAGTCGGGGGTCTCGCTCCTCGGTGAGCGAGCGGCTGCCCAGCTCACCGGTGAGTTGGCGGGGGTTGTAAGGGGGCAGTAGCCCCTGAAAGCCAAGCACTTATAAGCTTAATTATAGAATGTCCATTTGTCAAATCCTTAAATTTTTAATCAATTAGTGTTGTTAGTTTGTCAAAATTTTAGGAGTTAATTTGCTTATTAAGTTCTCTTATAATCCAAAGTGATATTCTAATCCATGTTGTATCTCTTCATTGTAGGTATTGGAGGTTCAATGGATAAGCAAAAGATTATGGAAAGGGAAGCAAATGCACAGAAGTTGAGGAAAAGTTTTTAGAATAGAGCATGCCCGCCCCAGCGGGCAAATTTGGCCTACAAACCCCCGCCCCGGCCAGGGTGCTCTCTGTCCACGCCCACCCCAGCGGGCTTTCACAGTCAAAAATGTCCCGCCCCGGCGGGCTTAGCAGAACTACAGTGATTAACGAAAATTCCCAATCTTATTTGAACAACGCCATTCCCTCTCCATCCCAACTTCGATTACCAATGCTCTACCATCGAATTTAGTCCCAGAAACTCGTTAAGCTTAGATTCTAAACCTAATTCATTAAGTTCTATACCCCACATGTATCCACACTTTCACACATCGTTTCTCGGCTAAACTCGGTACACCCAAATTACCTTGTTCTCTACAAGCTCTCACTCCTATTCTTTTATCGGACAAAGCCGCGTATATACAACATGCTCACAATCAAGTTACCACAATATCCTTCGTCAGATTCCGATATGGAGGAGCACCGAGTGTTTATGCCATGACTACCGTCACCGCCATCGCCACCATCACCTCACGCTTAGCTGATTACAGGGAAGTCCTCTTATACTTACTGCTATATTCTTACAATGAGGGCATTGCAATTGCTAAGTTTGGGGGAGTTTAGTTTAGTTCTTTATTGCATGTTTAGTTTCGTGTTATGTTATGTTATTTGTTTATTTTGCATATGTTATCATGTTTATTTTAGGTTCATTATGTTTGCATTCATGTAGTACAACTGCATAAGTAGTTGCATAGTAGTGTAGTTTGAATAACATTATATTCAGTTTCATGTATTATTATTTTTGAAAAAAAGAAGAAGAAAAAAAATGTGAATACAACGGGAAATAAGAGAAAAAAGCCCCCGTAAGTGAAAAATAAAGCATAAGTACCCTATTTTGACCCCTTGATATTGGTAACTATTCAATTTTGGTTGGATCTAGTTCAATTATGGATTTCTTGAGTTTACAGTGTATGATGCCTTCGAAGAGACCTATTATGTGTTAAATTTGATTTTATATCAGTTAACATTGTTGTTGAGCACACACACACACACACACACACACCATATCAGTGATAACAGTTTAAGATTTAATGATTGATTGGGAAATTACTGTTTTGTTTTGATATGATGTATTATCATGATTACTTGATTTCTCTGAGGCCGGTTGAATAGACTTATTTATATCATTATTGCTAGATTCGTAGGCATATAGATTAGTTTCATTCCATTGCATTGTATTGTGTTTTATTTTGTGCTCGAGGACTAGCACGGTTTAAGTTTGGGGGAGTTTGATGAGTGGGTTTCATACCTACTTATCGGCTTCTGATTTGGACTTAAACTGTGATGTTCTTGTCTGTTTAAGTTCATTTTTACTTGTTTTGTGTTTATTTTGTGTTTAGGACTGCAATACGTGGCATGGTGGTAGATTGGCGGTGTTATGGCGAGAAATGACATGCAAAAGGCAAAATCAGAACTGTAGAGACATACCCCCCCGGGGTGGGCATATTTACAAAGGAAACCCCTGCCGGGGTGGGGGTACAAGGCCAACTACAGAATCACCCCCCGCCGGGGCGGGCTTATCCAGTTCAAAAACCCCCGTCGGGGCGGGCGTGTCGGTAAGAAAAATGAGTTTTCAGAATTTAAGTTCAAGAAGGATTGGTTCGAGCTGATTGTTCAAGAACTTCCAGGAGGACTAAAAGATATATGAAGAGGCATATAAAAGGAGGAGAATTACAAGGATTGAAGAGAGAGGATTCCATTAGATTAGATTAGAGTAGATTAGGACCAAAACCCTAATTCTTATGAGATTTGGAGATTGAAGCAACTTGGAGACCATTGAAGATTCAAACTAGGAGCAAGGAGGGAGTATCAAATCTGCAGACAACAGATTCTATCTTTTTCTCTTCTTCTACATTTGTCTTTTAATGGTTATTCAATTGTGAATTCTTAGTTTTAATTCATTAATCATGAACTAAAACTTTTGTTTAAGATTACAACTGATCGTATTGTATAGTTTATTTTAGTATGCTTCTCTATTAATTATTGTGATTATTCTTGGATTGTCTATTATGATTTGTGATGAATTGCTTAATTGCCTAGCTAACAATTACCGTGATAATCTATATGAACTCGAGAGATGAATTATAGATTTAGATCTGATCATAATAGCATTTGATTGTGTTTTCTACATACCGTTGGAATACATAATTTATATCTAGGATAGAGATATACCTATACATCGCATGTAATTAGATAAAAAACTTATGCTTAAAATTCTTTTTAATTGTAATTCACATAGAGATATAGTGAATTAGTTAATTAGGGTGTTCAATTTGATTTTATCATCTGTGGATTTGATTTGATATGAGTATGGTGCATTGAGAGATGGTCATATTTACTTATGTGTTCTTGATTACAGTTCAGAATAGTGAGCATAATTAATAAGAAGTGTATTAATTTAAGTGAAGCAATAAGTGAAGTTGTGATATTAAATCTTCATAATCTGATTTTTAATAAGTGGTAATTAGAATTAGTGTAATTAAATAATTTAATTCATAATCTTAAATTGATTATTTAAATAAAATTAGTTTGATTAAGAGTTAGTATTTGGTAATTTGTATTAATAATTACTCGTGGGAACGATACTCTACTTATACTATATTACTTGTTGACCACGTATACTTGCATGTGAGCGTATTTAGATTTCGACCAACAACAAGGTTAGTAATAGGAATGCAAAATTTCGAGTGTCTACAGATGCCCCTCTTTATCATGTTTATGCAATGTAATGGAATGAACATGATAAAGATTACTAGACACTTGAAATATAGCAAGATTTAAATGATGTCATGCAATGCAACATAATATGATGTTGTGTGCTTTGATTGCTTTGGTGTGGAATTACCTTTAACGGTATTCTACCACTGACTGCTCCCACCATTTATGTTGGGGATGGAGTTGTCACTGATGGTTTTCACTGAAATGTCTTGATGTCTACTCGAACGCTAGTTCATCAAGGTTTCATCACCGGATT
Source organism: Panax notoginseng (assembly GCA_016801055.1). Classification (NCBI taxonomy): domain Eukaryota; kingdom Viridiplantae; phylum Streptophyta; class Magnoliopsida; order Apiales; family Araliaceae; genus Panax; species Panax notoginseng. The sequence continues at coordinate 44,024,628 of CM029018.1, read as the reverse complement.
TTCCCCGATGTTACGTTGGGGTTGTCGCCAACGGCTGAAATGTTCATCAGTGCTATTGAAACTGATTCGACAACAAGTTATAAAGATGTTTTCAAGATCCCTGTTGTGGAGGTTTTCCTATGGCTAAGACCATTGAATTCTGACATTGACGTTGTCACCAACGTTCTTTATGTTTAGATGTGCTTTCTAGCTTTACTTCCATTGAAGATGTTCCTCTCTTTTGCGAGTGACTCACTAGGGATTGTTAATGTTTATCTTGATGATAGCTTGCCTTGGTTGCCTTGCTTGCTTTCATAGTATCCTCACAATACCTGGTTGAACAATAGTTTTGTGATGGTTGACCATCACCGAATTTCCTCGGTGCCTACTTGAACAGTAGTTTACAACGATCTAAAAATCACCGAACCTTCGCGGTGCCATGGCTAGGGATTTATATAACAGATTCCATCATCGATCCTCCCCGGGGAAGATAGTTCTCCATAATTTTCATCATAGGATCTTTCCTGATGCTATGTTGGAGTCGTCGCTAACGGTTTGCAGTATTTAATACTCTGACATTCGTTGAAGCAATTCTCAACGGTTTATATCACCAGACCCTTCCTGATGCTATGCTGGATTTGTCGCCAACGGTTTATACTATCAATCACTTTAAACTTCGTTGAAGTAGTTTTCAACGACTTACATCACCGGACGATTCCCGATGCTACGCTAGAGTTGTCGCCAACGGTTTACACTTTCAATCATTCAGACCTTCGTTGAAGTAGTTTTCAATGGCTTGCATCACTGGATCATTCTTGATGTTATGCTGGAATTGTTGCCAGCGATTTATACTGTCAATCATTTTGACCTTCGTTGAAGTAGTTTTTAATGGCTTACATCACCGGATCATTCCCGATGCTACACTGGAGTTGTTGCCAACGATTTACAATGTCAGACATGCCTGATATCTTTACTGGGGACTTTTTCTGACAAGTTATACCCCAAAGTGAATTTAGGCATTTTGATGCATTTAAGACCAACAGTTCATGACACCGGACCTTCCCGATGTTTTGACAAGGGTTGTTTTCCATAATCTCTATCATTAACTCTCTGAACCCCACATCCGGGTTAATAGATCAAAATTTTGGCATCTGAATTCAGGGTTTCAGGCCCTTTCCGTTCAATCATGTGACACCTTTTTCCCTGCTTTGACTTTTCAAATTCAGGTAACTCTGTTGTAACTCAAATATTATCGAGCCAAAGAGGGTGGGGACCACCCTGGGTGGTCGCAGGTATACCCACAGATGCCGTGGGTTGACCTGCGGCTCCCATCGAGTATATCTACTCCCCTTATTCCTTTCATAAGTCATTTTCAAGTTTGAACTATACTAAAAATCCAAAAATTCTTCTTCAGATCTACTGAGTTCGAGCTGCTTTCTGAAAATTCGTCATCGTACAAACGTTCTGCACTACTCTGGTAACGTTTATATGTTTTCTTTTCAAGTTTTGACCGTTAGAATGTTAGATTTCATATAGAATGCTTTTAAACACAATATAGTGAATATGCATGCTCATATGACTTGATAAAAATTATTCAACTTAGTAAATGCTCATATATTACCATTTTAAAAGTATAGATGTGAAAAAAAATTGACTTCTGAGACAGTCATTTGGCACCCTTTGTTGCTAGTTTATTCATCCTATTTAAGGACAAATGAACATGGGTTTTCAAATAAAGCACACATGGTGATTTGGCTACCATGGTGGATTTAATTTTGATATTTTTCATACATATGAGATGTTCATGATTTTGGATTAGTGTGTTATTGAATGGCCTTCTAGTCATGCATATGTGCATGTGGATAGTCCATTTTACAAATGAGACTTTGGAAAAAAAATTCACGAGTCTGGGCATTTAATGAACATGCAATTTTTAACTCTACTGTGGATGTATGTTAACACAATACATGTATCATGACTTAGATTATGCATGAAGCAATGATTTGAATTTAATAAGCTTTAAGTTTAGAACTTACCTCACCCTTTCTGAGGTGATTTGGAGACTTTATTCATATTATAGATCCAGACCAGCTGAGTAGCTCTCTTAGGGCCTCCGCAGGTGTAAGGAGGAGAGCTTCTGATGTTCCCCAGCCTCGTCCAGCTTGACAACCTCGCCGGTTGACTGAGTTAGTGATTCGCCCTATCCGGGTTGATAGGCCGGATATTGTAGATGAAGAGAATGATGTTCCTATTGTGGATCATGCTCCTTCTTCTTCCATTTCTCGTTGACAGCTTCCAGCTATTAATGTGACTATTCCAGATCTTTTGGATGATTTAAGTCGTCACCTCTCGATCTACCTTCATGTGAACGAGGTATTAACAATTTCCATCTCTACCTTTCTTCTTTTCTCACTTCTGGGGAAAGGGTTTTAATCTTGATTTGCAATTTGATACAGGTTCCCGGCTTTACTCAGTCCAGGGGGGACTGGTTTAGCATTCATTCCTTGTACCAGACCCTCCATCTGGAGTACCGGGAGATCATCCATTCATGGGGCTTTTTGGCTTTCTTTTCTATTCCTACCCGTCGCTGCCCCTTGGGTTATCTGAGGTGTGACGCCCCCAAAATAGGTATACAACACCCATTCTGAGTTGCCAAAATATATGGTATAGAAACAACTACATCTTTATTATTACAACATAAGAACTGTGAGTTTAAATACAAATATTATCATCTAGACAATATCCACACTCAAATAAGTCCTCATTACAATTATTGATACATTATTTCACAAAAATGGTGAAGACTGCTAAAATAACTTCTAGAACCATCATTCCATACCCCGACTAGTACTCGCTACATTCTCGCCTCCTGAGAAAAATGGAACAAAAAGGAAAAGGGTGAGCTCAACTAGCCCAGTAAAGAACATTATGACTAAGATAATACAAAACAAATTATCGTTAGTCTTCAACAGGAAAAAATCTAATAAAATACAATAGATAACAAGTTTTAAATCAATATTAGCAGCGAAAAATAATAATTCATAGAAGAGTTACGTAGAGAATGAAATCTACTATCATCTATGAATTTAAAAGTCCACCATCAATATTTTATCCCTGTAACATCAATCAATATTAATCTTTGCACTACAAGCCAAAGATATTCATCAGTTGGTCATGTTCATCTAAACACCTGTTCGTCTTTGCACTACGGGCCAAAGATATTCATCAGAAATTATTCATCTTTGCACTACAAGCCAAAGATATTCATCAAAATCATTTAGGACTGAGGATGATGAAAAATATATTTTAAAGAAAACGAATCCAGTGAAACAAAAGAATAAATATTAAGGATTCATATTTCAGCTATTCCATGTCCAAAAATACCTCATAAATAATCATAGTAGAGTAAAATTCAAGAATGATCAAAACATGGATACAATCAAAGCTATTATCCATAATAGATATTTTGGCCGAAAAGAAAAAAATTTTATTTTTCAATGAATAGTAACTCATGAATAGTAACTCGTAAATAGTAACTCATGAATAGTAACCCCGACATGAAAAAGTTTTAAATTTGATAAAAAGTTTCAACTAATATTTTGGCATAATGATATTGAAGAAATAATATCATTTACGTAGGAATTAACATCCCTTACCTCGTAAAGACAGTACTTCTAGTTGAAACACCGGATATAGGTTATGACTTGAACTTGCACCATATAGCAACACTCAAAGTATTAAAATACTCACAGGAATACGCTCAATATATTGAGAGTGAAAGAGAGAGAAGATTTCAGTTTCTGGTGTGATTTTCAATTCTAACCTAAGCACCCTATTTTATAGGAAAATGCTTAAGAACACCAAAACAGAAAATTTAATAAAATATTAATATAATTAAATTTTTATCAAGCCCACCTTTGAAGATCTGAATTTAGATCATTTATAACACATGTGAGCCCACTAATTGCACAAAAAACATTTTTCTCAAAATAATTAACTAAAACTCCCAAAAATCAATTATTTCGGAACTTCGGAACTTCAATAATTCATAACAAATAGCCCTTTTATCAGAAAATTCGAATCTCGCGAGTTTTTATAGGAAATTCAATTCTCTACAACTTTACAGAAGAAAGTTTTTCTAAATTCCAAACAGAAATTGACCGAAATTCATAAACGGGCGATTTTATAGGCTATAATCAAATTTCAGTCAATAAATGGGCCCACAGACATGTTTAACATGTTTTAAACAACTTTTGTAACAAAAATACTCTTTCTCCTCATATACTCATATATCCCACATTCATTGTAAAAATATCATCATTATTATATTATAATAATATAATAAAATATTATTTTATCAGAAAAGATAAAATATCGATTTTTAACAATTGTCACTTTAAAAATTTTCTCCATCTATATCCACATAAAATGAATATTTTCCTCATCATATAAATTAATAATTAATTATTCATAAATAATATTACAGAATTACAGTACTGGCAACCAGACCGTTCCCAAGAAAGAGGGGGCTTTTCAATAAGGATTTCTTCTTACTGGCGCGTAATTAGGTGACCAAACCTCTCCTTAGATAGAACTTTCTAGACATTTCTAATAATGTTATCTAATAATATTTTTTAGATAATATGAATTATTGCTCCGATAATGGAAAATATTGTGTAGTGATAATTATTGAAACAACAGTAATATAAAATATCAACGCAGCAATTATTGAATCAATAAAATAAAATACTGAACAGTAATTACTGTAACCATTATTGAGTGCCTTCTTACGTAAGAATCAATAATTTGTGCAATACAGTGTGCTACTGTGCAACAACGCGTATTACTGTATTTTAACCACCGGGTATTCCAACAGTATTAACGGTAACAACTACGCTGTTATTTATAAACAACTTATAGTTGTCATTTTCTTCATCCAATCGCTTTCCGTTATGGGGCCCCTGCGCCGTCGTACGAATATTCCCCGACAGGAAGAATATTCCACGACCAAACGAATATTCCCCGACAACAATGAATATTTTATAACCACATGCTTATTTGAAATATTTGCGCATTTTACCCATAACTAACCTCATTAATCAATTTAACCCTTACTATTTCAAAATAATAAATAGAGAAAATTAAATTTCATTTATTAATAATTTGGGGTCTTACAACCTCCCCTCCTTATGAAATTTCGTCATCAAAATTGACGTAAGTACCTGGTGTTTTGAAAAGATGAGGATACCTCGCTTTCATTTCCGTTTTCAACTCCCAGGTCATTTCCTCAATAACATGGTTTCTCCACAAAACTTTAACTTGTAGTATGACCTTCGTGCGTAGGACATGCTCCTTCCTATCCAAGATCTTGACAGGTACATCTTCGTACGTTAAGTCTTCAGCTATCTCGTCCGGTTCTAACTCAATAATGTGGTTTGGGTCTTTCACATATTTACGTAACACAGATATATAAAAAACATTATGACCACGAGACATACTTGGAGGTAACACGAGTCTATAGGCCACATTTCCTACTCGGTCAAGAATCTGAAATGGACCAATAAATCGTGGATTGAGCTTTCATCTCTTCCCAAATCTTGTAACTCCTTTTCATGGAGTCACGCGTAATAATACATGATCCCCAATGTCAAATTCCACGTCCTTTCGATGAAGATCCGCATAACTCTTTTGTTGATCCTGTGCCGTTTGTATACGTTGTCGAATCGTTTGGATCTTCTCTGTAGTCATTCGTACCAACTCTGGTCCCAACAACGTTGCTTCTCCCACCTCATCCCAACATACTAGAGAGCGGCACTTTCGTCTATACAATGCTTCAAATGGAGCCACACCTATACTTGTCTGATACTGTTATTGTAGGAGAATTCCACCAATGGTAGGTACTTATCCCAACTCCCTTTGAAATCTAGGACACAAAGTCTTAATAGATCTTCAAGAGTTTGAATAGTCCTCTCTGATTGCCCATCCGTTTGAGGATGGTATGCCGAACTAAATCGTAAATCTGTGCCCATAGCTTTTTGCAAGCTAACCCAAAATCTTGAAGTGAATCTTGGGTCACGATTTGAAACTATGGATACTGGCATGCCATGCAGTCTCACAATCTCATCTACGTACATACGAGCAAGACGTTCAAGGGAATAAGTCTCCCGTATCGGCAAGAAATGAGCAGACTTGGTTAATCTATCAACAATAACCCAAATAGCATTTATGCCTTGAGAAATCGTGGGAAGACCCGTAACGAAATCCATGGTAATGTGTTCCCACTTCCATTTCGGAATCTCAAGTGGTTGCAATGGACCCTTTGGCACTTGATGCTCTGCCTTTACACGTTGACAAGTTAAACACATCGAGATAAACTTTGCAATCTCTTTCTTCATATTGTTCCACCAAAATGTATGTCGAAGATCACGATACATTTTGGTACTTCCAGGATGGATTGCAAATGGTGTATTGTGTGCTTCCATCATGATTTTGTACTTCAAATCAGAATCGTTAGGAACACAAAGTCTGGAGTGGACTCGAAGTATTCCTTCTTCATCGATTCTTGCTTCTGGAATAGCACCTTCTTGCACTTTCTTCTTCATACGCATCAGCTTCGGGTCTGTGGCTTGAGCAACTTTAACTTTATCGATTAAAGTTGGTTCTATGCATATACTTGACATCATCGCACTCGTTCTTGCATATAATCTTCTACTCAACGCGTCAGCTACCACGTTTGCTTTTCCAGGATGGTATTGAATAGTGTGGTCATAATCTTTCAACAGCTCGAGCCAACGTTGTTGCCGCATGTTGAGTTCTTTTTGAGTGAAGAAATATTTTAGGCTTTTATGGTCTGAATATATCTCCACTTTCTACCCATATAGATAGTGCCTCCAGATCTTTAGCGCGAAAACAACTGCTGCCAACTCTAGATCATGAGTAGGATAATTTCTCTCATATTCTTTAAGTTGTCGTGAGGCATAGGCTATAACTTTCCCACGTTGCATGAGAACACATCCTAGCCCTTTGTCTGAAGCATCGCTGTAGATAATAAATTCATCCGAACCAGATGGTATGGTCAAAACAGGTGTCGAAATGAGTCTCCTCTTAAGCTCTTGAAAACTCTTCTCGCATTCCTCGCTCCATACGAATTTGATATCTTTCCGAGTCAGCTGAGTTAACGGGGTAGCGATTCGAGAAAACCCTTCCACGAATCTCCGATAATAACCAGCTAAGCCTAGAAAGCTACATACTTCGGTCACCGTCTTTGGTTGCTCCCAACTTTGTATTGCTTCAATCTTCGCCAGGTCAACAGATACTCCATGCTTTGACACTACATGCCCTAGGAATGCTACTTCCTCAAGCCAGAACTCGCATTTCTTCAACTTAGTATATAACTTGTTTTCACGCAACCTTTGGAGTACCAGCTTCAAATGGTGCTCATGATCTTCACGACTTTTGGAATATATGAGGATGTCATCAATAAAGACAACAACGAACTGATCCAAATAATCCTTGAATACTCGGTTCATCATATCCATGAAAGTCGCAGGAGCATTAGTCAATCCAAAAGATATGACTAGGAATTCATAATGCCCGTACCGAGTTCTGAAGGCAGTCTTCGAAATATCCTCAATTTTAACCTTCAGCTGATGATATCCAGAACGAAGATCGATCTTTAAAAAGAATTGCGCTCCTTGTAACTGGTCAAACAGGTCATCAATACGAGTTAGCGGATACCTATTCTTGATAGTGACATAGTTTAATTCCCGATAATCAATACAAAGTCGTATACTCCTGTCTTTCTTCTTTACAAATAAAATAGGAGCACCCCAAGGAGATGTACTAGGACGAATGAAACTGGTGTCCAACAACTCCTGTAGTTGGACCTTTAACTCCTGAAGTTCAATAGGAGCCATTCGATATGGGGTTTTAGAAATGGGCTTTGTACCAGGTTCAAGATCAATAAAGAATTAAACTTCACGTTATGGGGGTAGACCGGGAAGTTCTTCAGGAAATACGTCAGGAAAGTCAATAACAACAGGAATATTATTCAAATATGACGTGTCTTTATTCAAATCCATAACATAGGCTAAGAAAGCTTGACATCTGTTTTTTAATAAAAGAATAGCTTTATGACTTGATATAACAGTGATTGATTTTAATGGCTTAGTTATTTGAATTCGCACAATAGGTTGGTTAGGAATATGAAAACTAACAACCTTACGAAAATAATCAATTTTGGCATAATGAGTAGTTAACCAATCAATCCCTAAAATCACATCAAAAGCAAGTATCTTTAAAGAGATAAGGTCAACAGGTAAGGTGATGGTGCCAACTTGGATCAAACAAGATTTATAAACAGTGGATGTGATGAAAGTTTCTCCTAACGGAGTCTCCACAGATAAATCAAAGTCTAACTTCTCCGGAGTCAAGTTTAAACGTTGAGCACAAGCAAGAGAAATAAATGAATGGGTAGCACCGGTATCTAGCAAGGTATAAACTTCGCATGAATTTATGATTAGGTTACCCGTGATCACCTCGTTTGGGTTCCTCGCATGTTGACCAGTCACGACAAACGCTCTTCCAGGAACTATTGACTTTGACTTTTCTGGGATAGCTTTTTGAGTCACCATCCCCGCTGGACTTGGTTTCGCTACAGTGCAATCTCGACCAATATGTCCTTTCTTTCCACAATTATAACATACCTTAAACTGTTGTGGGTAGTTTGGGCTGATATGTCCTTCTTTTCTGCACTTATAGCATATAACCGGTGGTCGTTCTCCTCCCTTGGAACCAGTTGCTGCTGGTGCTGATGTCTTCGTATTGTCATTGTTGAATCTCCTCTTTTTAAAATCTCCTTCTGACTCGCTTCTTCTATTTTCATAGCCACGATTACCACCAGAGTGGTTGCCGTTCTTGTCTGTATTTTTCATTCTCCGCTAGTTATCATTGTTCTGATGACTGCTGTCACCGATATGATCCTGGTTGTGGTCCCTCGGTTGACCGTACTCGTTATCTCACTCTAATAATTGAGCCCTGTTGGCAACATCTGAATAGAGAGAAAATTTATGAGAAATGAGATATTGACGTATGCCGGGTTTCAAACCTCTCAGAAACGTCCGTGTCATACGTTCCTAGTTCTCCACCAAATGAGGTGCAAACCTGGACAACTCTGTAAACTTCGCCTCGTACTGGGACACCGTCATGTTATTCTGCTCCAGTCTAATAAACTCTACGTCCTTTATATGACGAATACTTTCAGGAAAGTACTTGTCATTGAACAGTTTCTGAAATGTCTCCCAAGACATGCTGAGTGCGGCTAGATGGGTACGCTTCACAGACTCCCACCAGTAGTCTGCCTCGCCACGGAACATAAAGGTGGCGAATGGAACCTTCTGTTCCTCCATGCATCCCAAGACATCGAATATCTTGGTAATTTGCTTGACCCACGTTTCCTCCATGATCGGATCCGGCTTTTCCTTAAATTCTGGTGGTCCCAATTCTTTGAACTGCTTGGCTGTGACAAACCGTGAATTGCTATCATTTCCTCTTGTATTTTGAACACGAGTCTCCCTCGTCTGGTTTTGCATGAATTGAAAAAAGCTTCTAAACATCCCATCATTCAATATCTGCTCATTGGTGTTGTTCACAAGAGGAACATTGCCAGCCTGTTGCACGTTCTCCTCGTTGGTGAGCACAAGTGTTTCCACGGTCTCATTTACTCCACTGTTAACATTCTCAGTCGACATTCTCAAATACTGCCATAAAACAAGGGTTAATTAAATAAATTAACAAATCACATAATACCCCTATATTATGACCGACCAACAAATAAGCTTAGGTAGGACACACTAGTGAAGGATTTACTCGTCTCTCCCCTCCTAGTTCTATTCCCCGATCTCCGCCAGAGATCATATCCCTAAGCTCTGATACCAACTATGACGCCCCCAAAATAGGTATATAACACCCATTCTGAGTCGCCAAAATACATGGTACAGAAATAACTACATCTTTATTATTACAACATAAGAACTGTGAGTTAAATACAAATATTGTCATCTAGACAATATCCACACTCAAATAAGTCCTCATTACAATTATTGATACATTATTTCATAAAAATGGTGAGGACTACTAAAATAACTTCTAGAACCATCATTCCATACCCCGACTAGTACTCGCTACATTCTCGCCTCCTGAGAAAAATGGAACAAAAAGGAAAAGGGTGAGCTCAACTAGCCCAGTAAAGAGCATTATGACTAAAATAATACAAAACAAATTATCGTTAGTCTTCAAAAGGAAAAAATCTAATAGAATACTATAGACAACAAGTTTTAAATCAATATTCGCAGCGAAAAATAATAATTCATAGAAGAGTTACGTAGAGAATGAAATCTACCATCATCTATGAATTTAAAAGTCCACCATCAATATTTTATCCCTGTAACATCAATCAATATTCATCTTTGCACTACAAGCCAAAGATATTCATCAGTTGGTCATGTTCATCTAAGCACCTGTTCGTCTTTGCACTACGGGCCAAAGATATTCATCATATATCATTCATCTTTGCACTACAGGCCAAAGATATTCATCAGAAATCATTTAGGACTGAGGATGATGAAAAATATATTTTAAAGAAAACGAATCCAGTGAAACAAAAGAATAAATATTAAGGATTCATATTTTCAGCTATTCCATGTCCAAAAATACGTCATAAATAATCATAGTGGAGTAAAATTTAAGAATGATCAAAATATGTATACAATCAAAGCTAGTATCCATAATAGATATTTTGGACGAAAAGAAAAAAAAATTTATTTTTTGATGAATAGTAACTCGTGAATAGTAACTTATGCATATTAACTCATGAATAGTAACCCCGACATGAAAAAGTTTCAAATTTGATAAAAAGTTCTAACCAATATTTCGGCATAATGATATTGAAGAAATAATATAATTTACGAAGAAAATAACATTCCTTACCTCGTAAAGACAGTACTTCTAGTTGAAACACCGGATATAGGCTATGACTTGAACTTGCACCGTATAGCAACACTCAAAGTATTAAAATACTCACAAGAATACACTCAATATATCGAGAGAGAAAAGAGAGAAGATTTCAGTTTCTGGTGTGATTTTCAATTCTAACCTAAGCACCCTATTTTATAGGAAAATACTTAGAACACCAAAGCAGAAAATTTAATAAAATATTAATATAATTAAATTTTTGTCAAGCCCACCTTTGAAGATCTGAATTCAGATCATTTATAACACATGTGAGCCCACTAATTGCACAAAAAACGTTTTTCTCAAAATAATTAACTAAAACTCCCAAAAATCAATTATTTCAGAACTTCAATAATTCATAACAAATAGCCCTTTTGTCAGAAAATTTGAATCTCACAAATTTTTATAGGAAACTCAATTCTCTACAACTTTACAGAAGAAAGGTTTTCCAAATTCTAAACAGAAATTGACCGAAATTCATAAACGGGCAATTTTACAGGCTATAATCAAATTTTAGCCAAGAAATGGGCCCACAGACATGTTTAACATGTTTTAAACAACTTTTACAACAAAAATACTCTTTCTCCTCATATACTCATATATCCCACATTCATTATAAAAATATCATCATTATTATATTATAATAATATAATAAAATATTATTTTATCAGAAAAGATAAAATATCGATTTTTAACAATTGTCACTTTAAAAATTTTCTCCATCTATATCCACATAAAATGAATATTTTCCTCATCATATAAATTAATAATTAATTATTCACAAATAATATTACAGAATCACAGTACTGGCAACTAGGCCGTTCCCAGGAAAGAGGGGGCTTTCCAATAAGGATTTCTCCTTACTGGCGCGCAATTAGGTGACCAAACCTCTCTTTAGACAGAACTTTCTAGACATTACCAATAATGTTATCTAATAATATTATTCAGATAATATGAATTATTACTCCGATAATGGAAAATATTGTGTAGTGACAATTATTAAAACAATAGTAATATAAAATATCAACGCAACAATTATTGAATCAATAAAATAAAATACTGAACAGTAATTACTGTAACCATTATTGAGTAGTGCCTTCTTACGTAAGAATCAATAATTGGTGCAATACAGTGTGCTACTGTGTAACAACGCGTATTACTATGTTTTAACCACCGGGTATTCTAACAGTATTAACGGTAACAACTACACCGTTATTTATAAACAACTTATACTTATCATTTTCTTCATCCAATTGCTTTCCGTTATGGGGCCCACAAAAGACTGCGCCGTCGTACGAATATTTCCCGACAGAAAGAATATTCCACGACCAAACGAATATTCCTCGACAATAATGAATATTTTATAACCATCTGCTTATTTGAAATATTTGCGCATTTTATCCATAACTAACCTCATTAATCAATTTAACCCTTACTATTTTAAAATAATAAATAGAGGAAATTAAATTTTATTTATTAATAATTTGGGGTCTTACATGAGGGATTTATCTGAGAGTTGGTTTCACCAGACTCAATCTCTCTATTTGCTGGATTTTGAGGTGATGATGACACCGATGGACTGACGGTTCATCAATAGGTTGAAGTTTACAGGGGCGCAAGTGCCTTTGGTGGCTGACATTTCATCGGTTGTCATTCGATCTGTGATGCCCCCAAAATTAGGTATACATCACCCATCTTGGGTCGTCAGATACATAGTACAGAATACAAATACAACTGTCATGTACAATACGACAAAACATAAACTGTGAGTTTAAATACAAATATTATCTTCTAGAGAGTATTCATACTCAAAAGGAGTCCTCATTACATTTATTAACACACTATTACATAGAATAGTGAGGACTACTAACTAATACTATCATTCGAACCATCACTCCGTTTCCCGACTTGCCCCAGCTACGTTCTCATTTCCTGAAGAGAACAATGAAAGAAAGGGTGAGCTCAACTAGCCCAATAAGAAATATTATGACTAAGATAATGCAGAATAAATTATCATTAGCCTTCAACAATGTTAAACTGATAAAATATAATAGACATCAAGTTTAACTGCAGCGGAACAAGTAATCCATTAAATGAGTCAAGTAGAAAATAAACTCTACTATCTTTTATGATTTAAAAGGTTTTTTCAACACTGTGATCGCTAGGACTCAGCTTAATAAAATAATCCACATCATCGAATCACCCCTGCACTATGGCCAAGGATATTCGTGTATTCATTAATGGTCATGATCATGCTAACAACTGTCCATCAATGCACTACGGGCCAATGAGGACTTTTACCACATCATTTGTAACATTACGGTCATGATTATACCGAATAATCCCTGGTCATAATCATACCAAGTCCATCTATGCACTACAGGCCACAGATGACTTTTAACATTTTATAAACATGAGGATGATGACAATGATATAAGAATTCAATAAAACAAGTTCAAGAATTAATTTATCCAAGAATTAACAACGTCCAAATTGTCAACATGATACTGCTTTGTGGAGTAAAATTCAAGAATACTTAGAAGAATATTTTCATGAAAAGATACTGGATGAACCGCAATTATCAAGGATATTCCACTAATTTCATGGAGTATAGAAGTCAAAACTTAGCCAACTGAGTATAATAAAGAATGGAATAATAAAGGAAATTGTGACAACCCCAAAACAGGTCCATTCCATCCAACCTATTCTGAGTCGCCAAATACATGGTACATAAAACAACTACAACTTTATTATAACAATTGTCGTGTAAAATATAACAACACATTTGCTGTGAGTTTGGATACAAATATATACCAAATGTGACTCATGACCCAACCGTGGACAGCACCTCACAATGACACCTTACATAAAGGTATAGTCAAAAACTGTTTTAGAAATTAGAATCTTTGGGAAGTGCTCAAGAAAACCTTTGTACATGGGAGGCCATGCGTCTAGGTTATGATAGATATCATATGGCCACAGAATTATCCTTGGTTGACCCAATAGACCCCAAAGAAAAATGAGAAGATTACTATCATATTCTTCCCAATGGTGAGTCTTCTCTTGACTTATCATTATCTCCACTGTCTCTAATTGAGAATTATACTTCAAACAAACACCAAGAATATATAGGTAGTGCTCGTAAATATACTCAGCAAGTGGATGAGCATAATCCTGTCTTATGATGACACGAGGTTGTATGCCATTAGACATCTTGTATGATAGTGGTAAAACACCCTTCCAACGTTGGGTACACCTTACCCTATTGGATTCACCAAATAAAACTACTAAATAAACTTTTCTATACTGCTTCGGGAGAACCTCCACAGCTAGCTAGAGACCACCGTTCTATTTCTCCGTTACCCTCGCTCGACCCAGCTACACTCTTATTACCTGAAAGGAATTGTGAATAGAAGGGTGAGCACAACTAGCCCAGTAAAGAATATCATGACTAAAGATAAATAAATTATCAATAGTCTTCATCAGTAATAAATCAGAGATTTAGAACATATGGTAGATGATAAAAAATTTCAACCATAGTTGCAGCGGAACGAGCAATCCATTAGAAGAGTCAAATAGACTATACAGTCTATTATCTTCTCCATGTTAAAAATCCACCAAAAATGTTGTATCCCTGTAACATCACTCAACAGTTCCTTTCCACAATTATATGAATAACTCATAATCATAATTGTAATTCTAAATTCCTCTTCGCATTCAGGACGAAGATAATTTTCATCACATATCTTTACCTGAAACATCAAAGATCATGGTTATACCAAATCACAGTTCCTGATTATAATCATACTAACAATTTCATCTTTGTACTACGGCCAAAGATATTCATCAACAGTTCATCTTTGCACTACAGGCCAAATATATTCAACAACAGGTCATCTTTACACTACGGGCCAAAGATATTCATCAACAATTCATCCTTGCAGTACAGGCCAAAGATATTCCTCAGTCACGATCATACCAATAATTTACCCATCTTTACACTCAAGTGAAAGAGAAATTCAACATCAGGGTTATAAAAATGTTATATATGATAATAAAAATAATATGATCAACAACTGCATTTTTTTTCAAGAGCAACAATCATAAATCAACGATAATTTGGCCAGAAAAAGAAACCAATTTTTCTGTGAATAGTAACTCGTGAATAGTAACTCATGAATAGTAACTCTGACATAAAAAAAGGTAGAAATTCCACAATAAAATTCATATCAATATTTCGGCATAATGATATTGAAAGAATAATATTTCTTAACCTTATAAACAATTTATTTAAATTGTTTACACTTTACTAATTAATGCATTTAATCATCATAAAATGACAAGTCTTAAGATTTCATCACCAATAACCAAAACCCTCATCAAAAATCTGCATATAACTCATATATGATTCTCAAGCTATAAAATCATATTTTTTAATTTTCTTACTTCACATAACATATTTAATTCATTTACTCATAACTAGACTATTTTCATAAAAAAATATCAAATCAGTCCCAAAAATATTTCTTTTCTGAGATTTTGCAGAATATAGTCCTATATTGAACATATATTTTTCCCGGAATTTTTAAAATTCATTTACTATTTTTCATATGGTCAAAACCACCGAATATTTAGACATTTATCATAAATTGTCCTTTTATCCAAAAATTCCAAATTTCACAGAGTACACTGATATTATATAGATGTACTCCCAATAAAATTTTCATCAATTTTGGAGTTAACCACAAGGAATTATAAGCGGTTACTTTTAAAATAGTCTTTTCTCATAAAATTCATAACTCTCAATCTATACATCCAAAAATCACCATTTTTGGACACAATCAAGAAAACTCATCAAAATATCATTTAAAATATTTCCAGAATTTTTGAAGGTCAGAAAAATTACGAAACTGGAAAATATAACAACCCTTAAAATCTCTTACTATCCCTTACCTCAAAAGAGCAGCACTTCTGACTGGAATGCAAAGCCGAAGGAAACTTGCACAGAATAGCAACTCTCAAAGTATCTAAATACTCACAAAATATGCTTCATAATATAGAGTAAGAAAGAGAGAATGCTTATGTTTCTGGTGTGATTTTCAATTCTAATTTAGCCCTCTATTTATAAAAAAATATTAGCACGCCGAAGCAGACTTAACATGTAACTTGATGGCTTTACCTGCTACTATTCTCACCCACCACATTTAAATAAAAATTTTAGCATATTTCTTCACCAACCAAAAGTGGGGCCCACCAATTCTAGAATTTTCCACCAAAATGATAAATTCCGAAACTTCAATAATTTCTGAACCAGTCATCTCGTAAAATCCATAATAAATCATACGTTTATTTTTAACGGTTCAAAATTTATGGGCATATACTCAACTTATATATGTATAACATATCCAAAAATTACCACGATCCAACGGTCGGATTAAAAATTATAACCCCCGCAAAATATCTCAAAAATTTTAATTTTTATTACCTCCATTTTGACAAAAATACTGATAAAAACCTCAACATTAACTCTTTCATTTTTAACCACAAAAATATATCCCTCATTTATATCCACATAAAATAAATATTTTCTTATCATGTGAATCAATAATTAATTATTCACAAATAATATTATAGAGTCACATTTATGACAACCAGGCCGTTCCCAGGAAAGAGGGGACTTTCCAATAAGGATTTATCCTTATTGGCGCGCAATTAGGTGATCAAACCTCTCTTTAGACATAACTTTCTAGACATTGCCA
Organism: Panax notoginseng; assembly: GCA_016801055.1. NCBI lineage: Eukaryota > Viridiplantae > Streptophyta > Magnoliopsida > Apiales > Araliaceae > Panax > Panax notoginseng. The sequence continues at coordinate 44,007,880 of CM029018.1, read as the reverse complement.
ATAATGTTATCTAATAATATTATTCAAATAATATGAATTATTGATCTGATAATGGGAAATACTATGCAGTGACAATTATTGAACAACAATAATATAAAATTTCAACGTAGCAATTATTGAATCAATAAAATAAAATATTGAACAGTAATTACTGTAACAATTATTGAGTAGTGCCTTCTTACGTAAGAATCGATAATTTCAAAAATACTGTGCAATACCGTGTGCTACTGTGCAATAATGCGTATTACTGTATTTTAACCACCGGGTATTTCAACAGTATTAACGGTAACAACTAAGCCGTTATTTTTAAACAACTTATACTTGTCGTTTTTTTTATCCAATCGCTTTCCGTTATGGGGCCCACACAAGGCTGCGCCGTCGTACGAATATTCCCTGACAGCAAGAATATTCCACGACCAAACGAATATTCCCTAACAACAATGAATATTTTATAACCACTTGTTTATTTTGTAAAATTTGCACATTTCACCCATAACTTTAACTTTTTTATCAATTTAACCATTTACTGAATTGTAATTATAAGAAAAATTGAATACTTTTATTTCATAAAATTCGGGGTCTTACAATCTCCCCTCCTTATGAAATTTTATCCCTGAAATTTACGTACCTGGTATTTCAAAGAGTTGAGAATACCTTCTTTTCATTTCAGATTCCATCTTCCCTGTCATCATAATTTCTCCATTGCTCATCTCCTGTATTTCAGATATCATTCTAGAATACAGCTTCAAAAATAAAGGTTAATTTAACAAATTAACATATCACATCATATCCCGATAGTATGACTGACCAACAAATAAGCTTAGGTAGGACACACTAGCGAAAGATTTACTCGTCTCTCCCCTCCTAGTTCTATTCCCCGATCTCCGCCAAAGATCATATCCCTAAGCTCTGATACCAACTGTGACATTGGACACCATCATGTGTCAGCACCTCACAAAGGTACCTATCAGCTTGCCACCGCAGAACGGCGTCCCCTACGGAGAGTCTGGCTTCGGTGCATTCCCCATCAACAAGATGTCACCAGATAGAGGCTCGGGGCTCTTTACTTATAGCTCTGATACCAACTGTGACAACCCAAAACAGGTCCATTCCATCCAACCTATTCTGAGTCACCAAATACATGGTACATAAAACAACTACAACTTTATTACAACAATTGTCGTGCAAAATACAACAACACATATGCTGTGAGTTTGGATACAAATATATACCATATGTGACTCATGTCCCAACCGTAGACAGCACCTCACAATGACACCTTACATAAAGGTATAGTCAAAAACTGTTTTAGAAATTAGAATATTTGGGAAGTGCTCAAGGAAACATTTGTACATGGGAGGCCATGCGTCTAGGTTATGATAAATATCATATGACCACAGAATTATCCTTGGTTGACCCAATAGACCCCAAAAAAAATGAGAAGATTACTATCATATTCTTCCCAATGGTGAGTCTTCTCTTGACTTATCATTATCTCCACTGTCTCTAATTGAGAATCATACTTAAAACAAACACCAAGAATATATAGGTAGTGCTCGTAAATATACTCAGCAAGTGGATGAACACAATCCTGTCTTATGATGACACGAGGTTGTATGTCATTAGACATCTCGTATGATAGTGGAAAAATACCCTTCCAACGTTGGGTACACCTTACCCTATTGGATTCACCAAATAAAATTACTAAATGAACTTTTCTATACTGCTTCGGGAGTACCTCCACAGCTAGAGACCACCGTTCTATTTCCCCGTTACCCTCGCTCGACCCAGCTACACTCTTATTACCTGAAAGGAATTGTGAACAGAAGGGTGAGCACAACTAGCCCAGTAAAGAATATCATGACTAAAGATAAATAATTTATCAATAGTCTTCATCAGTAATAAATCAGAGATTTAGAACATATGGTAGATGATAAAAATTTTCAACCATAGTTGCAGCGGAATGAGCAATCCATTAGAAGAGTAAAATAGGCTATACAGTCTATTATCTTCTCTATGTTAAAAATCCACCAAAAATATTTTATCCCTGTAACATCACTCAACTGTTCCTTTCCACAATTATATGAATAACTCATAATCATAATTGTAATTCTAAATTCCTCTTCGCATTCAGGACGAAGATAATTTTCATCACATGTCTTTACCTGAAACATCAAAGATCATGGTTATACCAAATCACAGTTCCTGTTTATAATCATACTAACAATTTCATCTTTGCACTACGGCCAAAGATATTCATCAACAGTTCATCTTTGCACTACAGGCCAAAGATATTCAACAACAGGTCATCTTTGCACTACGGGCCAAAGATATTCATCAACAATTCATCCTTGCACTACAGGCCAAAGATATTCCTCAGTCACGATCATACCAATAATTTACCCATCTTTACACTCAAGTGAAAGAGAAATTCAACATCAGGGTTATAAAAATATTATATATAATAATAAAAACAATATGATCAACAACTGTATTTATTTTCAAGAGCAACAATCATAAATCAACGATAATTTGGTCAGAAAAAGAAACTAATTTTTCTGTGAATAGTAACTCGTGAATAGTAACTCGTGAATAGTAACTCGTGAATAGTAACTCCGACATAAAGAATGTAGAAATTCTACAATAAAATTCATATCAATATTTCGACATAATGATATTGAAAGAATAATATTTCTTAACCTTATAAACAATTTATTTAAATTATTTACACTTTACTAATTAATGCATTTAATCATCATAAAATGCCAACACTTAAGATTTCATCACCAATAACCAAAACCCTCATCAAAAATCTGCATATAACTCATATATGATTCTTAAGCCATAAAATCATATTTTCTAATTTTCTTACTTCACATAACATATTTAATTCATTTACTCATAACTAGACTATTTTTATGAAAAATACCAAATCAGTCCCAAAAATATTTCTTTTCTGAGATTTTGCAGAATATAGTCCTATATTGAACATATATTTTTCTCGGAATTTTTAAAATTCATTTACTATTTTTCATATGGTCAAAACCGTCGAATATTTAGACATTTATCATAAATTGTCCTTTTATCCAAAATTTCCAAAATTCACAAAGTACACTGATATTATATAGATGTACTCCCAATAAAATTTTCATCAATTTTGGAGTTAACCACAAGAAATTATAAGCGGTTACTTTAAAAATAGTCTTTTCTCATAAAATTCATAACTCTCAATCTATACATCCAAAAATCCTCATTTTTGGACACAATCAAGAAAACTCATCAAAATATCATTTTAAATTTTTCTAGAATTTTTGAAGGTCAGAAAAATTACGAAACTGGAAAATATAACAACCCTTAAAATCTCTTACTATCCCTTACCTCAAAAGAGCAGCACTTCTGACTGGAATGCAAAGCCGAAAGAAACTTGCACAAAATAGCAACTCTCAAAGTATCTAAATACTCACAAAATATGCTTCATAATATAGAGTGATAAAGAGAGAATGCTTATGTTTCTGGTGTTATTTTCAATTCTAACTTAGCCCTCTATTTATAGGAAAATGTTAGCACGCCGAAGCATACTTAACCTGTAACCTGATGGCTTTACCTGCTACTATTCTCACCCACCACATTTGAATAAAAATTTTAGCACATTTCTTCACCAACCAAAAGTGGGGCCCACCAATTCTAGAATTTTCTACCAAAATGATAAATTCCGAAACTTTAATAATTTCTGAACCAGTCATCTCGTAAAATTCATAATAAATCATACGTTTATTTTTAACGGTTCAAAATTTATGAAAATATACTCAACTTATATATGTATAACATATCCAAAAATTACCACGATCCAACGGTCGGATTAAAAATTATAACTCCCGCAAAATATCTCAAAAATCCTAATTTTTATTACCTCCATTCCGACAAAAATACTGATAAAAACCTCAACATTAACTCCTTCATTTTTAACCACAAAAATATATTCCTCATTTATATCCATATAAAATAAATATTTTCTTATCATATGAATCAATAATTAATTATTCACAAATAATATTATAGAGTCACATTTATGACAACCAGGCCGTTCCCAAGAAAGAGGGTGCTTTCCAATAAGGATTTATCCTTATTGGCAAGCAATTAGGTGACCAAACCTCCCCCTAGACAGAACTTTCTAGACATTACCAATAATGTTATCTAATAATATTATTCAAATAATATAAATTATTGATCTGATAATGGAAAATACTATGAAGTGATAATTATTGAACAACAATAATATAAAATTTTAACGTAGCAATTATTGAATCAATAAAATAAAATATTGAACAGTAATTACTGTAACAATTATTGAGTAGTGCCTTCTTACGTAAGAATCAATAATTTCAAAAATACTGTGCAATACCGTGTGCTACTGTGCAATAACGCGTATTACTGTATTTTAACCACCGGGTATTTCAACAGTATTAACGGTAACAACTACGCCGTTATTTATAAACAACTTATACTTGTCGTTTTCTTCATCCAATCGCTTTCCGTTATGGGGCCCATACAAGGCTGCGCCGTCGTATGAATATTCCCCGATAGTAAGAATATTCCACGACCAAATGAATATTCCCCGACAACAATGAATATTTTATAACCACTTGTTTATTTTGTAAAATTTGCACATTTCACCTATAACTTTAACTTTTTTATCAATTTAACCATTTACTGAATTGTAATTATAAGAAAAATTAAATACTTTTATTTCATAAAATTCGAGGTCTTACAGAAATCACCCGGCATGCGATAGACCGCACAGACAAGTTATTCCAACAGAATAATAAATAATGGAACCAGGTCCAGTGTAAATGTACAGACAAGATATTCCGACAGAATAATAAATAATGGAACCAGGTCCGGTGTAAAACACACAGACAGGATGTTCCAACAGAATAATAATAAAAACGGAACCAGATCCGGTGTAAAACACACAGACAGGATGTTCCAACAGAATAATAGAAGAATGTCACCAAGTATAGGGTAGACCACGTATAAAGGTTATTCCAATAGAATAATAAGAAATGGAATAACAACAGTTCTCTTCATGAATAAGAAGGAATAACACCCCTTTCCATTTTAAAGAAGAGCTGAAATAAGGAAGTAGTTAAGTAGCAGAATACTCTTCTTCTCTCTCTCTCTATAGTTTCTCTCTCTAGAGTTCAGTGAATTCGTAAGAAATAATGAAGGAATGAGCTGCTATTTATAGAAAAATAGAATGCATAGTAACTAATCCATGAACGGTCCAGATTGATTACTTTAATCTGACGGTCCATATTTAAAGAAAAATCTTTTAAATAAAATATAATATATTCTATTTATAGAATAACTTTAATAAAGTATTTTATTTTATATAAAAAGATGTTTCTGTTAATAATACGAATAAAATAAAACGTCATTATCGCTAAATAATTCATATTATTAACTGACAATAATTGAATCAAACTGAGTGACTTCTCACATAAGCATTAATAATCAATACCGTGTGCTACTATGCAACCACACGTATTACTGTACTTTTACTACCGAGTAGTTCAACAGTATCAATGGTAAAACTTCCGCCGTTATTTTTAATAAAATATTTTTGTCGTTTTCTCAATCCGACAATAATTCTGTTGTGGGGTCCACCAATGATTTTGCCGTTGTACGAATATTCCCTGTTAAAACGAATATTCCCCGACCAATCAAATATTATATAACAACTTGCGTACTTTGCAAAATTTATAAATATTACCCACAACTATAACATTATATCAAATTAACTCCATAATATTCAAAAATGATATTTATAGAAAATTCGTCTTTATTTATAAAAATTGGGGTCTTACAACCTCCCCTTCTTATGAAATTTTACCCTCGAAATTAGGGTACGTACCTGGTATGTCGAAGAGGTAAGGATACCTTGATTTCATTTCAGATTCTAACTCCCAAGTCATTTCCTCAACATCGTGGTTTCTCCACAAAACTTTGACTTGAGGTATAACTTTGGAGCGTAGAATATGTTCCTTCTCATCTAAGATTTGAACAAGAACTTCTTCATACGTCAAATCCTCCGCTATTTCGTTCGGTTCTAACTCAATAATGTGGTTCGGGTCTTCCACATATTTACGTAACATGGATATGTGAAAAACGTTATGAACACGAGACATACTTGGCGGTAAAGCGAGTCTATAAGCCACAGTTCCTACTCGATCGAGGATTAAAAATGGATCGATGAATCGAGGATTGAGCTTTCCTCTTTTTCTAAATCTCGTAACTCCTTTCCATGGAGCAACACGTAAGAACACATTATCTCCTATATCAAATTCCACGTCCTTTTGATGAAGATCAGCATAACTCTTTTGTCGATCCTGTGAGGTTTTTATACGTTGTCGGATCGTTTAAATCTTTTCTGTAGTCATACGTACCAACTCCGGTCCTAACAACGTTGCTTCACCCACCTCATCCTAGCATACTGGAGAACGACATTTTCTTCCATACAATGCTTCGAATGGAGCCATGCCAATACTTGCTTGATAATTGTTGTTGTAGGAAAACTCCACCAATGGTAAGAACTTGTCCTAACTTCCCTTGAAGTCAAGGACATAGAGTCTTAATAAATCTTCTAGAGTTTGAATAGTCATCTCTGATTGTCCGTCCGTCTGAGGATGATATGCCGAACTAAATCGTAAATCTGTGCCCATAGCTTTTTGTAAACTAACCCAAAATTGTGAAGTGAATCTTGGGTCTGAATTAGAAACTATGGATACTGGCATACCATGCAGTCTTATAATCTCGTTTATGTACATACGAGCAAGACGTTCAAGTGTATAAGTTTTTCGTATCGGTAAGAAATGAGCAGACTTGGTCAATCTATCAACAATGACCCAAATCGCATCAATACCTTGAGAAACCCTAGGAAGACCGGTAACAAAATCCATGGTAATGTGCTCCCACTTCCATTTTGGAATTTCAAGTGGTTGCAATAGACCTTTTGGTACTTGATGCTTCGCTTTGACTCGTTGACAAGTTAAACACCTTGAGATAAACAGCGCTATCTCTCTCTTCATATTACTCCACCAAAATATATGACGAAGATCATGATACATTTTGGTACTTCCAAGATGGATTGCAAACGGTGTGTTGTGCGCCTCCATCACGATTTCATACTTTAAATCAGGGTTGTTAGGAACACAATGTCTGGAGTTGACTCGAAGTATTCCTTCTTCATCGATTCTTGCTTCCGGCATAGCACCTTCTTGCACTTTCTTCCTCATACGCATCAGCTCCAGGTCTGTAGCTTGAGCAGCTTTAACTCTATCGATTAAAGTTGGTTCTACTCGTATATTCGCCATCATCACATGGGTCCCTGGAGTCTTTAACTCTATCCCCATCCTTTGCAAGTCACATAAAATGGGCCTTTGTGTTGACAATATCGCATTCGTACTTGCATATGATCTTCTACTCAATACGTCAGCTACCACGTTCGCTTTTCCAGGATGGTATTGAATGGTATGATCATAATCTTTCAACAGTTCAAGCCAACGTCGTTGTCGCATGTTGAGTTCCTTTTGAGTGAAGAAATATTTGAGGCTTTTATGATCCATAAAGATCTCCACGTTCTCCCCATACAAGTAATGCCTCCAAATTTTAAGTGCAAAGACAACAGCTGCCAACTCTAGATCATGAGTAGGATAATTCCTCTCATATTCCTTGAGTTGTCTTGATGCATAGGCTATGACTTTTCCATATTGCATGAGAACGTATCCCAACCCTTTGCTCGAAGCATCACTATAGATGACAAATCCCTCCGAGCCAGATGGTATTGTTAGAACAGGTGCTGAAATGAGTCTCCTCTTGAGTTCTTGAAAACTCTTCTCACATTCTTTGCTCCAACCGAACTTTGTATCTTTCCGAGTCAGCTGAGTTAATGGAGTAGCGATTCGAGAAAATCCTTCCACGAATCTCCGATAATAACCAGCTAAACCAAGAAAGCTACATACTTCGGTCACTTATTTAGGTTGCTCCCAGCTTTGAATAGCTTCAATCTTTGTCGGGTCAACAGATATTGTAAGACCCCAAATTATTAATAAATAAAATTTAAATTCCCTCTATTTATTATTTTGAAATAGTAAGTGTTAAATTGATTAATGAGGTTAGTTATGGGTAAAATGCGCAAATATTTCAAATAAGCAGCTGGTTATAAAATATTCATTGTTGTCGGGGAATATTCGTTTGGTCGTGGAATATTCTTCCTGTCGGGGAATATTCGTACGACGGCGCAGTCTTTTGTGGGCCCCATAACGGAAAGCGATTGGATGAAGAAAACGACAAGTATATGTTGTTTATTAATAACGGCGTAGTTGTTACCGTTAATACTGTTGGAATACCCGGTGGTTAAAACACAGTAATACGCGTTGTTACACAGTAGCACACTGTATTGCACCAATTATTGATTCTTACGTAAGAAGGCACTACTCAATAATGGTTACAGTAATTACTGTTCAGTATTTTATTTTATTGATTCAATAATTGCTGCGTTGATATTTTATATTACTGTTGTTTTAATAATTGTCACTACACAGTATTTCCCATTATCAGATCAATAATTCATATTATTTGAATAATATTATTAGATAACATTATTGGCAATATCTAGAAAGTTCTGTGTAAGGAGAGGTTTGGTCATCTAATTGCGCGCCAGTAAGGAGAAATCCTTATTGGAAAGCCCCCTCTTTCCTGGGAACGGCCTGGTTGTCATAAATGTGATTCTGTAATATTATTTGTGAATAATTAATTATTGATTCATATGATAAGGAAATATTTATTTTTTGTGGATATAAATGAGGGATATATTTTTGTGGTTAAAAATGAAGGAGTTAATGTTGAGGTTTTTATCAGTATTTTTGTCGGAATGGAGGTATTAAAAATCAGGGTTTTTGAGATATTTTGCGGGGGTTATAATTTTTAATCCGACCGTTGGATCGTGGTAATTTTTGGATATGTTATACATATATAAGTTGAGTATATGTCCACAAATTTTGAACCGTTAAAAATGAATGTATGATTTATTATGAATTTTACGAGATGACTGGTTCAGAAATTGTTGAATTTTCGGAGTTAATCATTTTGGTAGAAAATTCTAGAATTGGTGGGTCTCACTCTTGGTTGGTGAAGAAATGTGCTGAGATTTTTATTCAAATGTGGTGGGTGGGAATAGTAACAGGTAAAGCCATCAGGTTGCAGGTTAAGTCTGCTTCGGCGTGCTAACATTTTCCTATAAATAGAGGGCTAAGTTAGAATTGAAAATCACACCAGAAACAAGTTTTCTCTCTTTCTCTCTCTAGATTATTGAGTGTATTTTGTGAGTATTTAGATACTTTGAGAGTTTCTATTCATCAGAGCAAGTGTCTTTCAGCCTTATACCGGTATTCCGACCAGAAGTACTGTCTTTACGAGGTAAGGGATGTTATTTTATTCAAAAATGATATTATTTCTTCAATATCATTATGCCGAAATATTGGTTGGAAATTTTTATCAAATTTGGAACTTTTCACGTCGGGGTTACTATTCATGAGTTACTATTCACGAGTTACTATTCACGAGTTACTATTCATCGAAAAATAAAATTTTCTTCTTTTCGTCCAAAATATCTATTCTGGGTACTAGCTTTGATTGTATCCATGTTTTGATCATTCTTGAATTCTATTTCACTATGAATAATTATAAGGTATTTTTAGACATGGATAAATCGAAATACGAATCCTTAATATTTGTTATTTTGTTTCACTGAATTCGTTTTTTTTTTTCAGATATTTTTCATCATCCTCAGTCCTAAATGATGATATTACTGAATATCTTTGGCCCGTAGTGCAAAGATGAATGATTAACTGATGAATATCTTTGGCCTGTAGTGCAAAGATGAACAGGTGTTGAGATGAACATGACCGACTGGTGATACAAATAAATATCTTTGGCCTGTAGTGCAAAGATGAATATTTGATTAAAGATGGTTATTGATTGCTGTTACAGGGATAAAATATTGATGATGGACTTTTAAATCTTAGAAGATAGTAGAACTCATTCTCTACTTGACTCTTCTAATGGTTTGTTATTTCCACTGCAGTTATTGATTTAAAACTTGTTGTCTATTGTATTCTATTAGATTTTTCCCTGTTGAAGACTAACGATAATTTGTTCTGTATTATCTTAGTCATAATGTTCCTTACTGGGCTAGTTGAGCTCACCATTTTCTTTTTTGTTCCATTTTTCTCAGGAGGCGAGAATGTAGCGAGTACTAGTCGGGGTATGGAATGATGGTTCTAGAAGTTACTTTAGTAGTCCTCACCATTTTTGTGAAATAATGTATCAATAATTGTAATGAGGACTTATTTGAGTGTGGATATTGTCTAAATGACAATATTTGTATTTAAACTCACAGTTCTTGTGTTGTAATAATAAAGATGTAGTTATTTCTGTACCATGTATTTTGGCGACTCAGAATGGGTGTTGTATACCTATTTTGGGGGCGTCACAGTTGGTATCAGAGCTTAGGGATATGATCTCTGGCGGAGATCGGGGAATAGAACTAGGAGGGGAGAGACGAAAATCCTTCGCTAGTGTGTCCTACCTAAGCTTATTTATTGGTCAGTCATAATATAGGGGTATTATGTGATTTGTTAATTTATTTAATTAACCCTTGTTTTATGGCAGTATTTGAGAATGTCGACTGAGAATGTTAACAGTGGAGTAAATGAGACCGTGGAGACACCGGTGCTTACCAACGAGGAGAACGTGCAACAGGCTGGCAATGTTCCTCTTGTGAACAACACCAATGAGCAGATGATGAATGATGGAATGTTTAGAAGTTTTTTGCAATTCATGCAAAACCAGACGAGGGAGACTCGTGTTCAAAATACAGGAGGAAATGATAGCAATTCACGGTTTGTCACAGCCAAACAGTTCAAAGAATTGGGACCACCAGAATTTAAGGAAAAGCCGGATCCGATCATGGCGGAAACGTGGGTCAAGCAAATTACCAAGATATTCGATGTCTTGGGATGCACGGAGGAACAGAAGGTTCCATTCGCCACCTTTATGTTCCGTGGCGAGGCAGATTACTGGTGGGAGTCTGTGAAGCGTACCCATCCAACCGCACTCAGCATGTCTTGGGAGACATTTCAAAAACTGTTCAATGACAAGTACTTTCCTGAAAGTATTCGTCATATGAAGGAGGTAGAGTTTATTAGACTAGAGCAGAATAATATGACGGTATCTCAGTACGAGGCAAAGTTTGCAGAGTTGTCCAGGTTTGCACCTAATTTGGTGGAGAATGAGGAACGTATGACGAGGATGTTTCTGAGAGGTTTGAAACCCGGCATACGTCAATATCTCATTTCTCATAAATTTTCTCTCTATTCAGATGTTGTCAACAGGGCTCAATTATTAGAGCGAGATAACGAGTACGGTCAACTGAGGGATCACAACCAGGATCATATCGGTGACAACAGTCATCAGAACAATGATAACCAGCGGAGAAAGAAAAATACAGACAAGAACGGCAACCACTCTGGTGGTAATCGTGGCTATGAAAATAGAAGAAGCGAGTCGGGAGGAGATTTTAAAAAGAGGAGATTCAACAATGACAATACGAAGACGTCAGCACCAGCAGCAACTGGTTCCAAGGGAGGAGAATGACCACCGGTTATATGCTATAAGTGCAGAAAAGAAGGACATATCAGCCCAAACTATCCACAACAGTTTAAGGTATGTTATAATTGTGGAAAGAAAGGACATATTGGTCGAGATTGCACTATAGCAAAACCAAGTCTAGCGGGGATGGTGACTCAAAAAGCTGTCCCAGAAAAGATCAAGTCAACGGTTCCTGGAAGAGCGTTTGTCGTGACTGGTCAACATGCGAGGAACCCAAACGAGGTGATCACGGGTAAGCTAATCATAAATTTATGCGAAGTTTATACCTTATTAGATACCGGTTCTACCCATTCTTTTATCTCTCCTGCTTGTGCTCAACGTTTAAACTTGACTCCGGAGAAGTTAGACTTTGATTTATCTGTGGAGACTCCGTTAGGAGAAACTTTCATCACATCCACTGTTTATAAATCTTGTGTGATCCAAGTTGGCACCATCACCTTACCTGTTGACCTTATCTCTTTAAAGATACTTGCTTTTGATGTGATTTTAGGGATTGATTGGCTAACTACTCATCATGCCAAAATTGATTGTTTTCGTAAGGTTGTTAGTTTTCATATTCCTAACCAACCTGTTGTACGAATTCAAACAACTAAGCCATTAAAATCAATCACTGTTATATCAAGCCATAAAGCCATTCGTTTATTAAAAAACGGATGTCAAGCTTTCTTAGCCCATGTTATGGATTTGAATAAAGACACGTCAAATTTGAATAATATTCCTGTTGTTATTGACTTTCCTGACGTATTTCCTGAAGAACTTCTTGGTCTACCCCCGGAACGAGAAATTGAATTCTTTATTGATCTTGAACCTGGTACAAAGCCCATTTCTAAAATCCCATATCGAATGGCTCCTATTGAACTTCAGGAGTTAAAGGTCTAACTACAAGAGTTGTTGGACATCGGTTTCATTCGTCCTAGTACATCTCCTTGGGGTGCTCCTATTTTATTTGTAAAGAAGAAAGACGGGAGTATGCGACTATGTATTCATTATCGGGAATTAAACCATGTCACTATTAAGAATAGGTATCCGCTACCTCGTATTGATGACCTGTTTGACCAATTACAAGGAGCACAATTCTTTTCAAAGATCGATCTTCGTTCTGGATATCATCAGCTGAAGGTTAAAACTGAGGATATTCCAAAGACTGCCTTCAGAACTCGGTACGGGCATTATGAATTCCTAGTCATGTCTTTTGAATTGACTAATGCTCCTGCGGCTTTCATGGATATGATGAACCGAGTATTCAAGGATTATTTGGATCAGTTCGTTGTTGTCTTTATTGATGACATCCTCATATATTCCAAAAACCGTGAAGATCATGAGCATCATTTGAAGCTGGTACTCCAAAGGCTGCGTGAAAATAAGTTATATGCTAAGTTGAAGAAATGCGAGTTCTGGCTTGAGGAAGTAGCTTTCCTAGGGCACGTGGTGTCAAAACATGGAGTATCTGTTGACCCGGCGAAGATTGAAGCAATACAAAGTTGGGAGCAACCAAAGACGGTGACCGAAGTACGTAGCTTTTTGGGCTTAGCTGGTTATTATCGGAGATTCGTGGAAGGATTTTCTCGAATCGCTACCCCGTTAACTCAGCTGACTCGGAAAGATATCAAATTCGTATGGAGCGAGGAATGCGAGAAGAGTTTTCAAGAGCTTAAGAGGAGACTCATTTCGGCACCTGTTCTGACAATACCATCTGGTTCGGATGGATTTGTTATCTACAGTGATGCTTCAGGCAAAGGGTTAGGATGTGTTCTCATGCAACATGGGAAAGTCATAGCCTATGCCTCGCGACAACTCAAAGAATATGAGAGGAATTATCCTACTCATGATTTGGAGTTGGCAGCAGTAGTTTTCACGTTGAAGATCTGGAGACACTACCTGTATGGGGAGAAAGTGGAGATCTATACAGATCATAAAAGCCTCAAATATTTCTTCACCCAAAAGGAACTCAACATGCGGCAGCGACGTTGGCTCGAGCTGTTGAAAGATTATGATCATACCATCCAATATCATCTTGGAAAAGTAAACGTAGTAGCTGACGCATTGAGTAGAAGATCATATGCGGGTACGAGTGCAATGTTGTTAACACAAAGGCCCATTTTGTATGACTTGCAAAGGATGGGGATAGAGATGAAGGCTCCAAGTACCCACATGATGATATCAAATATACGAGTAGAACCGACTTTAATCGATAAAGTTAAAGCTGCTCAAGCTACGGACATAGAGCTGATGCGTATGAAGAAGAAAGTGCAAGAAGGTTCTATTCCAGAAGCAAGAATCGATGAAAAAGGAATACTTCGAGTCCACTCCAGACTTTGTGTTCCTAACAATTCTGATTTGAAGTACAAGATCATGATGGAAGCACACAATACACCATTTGCAATCCATCTTGGAAGTACCAAAATGTATCGTGATCTTCGACATACATTTTGGTGGAATAATATGAAGAGAGAGATTGCAAAGTTTATCTCGAGGTGTTTAACTTGTCAACGTGTAAAGGCGAAACATCAAGTACCAAAGGGTCCATTGCAACCACTTGAGATTCCGAAATGGAAGTGGGAACACATTACCATGGATTTCGTTACGGGTCTTCCCACGGTTTCTCAAGGCATAAATGCTATTTGGGTTATTGTTGATAGATTAACCAAGTCTGCTCATTTCTTGCCGATACGGGAGACTTATTCCCTTGAACGTCTTGCTCGTATATACGTAGATGAGATTGTGAGACTGCATGGCATGCCAGTATCCATAGTTTCGGATCGTGACCCAAGATTCACTTCAAGATTTTGGGTTAGCTTGCAAAAAGCTATAGGCACAGATTTACGATTTAGTTCGGTATACCATCCTCAAACGGACGGACAATCAGAGAGGACTATTCAAACTCTTGAAGATCTATTAAGACTTTGTGTCCTAGATTTCAAAGGGAGTTGGGATAAGTACCTACCATTGGTGGAATTCTCTTACAATAACAGTTACCAGGCAAGTATAGGTGTGGCCCCATTTGAAGCATTATATGGACGAAAGTGTCGCTCTCCAGTATGCTGGGATGAGGTGGGTGAAGCAACATTGTTGGGACCAGAGTTGGTACGCATGACTACAGAGAAGATCCAAATGATTCGACAACGCATACAAACGGCACAGGATCGACAAAAGAGTTATGTGGATCTTCATCGAAATGACGTGGAATTTGACATTGGGGATCATGTATTGTTGCGTGTGGCTCCATGGAAAGGAGTTACAAGATTTGGGAAGAGAGAAAAGCTCAATCCACGATTTATTAGTCCATTTCAGATTCTTGACCGAGTAGAAAATGTGGCCTATAGACTCGCGTTACCTCCAAGTATGTCTCGTGTTCATAATGTTTTTCATATATCTGTGTTACGTAAATATGTGAAAGACCCAGACCACGTTATTGAGTTAGAATCGGACGAGATAGCTGAAGACTTAACGTACGAAGAGGTACCTGTCAAGATCTTGGATAGAAAGGAGCATGTCCTACGCACGAAGGTCATACCACAAGTTAAAGTTTTGTGGAGAAACCATGCTATTGAGGAAATGACCTGGGAGTTGGAAACGGAAATGAAAGCGAGGTATCCTCATCTTTTCGAAACACCAGGTACGTACGTCAATTTCGAGGACGAAATTTTATAAGAAGGGGAGGTTGTAAGACCCCAAATTATTAATAAATAAAATTTAAATTCCCTCTATTTATTATTTTGAAATAGTAAGTGTTAAATTGATTAATGAGGTTAGTTATGGGTAAAATGCGCTAATATTTCAAATAAGCAAGTGGTTATAAAATATTTATTGTTGTCGGGGAATATTCGTTTGGTCGTGGAATATTCTTCCTGTCGGAGAATATTCGTACGACGGCGCAGTCTTTTGTGGGCCCCATAACGTAAAGCGATTGGATGAAGAAAACGACAAGTATATGTTGTTTATTAATAACGGCGTAGTTGTTACCGTTAATACTGTTAGAATACACGGTGGTTAAAACACAGTAATACGCGTTGTTACACAGTAGCACACTGTATTGCACCAATTATTGATTCTTACGTAAGAAGGCACTACTCAATAATGGTTACAGTAATTACTGTTCAGTATTTTATTTTATTGATTCAATAATTGCTGCGTTGATATTTTATATTACTGTTGTTTTAATAATTGTCACTACATAGTATTTTCCATTATCAGATCAATAATTCATATTATTTGAATAATATTATTAGATAATATTATTGGCAATGTCTAGAAAGTTCTGTCTAAGGAGAGGTTTGGCCATCTAATTACGCGCCAGTAAGGAGAAATCCTTATTGGAAAGCCCCCTCTTTCCTGGGAACGGCCTGGTTGTCATAAATGTGATTCTGTAATATTATTTGTGAATAATTAATTATTGATTCATATGATAAGGAAATATTTATTTTTTGTGGATATAAATGAGGGATATATTTTTGTGGTTAAAAATGAAGGAGTTAATGTTGAGGTTTTTATCAGTATTTTTGTCGGAATGGAGGTATTAAAAATCAGGGTTTTTGAGATATTTTGCGGGGGTTATAATTTTTAATCCGACTGTTGGATCGTGGTAATTTTTGGATATGTTATACATATATAAGTTGAGTATATGTCCACAAATTTTGAACCGTTAAAAATGAATATATGATTTATTATGAATTTTACGAGATGACTGGTTCAGAAATTGTTGAATTTTCGGAGTTAATCATTTTGGTAGAAAATTCTAGAATTAGTGGGCCCCACTCTTGGTTGGTGAAGAAATGTGCTGAGATTTTTATTCAAATGTGGTGGGTGGGAATAGTAGCAGGTAAAGCCATCAGGTTGCAGGTTAAGTCTGCTTCGGCGTGCTAACATTTTCCTATAAATAGAGGGCTAAGTTAGAATTGAAAATCACACCAGAAACAAGTTTTCTCTCTTTCTCTCTCTAGATTATTGAGTGTATTTTGTGAGTATTTAGATACTTTGAGAGTTTCTATTCATCAGAGCAAGTGTCTTTCAGCCTTATACCGGTATTCCGACCAGAAGTACTGTCTTTACGAGGTAAGGGATGTTATTTTATTCAAAAATGATATTATTTCTTCAATATCATTATGCCAAAATATTGATTGGAAATTTTTATCAAATTTGGAACTTTTCACGTCGGGGTTACTATTCATGAGTTACTATTCACGAGTTACTATTCATCGAAAAATAAAATTTTCTTCTTTTCGTCCAAAATATCTATTCTGGGTACTAGCTTTGATTGTATCCATGTTTTGATCATTCTTTAATTCTATTTCACTATGAATAATTATAAGGTATTTTTAGACATGGATAAATCGAAATACGAATCCTTAATATTTGTTATTTTGTTTCACTGGATTCATTTTTTTTCAGATATTTTTCATCATCCTCAGTCCTAAATGATGATATTACTGAATATCTTTGGCCCGTAGTGCAAAGATGAATGATTAACTGATGAATATCTTTGGCCTGTAGTGCAAAGATTAACAGGTGTTGAGATGAACATGACCGACTGGTGATACAAATAAATATCTTTGGCCTGTAGTGCAAAGATGAATATTTGATTAAAGATGGTTATTGATTGCTGTTACAGGGATAAAATATTGATGATGGACTTTTAAATCTTAGAAGATAGTAGAACTCATTCTCTACTTGACTCTTCTAATGGTTTGTTGTTTCCACTGCAGTTATTGATTTAAAACTTGTTGTCTATTGTATTCTATTAGATTTTTCCCTGTTGAAGACTAACGATAATTTGTTCTGTATTATCTTAGTCATAATGTTCCTTACTGGGCTAGTTGAGCTCACCATTTTCCTTTTTGTTCCATTTTTCTCAGGAGGCGAGAATGTAGCGAGTACTAGTCGGGGTATGGAATGATGGTTCTAGAAGTTACTTTAGTAGTCCTCACCATTTTTGTGAAATAATGTATCAATAATTGTAATGAGGACTTATTTGAGTGTGGATATTGTCTAAATGACAATATTTGTATTTAAACTCACAGTTCTTGTGTTGTAATAATAAAGATGTAGTTATTTCTGTACTATGTATTTTGGCGACTCAGAATGGGTGTTGTATACCTATTTTAGGGGCGTCACAGATATTCCACGACTTGATACTACGTGCCCAAGGAATGCTACCTCCTCCAGCCAGAACTCGTACTTCTTCAACTTGGCATAAAGCTTGTATTCACGAAGCTTTTGAAGTACCAGCCTCAAGTGTTGCTCATGATCTTCACGGCTTTTGGAATAAATAAGGATGTCATCAATAAAGACGACCACAAAGTGATCCAAATATTCTTTGAATACCCGGTTCATCATATCCATGAAGGCAACAGGAGCATTAGTCAATCCAAAGGACATGACTAGGAATTCATAATGCCCGTACCGAGTTCTGAAAGCCGTCTTTGGAATATCCTCAGTTCTAACCTTCAGCTGATGATATCCAGAACGAAGATCAATCTTTGAAAAGAATTGTACTCCTTGCAACTGGTCAAACAGGTCATCAATATGTGGCAATGGGTACCTGTTTTTGATGGTGACATGATTCAACTCCTGATAATCAATACAAAGTCGCATACTTCCATCTTTCTTCTTCACGAATAGCACAGGAGCACCCCAAGGAGAAGTACTAGGACGAATAAAGCCAATGTCTAACAATTCTTGCAGTTGGATCTTTAACTCCTGAAGTTCAATAGGAGCCATTCGATATGGGGCTTTGGAAATGGGTTTTGTACCGGGCTCAAGGTCGATACAAAATTCAATTTCACGCTCTGGGGGTAGGCCAGGAAGTTCTTCAGGGAATACGTCAGGGAATTTATTAACAATAGAAATATCATTCAAAACTGACGTATTTTTGTTTAGATCCGTGACATGAGCTAAAAAAGCTTGACATCCGTTTTTCAATAAACGAATAGCTTTATGGCTTGAGATGACAGCGATTGATTTTAATGGTTTGGTTGCTTGAATTCGCATAATAGGTCGATTAGGAATATGAAAGGTAACAACCTTACGAAAACAATCAATTTTTGCATGATGAGTAGTTAACCAATCAATCCCTAGAATCACGTCAAATGCAAGTATTTTTAATGAAATCAGATCAACAGGTAATGTATGGGTACCAACTTGAACCAAACAAAACTTATAAACCGTGGATGTAATGAAGGTTTCTCCCAATGGAGTTTCAACAGATAAATCAAAGTCTAATTTCTCCGGAGTCAAATTTAATCGATGAGCGCAAGTAGGAGAAATAAAAGAATGGGTAGAACTGGTATCAAATAAAGTATAGACTTCGTTAGAGTTTATGATAAGCTTACCCGTGATGACCTCATTCGGGTTCCTTGCTTTCTGGGAGGTCACAACAAACGCTCTCCCTTGCACTACCGGTTTTGACTTTTCTAGGACGACCTTTGGTGTCTCCATCTTGGCTGAACTTGTTTTTGGTAAACGACAAAATCGAGCTAAATGGCCTTCTCTTTCATAATTATAACATGCTTTAGACGGCATCGCGCAGTTTAGACTGATGTGCCCCTCCCCTCCGCATTTGAAACATATGATAGGTGGTCGTTCTCCTTCCTTAACAACGGGTGCTGGTGCTGACGTCTTTCCATCATTGTTGAATCTCCTCTTCTTGAAATGACCATTCTTATTATTTTGGCCTTGATTACCACTGAAGTGGTTACCATTTCTGGCCTGTTGATTCCCTCCACGCTTGTTATCACCGCTTCGATGACTGCTCTCACCGGTATTATCATTTTGCCGACTGCTCTCTTTTGGTTGCGTTGACTCGTTATCGCGCTCCACTAACTGAGCCCTATTCACAACATCTGAATACAAACACAGTTTATGAGAAATAAGATGTTGACGTATCTCAGGTTTCAAACATCGCAAAAACATTCGCGTCATTCGCTCTTCATTAGCCACCAAGTGGGACGCAAACCAGGACAACTCAGCAAATTTAGCCTTATACTGCGACACGGTCATATTATTCTGCTCCAATTTGATGAACTCCACCTCCTTCATGTGACGAACACTTTTGGGAAAGTATTTGTCATTGAACAGCTCTTGGAACTTCTCCCAAGACATCTTCAGTGCGGCAGGTTGAGTACGCTTAATCGATTCTCACCAGTAATCTGCCTCTCCTCGCAACATAAAGGCGACAAAGGGAACCTTTTGCTCCTCAGAGCATCCCAAGACATCAAATATCTTGGTAATCTGCTTTATCCATGTTTCCGCTATAAGTGGTTTTGGCTCTCCCTTAAACTCTGGTGGTCCCAGCTCCTTGAACTGTTTAGCGGTGACCGTCCGAGAGTTTTCAGTGTTTTCACCTATATTTTGGACAGGAGCCGCTCTCGCCTCCTGCTGCATGAACTGCATAAAGTTTCTGAACATTCCATCATTCATCATCTGGTCAGTGTTGTTGTTTGCATTAGGATTGTCACCTTCCTGATGCACATTATCCTGATTATTGATATGTGGTGAATCAACAGTCGCCTGTGCTCCATTGCTATTCTCAACATTCTCTGATGTCATTTTCAGATACTTCCACAAAATAAAAGTTAATTGATATGTCATATATTATCCTTATATTCTGACCGACCAATTAAATGCCATGCAAATAAACTTAGGTAGGTCATACTAGCGAAGGAATTCTCCGTCTCTCCCCCCTAGTTCTATTCTCATATCTTAGCTAGGGATCATATCCCTAAGCTCTGATACCAACTGTGACGCCCCCAAAATTAGGTATACATCACCCATCTTGGGTCGTCAGATACATAGTACAGAATACAAATACAACTGTCGTGTACAATACGACAAAACATAAACTGTGAGTTTGAATACAAATATTATCTTCTAGAGAGTATTCATACTCAAAAGGAGTCCTCATTACATTTATTAACACACTATTACATAGAATAGTGAGGACTACTAACTAATACTATCATTCGAACCATCACTCTGTTTTCCGACTTGCCCCAGCTACGTTCTCATTTCCTGAAGAGAACAGTGAAAGAAAGGGTGAGCTCAACTAGCCCAGTAAGAAATATTATGACTAAGATAAGGCAGAATAAATTATCATTAGCCTTCAACAATGTTAA
The DNA here is from genome assembly GCA_016801055.1 of Panax notoginseng. NCBI lineage: Eukaryota > Viridiplantae > Streptophyta > Magnoliopsida > Apiales > Araliaceae > Panax > Panax notoginseng. The sequence continues at coordinate 43,987,040 of CM029018.1, read as the reverse complement.
ACTGATAAAATATAATAGACATCAAGTTTAACTGCAGCGGAACAAGCAATCCATTAAAAGAGTCAAGTAGAAAATAAACTCTACTATCTTTTATGATTTAAAAGGTTTTTTCAACATTGTGATCGCTGGGACTCAGCTTAATAAAATAATCCACATCATCGAATCACCCCTGCACTATGGCCAAGGATATTCGTGTATTCATTAATGGTCATGATCATGCCAACAACTGTCCATCAATGCACTACGGGCTAATGAGGACTTTTACCACATCATTTGTAACATTATGGTCATGATTATACCGAATAATCCCTGGTCATAATCATACCAAGTCCATCTATGCACTACAGGCCACAGATGACTTTCAACATTTTATAAACATGAGGATGATGATAATGATATAAGAATTCAATAAAACAAGTTCAAGAATTAATTTATCCAAGAATTAACAACGTCCAAATTGTCAACATGATACTGCTTTGTGGAGTAAAATTCAAGAATACTTAGAAGAATATTTTCATGAAAAGATAATGGATGAACCGCAATTATCAAGGATATTTCACTAATTTCATGGAGTATAGAAGTCAAAACTTAACCAATTGAGTATAATAAAGAATGGAATAACAAAAGAAATCATCCGGCATGCGATAGACCGCATAGACAGGTTATTCCAACAGAATAATAAATAATAGAACCAGGTCTAGCTTAAACGCACAGACAGGATATTCCGACAGAATAATAAATAATGGAACCAAATCCGGTGTAAAACACACATACAGGATGTTCCAACAGAATAATAACAAGACGGAACCAGGTCCGGTGTAAAACACACAGACAGGATGTTCCAACAGAATAATAATAAAAACAGAACCAAGTCCGGTGTTAAACACACAGACAGGATGTTCCAACAGAATAATAGAAGAATGTCACCAAGTATAGGGTAGACCGCGTATACAGGTTATTCTAACAGAATAATAAGAAATGGAATAACAACAGATCTCTTCATGAATAAAAAAGAATAACACCCCTTACCGTTTTAAAGAAGAGCTGAAATAAGGAAGTAGTTAAGTAGCAAAATACTCTTTTTCTCTCTCTCTCTCTCTCTATAGTTTCTCTCTATAGTTTCTCTCTCTAGAGTTTAGTGAATTCGTAAGAAATAATGAAGGAATGAGCTGCTATTTATAGAAAAATAGAATGCATAGTAACTAATCCATGAACGATCCAGATTGATTACTTTAATCTGACGGTCCATATTTAAAGAAAAATCTTTTAAATAAAATATAATATATTCTATTTATAGAATAACTTTAATAAAGTATTTTATTTTATATAAAAAGATGTTTCTGTTAATAATACGAATAAAACAAAACGTCATTATCGCTAAATAATTCATATTATTAACTGACAATAATTGAATCAAACTGAGTGACTTCTCACATAAGCATTAATAATCAATACCGTGTGCTACTATGCAACCACACGTATTACTATACTTTTACTACCGAGTAGTTCAACAGTATCAATGGTAAAACTTCCGCCGTTATTTTTAATAAAATATTTTTGTCGTTTTCTCAATCCGACAATAATTTCGTTATGGGGTCCATCAATGATTGTGCCGTTGTATGAATATTACCTGTTAAAACGAATATTCTCCGACCAATCGAATATTATATAACAACTTGCGTACTTTGCAAAATTTATAAATATTACTCACAACTATAACATTATATCAAATTAACTCCATAATATTCAAAAATGATAATTATAAAAAATTCGTCTTTATTTATAAAAGTTGGGGTCTTACACGATCCCTTTTGGGAGTTCCTGTCATGGCCCTCAAGGGTTAGACCGTTCGTTCTGGGCCCTTGAGTGTGGATGCCATGAGTGGGGCTTTGGCTAAGCCTCTGCCTAATGATCAGAGGGTTAGAGATCGCATTCTTCGACAGCTGTTCTTGATCATCATCAGGGGTTGTTTCCTAGCGGACAACTCCTCGATGGTTCCTTTCGCTTTAGTCAGTGCCACTTGCTATGTGGACCGTATCAAAGACTTTGACTGAGGCTCATACACCTTTGCATATTTCTTTAAAGGGACGCGCCTACGCTCAGAGGGTGTGACAAAGGCTTGGCTGGGCTTTTTCCCATTTTTGCTGGTGAGTATTTTCTTTATCTTTTAATTTTCACCCGCTCGGGTTGTCAATTTTCATGACTGAGGATATTTGATCTTTGCATTTTTAGTTTTGGGCATATGAGAGGCTTCCCTGTCTTTGTCCCATTACTACATTAGGTCTAAATACCTATCCATGTAGACGATGGCATCATTCCACTCTTGTAGAGGTTCCTATAGTAGAGGGGTTTACCCATTCTCGTTTGTAGTTGGAGTTGTTGACAGCTGATGTCATCACATGGGTTCCCTACTCCAAAAACCATTTGACAATAGGCTTTAAGGGTGGCTTTTTGACTAGGGTAGAGTATATATTATCCACTTGTCGAATTTCTCTCTTGATTGATGGAGGATGTGAGCTCTATTTAGGAGAATGTGTTATCAGGAGCACCATAATGGAGATTCGCATTCCCTTGTTTCCTTCTGCTAGGCGACATTGTCCTTTATCTCAGCCGATCACTGAGGTTTCCCTGATGGGTTTAGATGGCTTCACTTTATCAGAGGACCCATTTACTCAAGAGGATTTTTACTGCTGGTGGTTCCCTCGCACCATTGGAGCATAGAATTGTGCCACACAGTTCATGGGGATATGGTTCCTAGATCTATTATGAGACAGAATGGATTGCATGTGTCCGATAGCCCACTAATTTGGCTCAGATTTGTAGCTTGACCCAAAGGTTGGACCAGGCACACTTTTTCATCTGGTATTTAGGCAGAGATCCATTAGAGGTAGATTCTTTCGATTTATCCAGCTCTGGTGCTGACCTTTCAAGTGGCCCCCACTTTGACAACTTTACCGGTGCAGATCTTCATTTACATCTACCTGACAACCCTTCTGGCAGAGATTTAGTGGCTCAGGAGGAGTTACAACAGATGGATCGATTGGATGATGTGAACATCATTGATTTCTTTTGATAGAATTCTCGTTATCTCTTTTGATAGGCCTCTGTTAGATATTGGATGGTTGTGCCCTATTTCTCGTTATATCTTTTGAAAGGCCTCTGTTAGATATCGGGCAGTTGTGCCCCATTTCTCTGTACTTTTTATTTTCAGTTGTATACATAGATGATGTATTAGATGATGATGTATTTAGGAATGTATGTATAATGCTTTCTATTCTTCACATCATATTGTCATTTATCATCATTATTTATCATGATGCATGCATTATGTCATTGATATGCATTCACATAGGTGAGTTTAGCATTGACCCCTGGATGGCCTTATGATACAGTTCTATAGATGTCTTCATCTACCGTTGGTCGGATTGAGCATACCCCACCCATACTGATAGCCTCTTCTTTGAGATCCTGGTATGATAGCTTGTCTCCCACAGATCGGGTGATAGTTGATCAGATGTTGAGACATTCTATGACCTTCATGACGTTCCACGTACCGTTGGGCTTTGTAGATGGCACGATATCTTGTTGGATACTAGAGATATAGTTATTAGATTTAATATCCTTGAGCTGACTCCTACGTTGGAGGAGTATGAGGGCCTCACTAATTTTTCCTTGGATCGGCCTTGCACTAGGATGGCTGTCTGTGATATGAGCCGATAGTTTATGACCCTGACGGGCTTACAACGTAGAGTTATTATAAATGAGATTACCTCAGGGCATGTGGTGTCCTTGGATTTCTTGATTGATCGATTTGGGTTACTAGACAACTATCTAGGACATTCAGAGGATTTCACCATTACTAAGGGTGAGTGGCATGTTGCCCGCGTAGATATTCTATTGATGTGCATCGTGGCTTATTTGTATATGCCGCTATATATGGACCATCTGGACATTGGCCTGATGACAGTAGTCCGTGCTCACAGGGAGGGTTACACTATCTTATCCATGATATTGGCGGAGACCTTGAGGTCTGCCACATTTTGCCATACCCATCTTGCGGGGTTTGTCAGGGGGAGTGCCGTCTTGTTGTATCTGTGATTTATAACAAATTTGAGACCGATCGACACCTTTAGACGTTATGGGTACTGCTTTACTCATGAGATAGCCATGTCTTATTCCTTTCAGTCGGCTGAGTGTATAGATGTAGCATCCTGGTTGGCTTTTCTGACAGCGATCAAGGATCCATTTGCGATCTTGTCTTATTCAGGACTCAACTCTCCTTATAGTTTTATTACTCATGCAGTTGGCATGAACTATCTACCCTTAGATGGTTTGAGAGGGGTGACCACGTATCATCCCATGGCTGTCATGGGACAGTTTGATCAGTTTTAAGATATTCACCCCTTTGTGGGGCCTTGGGTTAGCGATCGTCAGCTCAATTTTTGTTAACAGACGACTTGACCAGGGTTTATGATTGTTGGACTCGTCGAGAGAGGGCTGATTTTTTGACTAGTCATCCGGGTCGATATTCAGAGTATTCTGCATGGCTGGAGGCAGATATTTCATCGACTATGGTTGTTCACTCAGAGCCGAGCATTGATTCTGGTGATTAGGATCCTATAGAGGACCCTGATTCTCCTACCGAGGACGAGCTATTTACTGGTTTGACAGCAGCTCTGGTTGATGATTCCCCTAGCATTCCCACTACCATTGCTCCACCTTCTGTAGAGTATTTGGAGCAGATGTTTTATCTGATGACATTTGAGAGGGATCAGGCTAGGGCCCTGATGTTGACATCTCTTTCTAGTCGAGATGCTGCTTTTACTAAGAGGGATGACGCTCGAGCTCGTTGGGATGCCGCTTTTGTTGAGCGGGATGAGGCTCGAGCTACTCGAGATGCTTCCATTACTGATAGTAGTGCACTTAGATCCCACACGAATTGTATTGTTGTAAATATGAGTGCATTCCTAGAGGATCATGGTAGCACTATGCAGATAGTTATGGATCTTCTGGCTTGCATGGAGACCTTAGGGCAGGAGCTAATAGATTCACCTCCATCTTTAGAGAAGGATGCCATGTTGGACATCTTATCCCGCTTATCTGCAGGTTTATAGACTAGCTTTCATTTTACTGTATAGACTAGGTTAGCCATTTTTGTCATGCACATGATACATTATATATATTAAACAATATTATATGGCAAGGAAATATATTTTGATTCACTTCCCTTTTAGATATGTCTTGTCACTTGCTTGATAGTTGCCATTTTCTTTATGACTTGCCATCTTAATGTGTCCCGAACTTCTCCTTGATGGATTGACATTGAGATGTCCTAAGATCTCTCAGAATAGGTCGTTGATCTTTCGCCTTTTCTGGTGTACCAGCTTTTAGTGTCTTGGAACTGATCTTTGGAAATGGTTAAGGATTAAGCAAAGTGTTTGACTTTCTTTCGAGGGTTTGGCCGCACCATAGATGGTTACCTACGTACTCCCCTGGATGAGAGATCAGGTCTTACGTAGTTCAGGCTCGACTTGAATGTTTTTGAGTTTGAGCTTGATTTGAGGGATTTTTAATTTTTTATTTTTATTTGAAGGGTTTTTTTAAAATTTCTATCTGGTTTGACCGCACCATAGATGGTTGCCTATGTACTCCCATTGATGAGGGGAGCTCAGGTCTTTCGTAGTTCAAGCTTTGTAGTGAAAACCTGAATTGACTTGATTGATTGATTTTTTTTTAGAACTAGAATGTTAGCCTGCAGATGATTTCAGACATAATACCTTTTCACGATGTCTGAATTGATGAGTTGGGGGAATTCTTCCCCATCCATTTCTTGCAATCTGAGGGCTCCTCCTGTTAACACTTCCTTGATAATTAAAGGGTCTTCCTAGTTCGTGGTGAACCTTCCTTTAGATTGATCTTGATTAGCAAGGATTTTCTTTAATACTAAGTCATTTTCTTTTAATTATCGAAGTCGGACTTTCTTATTCTATAATCGAGCAATCCTTTGCTGATATAATTAACCATGAAAGATAGTTGTGGCCCTCCTCTCATCTATCAGAGATAATTGGTGGTATCGGTCTTGCAACCATTAGTCTTCTTCCTTTTGAGCATCTATCAACACTATTATTGACTCCATTTCTATTTCTATGGGGAGTACGGCTTCCATGCCATAGACCAATAAGTAGGGAATAACCCCAGTAGAAGTGCACATTGACGTTTTGTAGGCTAGCATAGTCAGAGGAAATAAGTCAGGCAATCCCTTGTGATTGGAGGACATCTTTTACAAGATCTTTTTGATGTTCTTATTGGTTGCTTTAATAGCACCATTTATCTTGGGATGATAAATGATGGAGTTAAGATGTTTGATATGGAATTTGCTGCAAAACTCCTCCATCATCTGGTTGTCTAGATTCTTGGCATTATCCGATACGAGCACCTCCAGTTGTCCATATCTACTGATGATATTGTTTTTGATGAAACCAATGATTACCTATTTGGTGACTTTGGGAAAAGAGGCCGCTTCTACCCATTTGGTGAAATAATCGATCATGGTGAATATAAATCGATGACCATTGCTGGCTTTGGGCTCGATTAGCCCAATCACGTCTATTCCCCCACATTGAAAAGGATCATGGTGAAATCATATTGTGTAGTTCATTTGGAAGAGCGTGGATGGCATTTTCATGGACTTGGCATTGATAGCATCTCTTGACGTGATCATCACAATAATCTTTGAGAGAGACCTAATAACGCCCTATTCTTAATGAAAGTAGTATGCACACAAGCCAATCATGTTGATGATAAAGCATATACTTTGTAACAATCTTATTCGTTTATTAATAAAAGTATTCATTTACTAATGGCTTTAATTTATCTACATGGTGTTGTTCTAATAATATGTGATAAACCCATAGTTTTAAGCAATGCTTTTAGAATCATGATGAGATCATGCTAATGAGATTTAAATCCTTAGATAGTTTAAAAACTAAAATGTTCCCAATCGATGGATTACTAAAAAGGGAATTAGTGAATCTTGATAGATTGGTACATACGTTACTTGCTCATTGGATGAGGATGACTAATCTCATGATCATTTGTGTGGAGACACTAAAACAAGTATATATGTGCTTATTGGAGAATAAGTTCATTTAACGTGACTCGTTAAGGAATACCTAATGGAGTTTTACTTGCCTGTCAATAGGAATTTCTGAAGTGATAGTAGTATAAGTGATCCTTAGACTTGAGATCATCATAGTATCTTGTGTATGATAAGTTATACTTTGACTTATTCCTTAAAACCCTTAGGGTATATCATATGGTATGTTTGGGTTTAATAAGTTGTACATGGAGATAATGCATGATCACTAAAGAATCTACCGCTTCTAGTAAAAGAAGAGAAATATCCTATGTGATTCGATAAATGACCACCCAGTAGTCCTTGGCCAAGGCATAATGAAATTAGAAAGGAGTTTCTAATTTGCATTTTCGGTGTTGTGCATTTAAGAATCAAAATACATATAATTAAATAAAATAAGACTTGACAGTAATTCCATGTCCTATATTTAATTGGGACATTGTATGGTGGAAGGATTAAATTGTACGGTAACTATTTACTCAAAGGTTCTTTTATGATTAATGTTGAAATCTATATTATCTGGAAAGTCGTTGATCGCTAGGGAGACTTATCCCTATTGTAGAATAAATATTATTTATTTAAATAAATAAATAGTTTAATTTATTTATTTAAATAAGATTAGAATTGTTCTAATTGATTTATTCGCAACCGGTTTAATATGGAGAACCTAAAGGGTCACACTATAAAAGGAAGAATAATTATTTAAGAAGTTAATGGCATAATCGTAATAATATATTAAATATATTTAATTTAATATATGATGATAGAATAAATTAAATAGCTTAATATTTATTATTTAATATTTTAAAAATATTAAATATTAATTAATAAGAGGAGTCTTATTAATATTATTACAATTATTATTATTTTAATTTATAAAGGAGTTTGTGAATTAATTTAATATAAGTACTCTCATTTATTCCTAATAAGATTAGGATGCTAATTAATTAAAAGAGTTTAGTTAACTATCCTTAATAATATTAGGGAGCTTAAATAATTAAAGGAATTTAATTAATTAAATAATACCCTTATTTTTTAATTAGATTAGAAGGGTTAACTAATATTTTTATAAGATGTGTCTTATATCAGATATAATATACGCGATTCCAATTGTTGGAGGGTATGCTTGTAAAACCCCGACTTTTATAAAATAAAAGTCTAATTTAATTTATGATTATTATTCTAAAACTGTAAAATGTTAAATTGATAAATGGTCAAAAGGACAATTAAATGGATAAGTGAGTTAATAAAAGAGGAGAGGGATTTAATTGTTCTAGAAAAGCAGCCCATGTGGGCGTCTAAGTGTTGATGTCTAATAATATGAGTAATGTGAGTGGGAAATTATGGGGGGAACAAAGAAATGGACATCTTGGAAATTAAGGAGGAAAGGAGGGGAGATGGGACCTTAGTGTTGGAAGTGATTAAGCCTAATAAGGCAAAATCAACATCTTACTCTTCATTTTTCACACACTCCCTTCCGTAGCCATGTTCAGAAGAAGAAAAGAGAGAAGAGAGAAAGGAAAGAGAAAGAAAGAAAGAAAGAAAGAAAGAAAGAAAGAAAGAAAGAAGAAGATGAAACCATGGAAGCATGAAGGAAGAATAAGAAATTAAAAGGTAAAACCAAAACTTTTCATCTCTTTAATTTTCCTAAGAGTTTGATTTGTTTAAAGTTGGGCTATAGGGGATCATGATGGATCCAAAGTAATAAGGAAGTATATGATAAAGATTTTATGTTTAATCCTTGTCATAATAGAATTTAAGTTCAAAAAGTTGGGCATATGTTTGAGGATGAACAAAAGTTATGTTGAGACTTTAATCAAATTTGTTAAAGTGTTGATGGTTGATTTATGTGTAAAATCTGAGGAGGAGGATCTATAGATTAAAAAGTTATGGAAATATTCTAATTTGAAAGAACTAAAAATAATTTAAATTGAAGTTGTGATGAAAGTTTTCGTAAAACATGTTAAACGATGAAAAACTTAGTCTTGGGGGACTTTGGAGCCAAATTTTGGACTAATTAATGAATCAAAAAAATTATGAAATCATGGGGGTTTTGTAGATCATGTTACAAGCTTTCCATAGCCTCGAAAACGGACTAATTTCGATAACGGGTGAAGAAGTTATGAAGATTTGAAGTATGTGTGTCAAAAGTTGCAAAATCTGAAAAATTGGAGTTAAGTGCCAAAGGTTGAGTGCCTAGGCACTAGGCTCGGCGCTTAGAATCTGTTCTTGGGCGCCTAGGCGCTTGCCCAAGGCCAAATTTGAGCGCCTAGGCGCTGGTCAAGTGTTAAGTCAAAATCTGTTCGGACATCCTTTAGTAAATTGGGCATAACTTTTTCATACGAACTCCGATTGAGGTGATTCAGGATGATTCGGAAAGATAACAAGTAGACCTAAAACTTTAATTCTTTATGTTTTGAGATTTGAGGTCATTATCAAGGCCTAAAATGTCTATTTTAGAGACTAATGTGCATTCAGAGGCAATCGGAGGACGTCGAGCATGCACGTTTGCAACGTGTAATGTTTTCGACGATAAAGGATGTTGTTCTAAGTTTTAAAACATGAACATTATTAAATATAATGATATTATGCGATAAATAAAGATAACTTAAATGAATAATGAATTATTAGTTGGTGTATATGTTATTCGAGATAATTATGATTTGATGTTGATCCTTATTTTTAATAGAACTTAAATTGTTTATAAGTACGGTATTGATTTGATTCTTACGTAAGAAGTCACTCGGTATTTATTTCAATAATTACCACAGTAATTATTACATAGTGACTCATATTATTTGATATGATATAATTAAACCAGTTGGTAGTATTGAAAGTCTATGTTAATAATTGTGAACAACGGTTCAAAGATTGAAAAGGATGTTGATTAAAGATAATTATGATATACAGATGTTTATTCAATTATTTTTTTTTTACAAAAGTAAGTTTGGCAGGACTTGCCGACACTCTACTTTTTTCTAAAGTAGTATGGACCACAACTCTATTATTGAACAAATTTTGTTAAAACGTGTACAAGTTGATTTAATTTTCTCTGCGGGACCATAAATTCCACTACCATTATTATATACCTCATTTGGTTATTTTGTCAAAGCAGGTGTGCTAGTTGTTTACTAAATTTTTAGTATAAATAGGTTGCTCGGTTGAGTAACTAAACACACACCATCACTATACTAAAAATATAGAATTCTTTTACTACAATATTGTGAGTATAATATTATTAGTATTTCTATTGAGTGTAATGTTACTTCAAGTGTAGATAAGGAATGCAAGCATTGTTTATGTTGATCAATTTCACAGAAAGCAGAATCAAGTCACATGCTAAGATAAGGGATATCATTATTGTGGTAAGAGGGTATCATTTTATGGTAAAAAGAATATCATTTTCATTCATACTCCATTTTATGGTAAGATATTATTATTCGTTTATTCAGTTTATCATTAAATGGTGAAAAGTCCTAAAATGATTAGAATGTCCTTAATAGTTTGTGCTTCATCTATTATTATGTTATCAATTTGGACTCTGGACAAGCAAGTTGAAAATCACTAAGATTTATGTTATCTTATTATTCTGCTGATTTATGTTTATTCATTATATATATCATTGTCATCATTCTCATGTTTATATTATGTTGAAAGTCATCTATGGCCAGTAGTGCATAGATGGACTTGGTATGATTATGACCAGGGATTATTCGGTATAATCATGACCGTAATGTTATAAACGATGTGGTAAAAGTCATCTTTAGTCCGTAGTGCATAGATGGACTTGGTATGATTATGACCAGGGATTATTCGGTGTAATCATGACCGTAATTGAAAACACGAATATCATTGGCCCGTAGTGCATGGATAATTCATGGCCATGTTACTATTAAGCTGAGTCTCAACATTATTGGTTTTACAGTTGTATATCTTTGGCCTGTAGTGCAAGGATGGACGGTTGGTTATTGGTTTTACAGTTGTATATCTTTGGCCTGTAGTGCAAAGATGGACTATTGGTTATTGGTTTTACAGTTGTATATCTTTGACATGTAGTGCAAAGTTGGACTGTTGATTTACTTGATTATAAATATGAATTATGATTTAATTATAATCTGTGGTGGTTCAGGTGAAGACAAGTGATGAGAGTTCTCTTTGTCTTGGGTATAACAAAGAACTATTGATGAGTATTACAGGAATTAAATATTAACGATGGACTTTCAATCTAGAGGAGATTGTAGACATTATGTTCTACTTGACTCTTCTAATGGATTGTTGATTCTGCTGCTATTATGGTTGAAAACTTTTATCTTCTACCATATGTTCTAAATATCTAAATTCTTTTGATAATTTAATTATCTTAAGTCATGATATTCTTTACTGGGCTATTTGTGCTCACCCTTTTACTTCACCACCCCTTTCAGGTAATAAAAGTGTAGCTGGGACTAGCAGAGAGAATATGGGTATAAAGTGGTGATACGAATTAGTCACAAACCTAATCAAAATATGAAATGGTGTGGCATAATAATTTTATTGAGAATAATAAAATGTGTGTGACATATTTTATACATCATTTACTAATTGATTTTGGTGAACAACTATAGGGTGATGAGGACCCGACCTTGAAAGCGTCAAAAATACACCGCATTAGAATGAGGAGAATAGAAATCTTCTTGTATTCCTTTGGAGACTCGAAATATTTGCTGCTATACTTTATATGACATTGTAATAATTTGAGTATGAATATTATCGTATTATATACATTGTAATATTTGTATTGAAACTCACAGTATATGTATTGTCGTATTTCACACGACAGTTGTATAAATAGAGTTGTCAGTAGTGTATTTTCTGGTGACCCAAGATGGATGATGTATACTTATTTTGGGGGCGTCACAACTCCCCTTTTCTACAAAGATAGAAAACTAGGATTTTGCCAACTACGCATCTTCTTGAATCTTTGTTCTTACTTGGTGGATCACCTCTAAAGGCCAAACACTTGGGTGGCTAACGTTGATCAAAGGAAAGAATCAAACGTGGTGAATTCAAGTTGAACGTAAAAAAGATTGTAGGTGAACTTGTACATGAGGAAGCTAGTTCTAAAAGGTTATGAATCTAATCTCCATCTCTTTTCTATTGATTGATAATTATGCAAAAAGTATGATCATGGTGATGGGTTTGTATGAAAATTTTAAATTCCTATTTTATCGCTCTTCTGCACCTTTTGTGTAATTTGATTACATGTTCGCGTCATATACAAACTCAACAGTGGTATCAGAGCCAAACATTGTGCTAATTATCAATCTTTTTGATTCCATGTATGTATAATATGCGATTGGATAGAATTTTCTGGGCCAATTTTTTCCTGTTCTGTCTACGACGCGGCGCAGCTGCGTCGTCTCCAGTTCATTCTGGAGCGCAGCTACTCCATAACACGAAAAAGTTTTCTGGACTAGCAGCGCAACTACGCCGTTTCAGTGTATTCTGAAGCACAGCTGCACCTTTTTTAGTGTATTCTGAAGCGCAGCTGCGCTGTATCCCAATGTATTCTGGGCACAGCTGCGCCCGACTCCAGATTCTAAATTTTTTTATTTTTAAGTATTTATTTCAATTAAGATAAAAATGTTTATTTTGAATTGGAATATGATTAAAATAAAAGTTTTATATTAACTTGGAATTAGATTCCACGTTCGTTTGAATAAAAGAGTTTATTTAAAAGTTTTATATTAATTTAGAATTGGATTCCACGTTCGCTTAAATAAAGTAGTTTATTCACATATGAAATAGAATTCCATATTTCCTAGAATAAAGGAGTTTATTCACATATGGAATAGGATTCCATGTTTCCTAAAATTAAAGATGTTTAATTTTGATAAGGAATATGATTCAACATATTTTATTTTTCCAACAATTTTTAAGTTAAAATAAAGGAGTTTATTTTGTACTTGAAATTCGATTCCTTATTAATTAAAATAAAGGAGTTTATTTTGATTTGGAATTTGATTAAAAATAAATGAGTTTATTTTTATTTAAAATTGGATAAAATAAAATAAAGAAATTTATTATGATTTTAATTTTGATTAAAATAAAGGAGTTTATTTTTATTTCAAATTTGGATTTTAATAAATCTAAAATTGCCTATTAAATTGATATCGATGCATATATGGAATGGATTTATTATTCATGAGATGAATTTATTTATTGATGCATATGTTGATGTGTATGATAATAAATGTGATTGATTATGGACTTTTGACCAATGTGATTGGATTTTATTTTAATTGAATGCATAAATGTATGAGTTTTATTAAATGGGGTCTGCGTACCTCGTCTTCTCTAAATTTTCTAATGTAAATTCTATCTCCCTCCTATGTACTTCCCCTTGACTGCTGACCAAGGTTTCTATTTATTTTAAATAGTTTTGTAATAGGAATAGTTGGAATTAATTTTGAAGAATTGGAGATCAAGAAGCAAGGAGCGCTTGAAGACCCGTTTGTAATGGAGCCCGGGTTTAAATGTAATAGTTGTGACGCCCCCAAATCCGGGTATCTTCCAACCCGACAGATAGTGCTACACGGTACTCATAACTATACATTCATTCCATTGAAACAACATCAAAATGAGTGTATTAACTACATTCTTATTATAATAATAATAAATCCTTGCCCAGGTTCTTTAACCGAATACATTCTTCATTTGTCATACATATTATTCATACAAATATACTTGTCTATTATAGGATAACTAATTATCCATCTTAGCCTTGTCTTTATCTTTCTTAGAACCCTTAGTTCGTTCGGCCTTAGCTGCAATTATATAATTCAATCAAGAAGTGACCATAACTAGCTCAGCAAGTCTAGCAACATATAATATAAATACCACGTCGAGAATCATATGATTTGTGAGGGCCCCGAATCCAGGTCCCAAATCACCTCGGATCCGGTTCGATCATTCTATACAACTATTATTATTTGCGAAGGATATAAACATAAATTATTTATACAATATATTACACACTATTTCCCAAGGTCGAGTAACCTTAACTTAATACACATTACATAACTTACTTAACACATAACCTTAAAATACAATACTTATACAATTTAGATGCACACATATCCTAACGCTGAAACTGTTTTTAACCTTTCCTTGTATCCGACGTGTTCGTCTTAATCTGTAATGTTTTATCATGATATAGCAAGGGTGAGCATAAGGATTGCCCAACAAGTTTTAATTCAATAATATAACGATATATCATGATTGAAAGAGTATGAACAATAAGCTGGCTATAATTCATCAATATAATTGAGAACTAGCAGGAACAAACTTTTGACTGAACAAGTATTAAACATGAATAAAACTATCTGGACCAATTAGTAATGAAGGTGATCAGCCTTTCATACCTGACTTATACATGTAATATGTACAGAGTACAATTTATGGCAACCAGCAATGATTAACCATAAGCTTATCCGAATGAAACACTCTTAGTAGAGTTAAGTAAAAATAAACTTGCCTGAACTGTTGATTACCGCTACGCAATTTATACGCTTTATCTGAAGACCTAATATTAGTAATATAGATCTCCAATATTAGAATAATATCATCATCATAATATATATATATATATATATATATATATATATATATATATATATATATATATATATATATATATCCTCAATGATATTTTCAATCCTTTCAGTCATTTTATTGTTGTGTATATTGATGATATTCTCATTTTTTCCAATTCTATTGAAGAACACGTCAAACATTTGAAATCGTTTTTTAAAACGGTTAAAGACAATGGACTTGTTCTTTCACTTTCCAAATGCAGCTTGTTTCAAGCTAAAGTTCGGTTTCTTGGATTAATTATATATCGCGGACTCATACGGCCAATTGATAGAGCTATTCAATTTGCCGACATATTCCCAGATAAAATTACCCATAAAACCCAACTGCAGAGGTTTCTGGGCTCGCTCAATTATATTGGCAAGCTCTATAAAAACCTCAGGAAAATTTGTAAACCTCTCTTTCAGCGTTTGCAAGACAATCCTCCTCCATGGACTGACATTCATACTTCTGTCGTCCAACAAGTTAAAAAATACATCAAGGCCTTGCCCTGTCTTGGTATTTCCAATGATTTTGCATTTAAAATAGTTGAAACTGACGCCTCTGATATTGGTTTTAGAGGTATTCTCAAGCGAAAGTTAACTCCAGATTCCCCAGAACAAATCGTCTGTTTCCATTCCGGTGCATGGAATAGTACACAGTTAAATTACAGCACTATTAAAAAAGAAATACTTTCTCTTGTATTATGTATTAATAAATTTCAAATTGATTTATTAAATCAAAAATTTTTAGTTCGAATTGACTGCAAATCTACAAAATATGTGTTAGAAAAAGATGTTGAAAACATAGCTTCTAAACACTCCTTTGCTAGATGGCAAGCCCTTTTAAGTATCTTTGATTTTGATATTGAATACATAAAAGGCAGTAACAATTCCATTCTTGATTTTCTCGCTCGGGAATTTATTAACACAGGTACCGTGCATCCTTCATGTGTATCCGCGGTGCATCATCCTCTCATGGTCCGGGTCGCCCTACTGGCCCAAGTAATCAGCCAAAAGGAGCCTTGGTTCCTCATCCAGTAAACCCAATTTACCAAACTAGTAACAAGTTCACTATCCTTGGGACAATGCCCAAGCCCTATAGTTCAGCTTTAGCTAGTAACCCAATTCCAGTTGACCCTTTTCAGTCCAAAGCCTCTAGTCCAAATCCCAGTAATCCTCCCTCTGAGTGCATGCTTAGATGGACCAATTTCTTATTTCATATTGAACCTCATATGAAACCCAGAAATGACCCAGTCAAATTGACCACCCAGTTCTTTCCGTCTGGTTGGCATTTCATGCCCCTTGCTCCTTATAAATCCCTTGTGTATTATAAGGACATTCTTGTTGAAACAGAGTCAATCTTTATTAAACCCATTTATGCCAACAATGATAAAGCCAAAGTTCTTTACCATTCGTTATATATTAAACAGTTTATTCAGATGTCCGAATGGGGAAAACATCTCTCTGATCTTATGCAGCTTTCTAATCAAGATAACTCTTTATGTTATTATGATTACATGGAAGCTTGGTATAAAGTTTTTCTCCATCAAAATGAGTCACACAGTCATTCTTGGTTTGTTCAGTTCGATCATAAGTTCAAAAGTCATTTCCATATTGGTTTTCGCATTGGTGGTCGAGATTTGGTTCTACCTATGACCTTCTTCCTGACCCCCTGAAAGTCCAACTCAATCATTTTTGCAATCACAAAAAAATTGATCCAGCATATGAAGGTGTCCCAGTCCTTCTCCAGTTTGTAAGTAAATATAAGATTCCCTGGATTCTTCAATGGGAATATCACATTCAACCCCCAACCAGTGAAATTAGTCACAATGCATCTCCTACGTCCCCTTCTGCAGATCCTTTTCCTCTAGTTACTCGTAAATGGTTTGTCAAATGGTGGGACAAATTTGATGTCAATAGAATTATAGGTCAAGTCCAGTTAGAATTTCATGCTTCTCCTCTCAAGGTTCTCCCAGTCTCTACAACAGAACTGTCTAGTCAAAAATCAAAAGAGTCAAGTGTCAGTAAAAAATCAAAAGAGTCTAGAGTCAGTCCCACTGGTTCATCTTGTTCCCGTAGCATATCTGATTTCAAAGATTGCTCTCGAAAAGAATTAAAGTTAATAGCACATGCATTGAATAAAAGAATTGATGAATTGAATGAAGAAGCCTCTGCAGGTTCTTCATCGAATTCCCACAGTTACTATGAAGAAGATGATGACCCTTATGGCACCATCAACCTACAGGATGCTCAGGACCCATTTGCCTGACATTTCTCATAAGTCACATGCACCTGCTCCCTGCAGCCAGTCAAAAGATGCCCTCAGCCGAAAGCAGATTCATCTTTTCCACCGAAAGCATCTTCTTTCCACCGAAAGCATCTCTCAAGTCAAAAGTTATGGCCATTTTGTCAAAAGTTGCCAGACGCGTCAATGAATAGTAAAAAAGTCAGCACTGTTCATGAATAGTAATTTTTGTCTGTAATCATTTATTTTGTAATAGTAACTTTGTAATAGTTCTTTCCTTATTCTATAAAAGAAAACTGAACTTAGTTATTGAGGCAGACTTCGAAAGACTCTGAGCTCCTTCTCAGATTAATCTTTAGCCTCCACCGCTGTTAAGCCCTTCTTAGCCCCCTTTCTACTCTTCTACATTTCTTAATGTTTTAAGTAAGTCAAGTCAATTCAACTTGTATAATCAGTTTGTATATTTGTAAACAGTTTTAATTTCAATCAATAAAATCATATTTATATTTTTAGTAATTATATTGTGTTCATCTGCACCTCTGTTTCACTTTGATTCATATTATCTGCTTCCGCCCCAAAATGGTATCAGAGCCAAGTTGTTTCATTTCTAGTTGTCAGTAAGATGTTTGCATCTATTCATCTACAACTGTTTTCAAAATTTCTGTTTTATTCTTATTCGGAAGTCACCTGATTTACTGTAGTCCACCTTGTTCGTGTCAAACCTTTGTAAGTCTCTTGGGTGAGCAGTGTAGGTTTTTGAAAATGTTAGATAATTTTCAGATGGAACAGTAAAAATAAGTTTTGAACGCAGTAAAAGACCGATTATTATTGAAGACTCGGCTAGTACTATAGCATCTTCAAGAAGAGACACTGAAATTCTTAATAACCCTTCTTTAAGAGATCTTAAATTAAAAGGTATTTTACATCATGGTCAAGCTAGTCACCCATGTTACACTCAAAAGGATCTAGTTGAAGAAGAGAGTTCTTCCTCTCCTACTCCTTCTGAGCTTCTCACTCAGTCTGATTTTGAAATTCCCATTAACAATCAGTTAAGATTTATTAAAAAAGATTTTATTCTTGAATGGGATAATCTTGTATAGGATTTTAATTCTAAAAATAATAAAGAAAAAAGACATTTATTTCGTTCAAACCACCCAACAGAAAAGGAGCGAGATAAAATTGTTAATAGATGGAAGCGATTTATAAAAAATGATTGAGTTGGACTTTCAAGGGGTCAGGAAGAAGGTCATAGGTAGAACCAAATCTCGACCACCAATGCGAAAACCAATATGGGAAATGACTTTTGAATTTATGATCGAACTAAACAAACCAAGAATGACTGTGTGACTCATTTTGATGGAGGAAAACTTTATACCAAGCTTCCATGTAATCATAATAATAAAAAGAGTTATCTTGATTAGAAAGCTGCATAAGATCAGAGGGATGTTTTCCCCATTCGGACATCTGAATAAACTATTTAATATATAACGAATGGTAAAGAACTTTGGCTTTATCATTGTTGGCATAAATGGGTTTAATAAAGATTGACTCTGTTTCAACAAGAATGTCCTTATAATACACAAGGGATTTATAAGGAGCAAGGGGCATGAAATGCCAACCAGACGGAAAGAACTGGGAGGTCAATTTGACTGGGTCATTTCTGGGTTTCATATGAGGTTCAATATGAAATAAGAAATTGGTAAGACGTATTGAAAAAGTTTTATCGACAACCAAATCTATAGAGAACAAGAGACTTACACTGCTCACCCAAGAGACTCATACCTATGTTCAAAAACCTACACTGCTCACCCAAGAGACTTACAAAGGTTTGACACGAACAAGGTGGACTACAGTAAATCAGGTGACTTCCGAATAAGAATAAAAGAGAAATTTTGAAAACAGTTGTAGATGAATAGATGCAAAAATCTTACTGGCAACTAGAAATGAAACAACTTGGCTCTGATACCATTTTGGGGCGGAAGCAGATAATATGAATCAAATTGAAACAGAGGTGCAGATGAACACAATATAATTACTAAAAATATGATTTTATTGATTAAAATTAAAATTGTTTACAAATATACAAACTGATTATACAAGTAGAATTGACTTGACTTACTTAAAACATTAAGAAATGTAGAAGAGTAGAAAGGGGGCTAAGAAGGGTTTAACAGCGGTGGAGGCTAAAGATTCATCTGAAAAGGAGCTCAGAGTCTTTCGAAGTCTGCCTCAATAACTAAGTTCGGTTTCCTTTTATAGAATAAGGAAAGAACTATTACAAAGTTACTATTACAAAATAAATGATTACAGACAAAAATTACTATTCATGAACAGTGCTGACTTTTTTACTATTCATTGACGCGTCTGGCAACTTTTGACAAAGTGGCCACAACTTTTGACTTGAGAGATGCTTTCGGTGGAAAGAAGATGCTTTCGGTGGAAAAGACGAATTTGCTTTCTGCTGAGGGAATCTTTTGACTGGCTGCAGGGAGCAGGTGCATGTGACTTATGAGAAATGTCAGGCAAATGGGTCCTGAGCATCCTGTAGGTTGATGGTGCCATTAGGGTCATCATCTTCTTCATAGTAACTGTGGGAATCCGATGAAGAACCTGCAGAGGCCTCTTCATGCAATTCATCAATTCTTTTATTCAATGCCTGTGCTATTAACTTTAATTCTTTTCAAAAGCAATCTTTGAAATCAGATATGCTACGGGAACAAGATGAACCAGTGGGACTGACTCTAGACTCTTTTAATTTTTTACTGACACTTGACTCTTTTGATTTTTGACTAGACGGTTCTGTTGGGAGAACCTTGAGAGGAGAAGCAGGAAATTCTAACTGGACTTGACCTACAATTCTATTGACATCAAATATGTCCCACCATTTTACAAACCATTTACGAGTAACTAGAGGAAAAGGATCTGCAGAAGGGGACGTAGGAGATGCATTGTGACTAATTTCACTGGTTGGGGCTTGAATGTGATATTCCCATCGAAGAATCTAGGGAATCTTATATTTACTTACAAACTGGAGAAGGACTGGGACACCTTCATATGCTGGATAAATTTTTTTGTGATTGCAAAAATGATTGAGTTGGACTTTCAGGGGGTCAGGAAGAAGGTCATAGGAAGAACCATATATATATATATATATATATATATATATATATATATAGAATAACCTAAACACATAACATATAACCCTATCAGTCTATAACACACATAAGACTCGGTATCAAGTCAAACTATTGCAGTCTGAGTTGAACCCGACACAAAACTGACATCCCGACGGTCTAGTCAGACTTTTATCGAGTCTAAGTTCAATTAAACTCTGCCTAAACACTTAACAATTAACTCAGATAATTTTAATAACAGTCAAAATATTTTTTTAAGTCTCATAATAATTTTCACATAATTATTATCATTTATTATAATTTTTCAATCGTTAAACTCGTATTTAAATAAATTAAATACCACTTGATTCTTTTATCATTAATATTTATTTATTATCAAATATTAATGAAATATATGTCATAATATTATAATATATTTATAATATCACAAAGTATTTTTAATACCTTAAAATTATATTTATATGATTTTTAAACAATTAAATTCATTATCCGATAATAGCTATTAATATTAAATTATTAATATTTTCATGACAAAATATCAAAAGTTATATTTTATAACTTAAAATATTTTTCTAACACTTAAATCATTTTTATATGATTTATAAAACATTAATTCTATTTTTCTTTAATTTATTTAATACATTTATTAAATAAACTAATTATCATTAACATTAATTAATTAATAAAATTTATAACAAAATATTAAAAATCATCAAAAATAACTTAAAATATTTTCTAATATCATAATATAATTTTTCATGATTTTTTATGAATTAAAACTATTTTTAAACAATTTATTTAATATTATAATTAAATAAATTAAATACCATTTATATTCTAAAAATATTAAATATTTATGAAATATACTCAAAATAGTTAAAAACTATTTATCAGACTTTAAACTAATTTTTCAGAATTTATTATGTATTTTTAATAATAAAAATATATTTTTTTCTATTTTTAATTAATTTTCAGAAATTCAGTAAATAAATAATAATAAAACCGTCGCTAAAGGGCCCTATAGCGACAGAGCCGTCGCTATAGGTGTTCTTGGTGTTCTTGGGCTAAACCCAGAACTTCATGGTCAGTTGACAGGGTGGTTGGTTTGACTAACTTTTGATCCTTGTTCTTGTGGTGTTCTGTGTTAGATAAAGTGTGTAGATTGTAGTATACGTGCAATTCTACAACTACAAATTAAGATCATGGCCAAAATATTTCACCAGTAAGAGATCTAAGCAACTAAATATCATGTCAGAGCTGTTCTTCATTTCTGGGTTTTCCAGAAATGAAGAACAGTTGCTAGGCCTTATTTTGTAGCTTCATTACTTGGAATCTAGGTCTGTTTTGGGTGATATAAAGGTTCATTCATGTAGAGTACATATCAAAGTACAATTCTATAACCTTAACTCAACTTAAAAACATCAAAAACGCAAGATCTGGACTGGTCAAACTAAGGGTCACGAACTGTTCTTGAAGATTCTGGGTTTTCCAGAATCTTCATCCAGCCAGTTTGTCAACGTGGTTTTGACCACTCATACTTTGGCTTCTGTTACGAATTAGGGTAGTCTAAAGGCATGGATATGCAGTACTGATACCAGTATACAAGATAAAATCAATAACGTGGCCAAAACCTTAACACACTGCATGATCTAGGTCCTTAAAAATGTTGTCAGACTTTCTGGGAATTTCTGGGCTGCCCAGAAAGCAGTCTTCGTGATCGGTCAACGGTCTTTGACCGGTAATATCTCTTAATATATTCATGATCTGGCCGTGTTTCTTGTTTCATAGTATAGTCTACATGACATAGAACACATGTACAACTTAAAACATAACAAATCAAAAACAGATAACGATCTATGGGCCCTGACATATTACTGTCAGGCCACTATTTCAAGTTTTTTCCAGCTTTTCAAAAATGCTAGATTCGAGGACTTTGATGTTATGGATCTTGAATTTTACAACCCAGATCACTTATAGACACCCTAATATACAACTTTAACCAATCAATTACAACATCTAACAACAAATCATAAGATTTCAAATTTTGAAAGTTTATACCTTTCTAGCTTGGATTTTTGATTTCTAACTTATGATCTTATTCCTGGCTTGCTAATACTTGATCATGGCTCAACATTTAACTCTCTCTCACTCTAGATTTTCGAAAGTTAGAGAGAGAAGGGACTTGGAGAGAATGCTAAGTAAAGTAAGTATTTCTTACTTTTTAAGTTATACAATTTGATTCAATGTATCAATTATTGCTAGGTGGCAAGATTGGCTGATCTTTTAAGATAATAAGCACATGGGATAAACATAGAGTGATGACTCACCAAGATTTCACAAATCTTTTGCTTAAATTTTAAGAAAAGGGCATTTTGGTCTTTTTCTTTTAATTTTAATGGTATTCTAGTAAATGGTCAAACCCTTAGGGTTTAGGGTTTGGTTAGGGTTTAGGGTTTGAACCCTCAAGTTTAACAAATTTTGATTTTTCTAAAATTCCAATTTAGGTTTCCAAAAATAGAAATTTAATATTTCTAACTTATAATTAGGATTTACTAATTATATTAAAATTTCTAATCGTAACTCAAGCTTGCTAATTAGGATTATTATTTCCTAATTAAAATTGCTAATTAAGCAATTAGGGTCAAAATCACGGATTAGGGTTTATAACCCAAAATTAGGGTTTCTAATAAAAAAATAATTTTTCTAAATATAGAAATTAGATTTCGTAATTAGATTAGGGTTTTCTAACCGAACGTTGACGTTCTTAATATATACTTAGGGTTTTATACAGATATCGATTATCTGGTCAACCCTTGACCCTTAACCACATCATGTATACATATACACATAACATAGTCACGTATTTCCTTAATCCTGAATAATTCACCTAAATCCTTCACAAAATTTTGAATTCCTCAAAATTGCTTCTTAAAAATATCAAACGCATACACTAATTTTCTGTATAGGTTCTAATATTGAACCTTAAATCAATTAATAAAAATTTTAAAAATATTCAAAATTCTCGGGTTGTCACATAATTATTCTTCAATAACTGAACAAATAGCTATGAAGTACTATGAAACATTGGATAACATTTTTCATTCTCATAAAACAATTCCGAAGTACATACAATAACTTAGGAATTCTGAGTAGGTCAAAAGACCATGAACATTCTCTTTAGTTTTCATTCATGAAAAAGGACAACGCATCACTAAGTCTGTAAGTCCGATATATCTTACAAGCACTTCTAGGTGATCAACCTATAGTACTCTATATTGATCAATACTCATTCGTTAAATGTATTTATATTTAAGTTTTGGCAACCTCACGTGCCCATCGAATAATCGATGTAAAATACATTTGTTTATTGATACTCAGGCTTACCTTTGAATCTGTACCAAACAATTGGCATATGATAGCGTTATCAATTCTATATCGAAAGACTTGTAAACAAATCAATCAAACTCTTAAGATTAGTCTAACCGAGTTAAAGCTGGCATCGACCCTTTTGTAAAACAATGCATGCATCTCATATCATGAATCACAGAAAACTTGGCTAACTCGAAAGTTAGACAAGCATCAAGAAAACTTACCTTCAAGCGTCTTCAAAAACATATTCAACAATTCTTGGTCTTTACAGTCTCTACATGATATATTCACATAGCACACTGTAATTAGCTACCAAATAATCTAATCACATTATTTTACCAACTTCTTTCTCTTCTATAACTTAACCGAATTTATTTCATTAATAAAACTCGTTTACAGTTACTTATCCTTCTTTACGGCTTATTAATGTTCATCGTTTCATTACTAATAAACCACGTTCAATTCCTAAGATCATCACTATATATGTGATATAGGAATGGTCTTAACATGCATCTTAAGTATATACACTTGCCCCATAATTGTCTTGCAACATTGGGTTCAAAAATATAACTCATCATTCTGTTCCCCTGTCTCGGCGCTGCGGCGCCATCCTCAGGTTTACCATTGGCGCTGCGGCGCCAACTAACAGTAGCTAACCCCATGTCTCGGCACTGTAGCGCGAGACTTACTATACAAGAGTGGCGTAGCGGCGCGACTCTGCAATGTCTACTCTCTCCACCTGGCGCTGCGGCACGAGGAGCACAGGCTTGGGCGGCTCTACGGCGCCGACCCTGAGCCTTGGAAATTTCTAAGTCTTTTTTAGTTCAATTCTTTTCGGACTCCTAACTTGGTCGTTATAAGTCGGAATGGGCACGTTCATAAGCCGTTATCTTACATATCTCATGTACTTTGATTTCACTCAGATAAAAGCTGTTTTTAAATTCGTTAACAATGAATTCACTATTTAACGTTCCATTACGCGTTCGTTTAACGTTCGTGAGCGTTCATAACTCGTTTCTTCGTTTTAAGTAGGAATTCGACGATTCTTGAGTCCACGACTCTCAAATACGTTGTTCTACGTTATGCCATCTAAAACCAAGGTTTCCAAGTTAAATGACAACTTTTGACTACTAATCTGAAAATTCTACGTTTTTAACATTTAACGCCTAATCTCGTAAATTTCACCATAACTTCGTTACTTGAGTTTTATACGCCAAATCAAATGGAATCAATCCATTGATTCATTATCTACATCCTAACCAAATAAGATGCACATACCCTATGATGGTTTTCAATTTGTCCATCAACAACCAAATTAACGCTTAACGGTTTTATTCGATTAAAACGTACTTAAACGCTTATGAATCCTAATCATACATGACTTATAATGGTTTAATCCACTAATTGCCATCCTTATTACTCCGGAAGAGACATGCTCCACCAATTCATACTTCTCTACGAAAAAGAAATAGAAAAGGATCGAAGACTAATGTTTACGTAATATTACCTTAACCTTCTTCACGTTCTTGAATAAAGCTTGTATGTATTGCTTGGATTGCTCTTGATTACTTGTTAAAGCTCTTTTTCTCTCTCTCAATATATTGGTCAAGTTTGGTAAAACACCAAATGAACAATTCTAGCTTCCTATTTATAGAAAAATCTAATGGAGGGCAAAATGGTCAACTTGCCAACCTCCTTACTTATTCATTGCTTAGCCACCAAGTAAAGCTACTTTACTTAGTGACCAAGTGGCCGACCCACATGGCACATGGGTTGCCCCATGGGTTTTACCCATCCGGTGACCAATCGGTTCGATCCGCAGTTTGGTTTCTTGGTTTGGGCCTTAGAATTAAATTCAAATTGGGCCTATCTTGGGCTTGATTTCACAATGCATTGGGCTTGATATAATCGAAGTCCAATTAGATTCTACAAAGTTCATAAACTCAAAGTCCATTAAGACTAATTGTATTCTACTTGTACATTTCTCGTATTTTCTTCGTATATAGTTCGTACGATATTCATATCTAACACTTAAGTTTTAAGTCCACAGGCGAAAACTTCGTTTGCCATAACTGAAATATTATTGAATATTCCATTACGTCTTAGTTTTCTATCATTACGCGTTTCTCAGAAATTCAAACTTAATCTCCGAGTAGAAACGGATGAATAGTGTTTTTACAAAAATTTCTCGGAAAGCCATTATTTTCGTCTTGGAAATTCAAAACAATTAATCCAAGCACATAGCCAGAATACTAACCACATCCACACATTCTAGGTCATAGAACGACCTTCAAATATTTTACTCACATAAATAAACAATTAAATTCATTTAATTCAAATAATCAAATTAAATTTATTTTCGATTTTCTTGGGCGTTACAATAGTAATTGAGGCCTTTGATACTTCCATTTTATTATGTGTTCGGCTTGATTGCTTTTATTATTTTCGAGATGTGAAGCATCTTCGAAAAAATATAATACATAGCAGTGCCAAACTCCTTGTGGGCATGAGAGCCATCAAAGGAAATTCAAACACTGTGAATAATTTATAAGCTGGTTGCATCAAAAAATATCCATCACGGGAACCAAATCTAGATTCAGGAACTGAATATGTGATCACATGATTCCTAGACTCACATGATGATGCAGTATGTACAAAAGCTGTAAACAATTATATATATATATATATATATATATATATATATATATATATATATATATATATATATGAACGATCAACTGCCACGAAGTAAACTCCAGACAAGACTGGAAATGTATATATATATATATATATATGAACGATCAACTACCACGAAGTAAACTCCAGGCAGGACTAGAAATGTAATATATATATATATATATATATATATATATATATATATATATAAGCGGTAAACGCACCGAATATTACATTCGGGCTCAATCGAGATAACTCGATAATAATACATGTGATGCCCCCAAAATAGGTATACATTACCCATTCTGAGTTGTCAAATATATGGTACAGAAATAAATACAACTTCATTAATATAATTGTCGTGCAAAATACGACAACACATATACTGTGAGTTTAAATACAAATATTATCTAATAGACGGTATTAAAACTCAAAAAGAGTCCTCATTACAATTATTGATATATTATTTTACAAAAATAGTGAGGACTGCTAAAACAACTTTCTAGAACCATCACTCTATACCCCAACTAGTTCTCGCTATATTCTCGCCTCCTGAGAAAAATAGAACAAAAAGGAAAAAGGGTGAGCTCAACTAGCCCAGTAAAGAATATTATGACTAAGATAATGTAGAACAAATTATCCTTAGTCCTCAACAGGGAAACATCTGACAGAATACAATAGACAACAAGTTTTAGATCAACAACTGCAGTGGAAACAACAATTCATTAGAAGAGTTAAGTAGAGAATGAAATCTACTATCATCTATGAATTTAAAAGTCTATCATCAATATTTTATCCATATAACATCAATCATCAAATATTCATCTTTGCACTACAAGCCGAAGATATTCATTTGTATCACCAGTTAGTCATGTTCATCTCAACACATGTCCATTTTTGCCCTACGGGCCAAAGATATTCATCAAATAATCATTCATCTTTGCAGTACATGCCAAAGATATTCAGTTATATCACTATTTAGGACTGAGGATGATAAAAATATTTTTAAGAAAACGAATCTAGAGAGATAAAAATACAAAGATTAAGGATTCGTACTTCAGTTTATCTAAGTTCAAAAATACTCCATAATAATCAATTGTGGAGAAGAATTCAAAAATGAAGATCAAAACATAGATCCAATCAAAGATAGGAACCATAACAGATAATCTTGGACACAAAAGAAAATTTAATTTTTCTGTGAATAGTGTCGTATTCGTGAATAGTATCGTATACGTGAATAGTGTCGTATACGGTGAATAGTAATCCCGACACTAAAAGTTAGAAATTCTACAAGAAAAATTATCATACTTCGTGAATAGTTCGTGAATAGTAACGCGTGAATAGTAACGCGTGAATAGTAACGCGTGAATAGTAACTCATGAATAGTAACTCATAAATAGTAACCCCGACATGAAAAGGTAAAAATTTCATAATAAAATTCATACCAAGTATAATGATATTGAAAGAAATAATATCATTTACGAAAAAATTACATCCATTACCTCAAAAGAATAGTATTTCTGACTGGAATATCATATATAACGCTGGAAAAAACTTGCTCCGTATAGCAACACTCAAAGTATCAAAATACTCACAAAAATACGCTCGATAATATAGAGAGAGAAAACTTCAGATTGTAGTGTAATTTTCAATTCTAACCTAAGCACCTATTTATAGGAAAATGCTTAGAACACCAAAGTAGAAAATTTAATAAATAATAATATTTATTAAAAATTTTCCTGCGCCCACCTTAGAAATCTGAATTCAGCATTTTGCAACAACAAGTGGGGCCCACTAACACACAAAACATATTTTAAATATTTTTTGTAATAAAATCAATTCAGACCCAATATTTCAGAACTTCAATAATTCATAATAAATAGCCTTTTTATCAGAAAAATTTGAATCTTATGTCCATTCCATAGAAAATTCAATTCTCTACAACTTTATAGATTTAAATTTTTTCAAATTCCAAACAAAAATGACCGAAATTCACATACGGACGATTTTGCAGGCTATAATCAAATTTCAGTAAAAAATGGGGCCCATCAACATGTTTAACATGTGTTTAGCATTTATTGTAACAAAAATACTCTTCCTCCTCATTTATTCATATGTCACACATTCATTATAAAAATATCACCATTATTATATTATTATATTATCCCATTATATATTTATAATGTAATATAATAATATATTTGAATATATTATTTTATCAGAAAAGATAAAATATCAATTTTCAACAATTGTCACTTTTCTAAAAATTTCTCCATTTATATCCACATAAAATAAATATTTTCCTTATCATATATATCAATAATTAATTATTCACAAATAATATTACAGAATCACAATAATGACAACCAGGTCGTTCTCAGGAAAGAGAGGGCCTTCCGGTAAAGATTTCTCCTTACTGGCGCGTAATTAAATAACCTCTCCTAGACAGAACTTCCTTAGACATTGTCAATAATGCTATCTAATAATATTATTCAAATACTATAAATTATTGATCTGATAATTTAAAATATTGTGCAATGACAATTATTGAATCAACAATATAAAATATCAACGTAGCAATTATTGAATCAATAAAATAAAATATTGAACAGTAATTACTGTAACAATTATTGAGTAGTGACTTCTTATATAATAATCAATAATTAGTGTAATACTGCGTGCTACTGTGCAACACCGCGTATTACTGTATTTTAACCACATGGTATTCTAACAGTGCTAACGGTAATAACTATGCCGTTATTTATAAAACTCATACTTGTCATTTTCTTCATCCGACAGTTTTCCGTTATGGGGCCCACAAATAGTTGCGCTGTCATATGAATATTCCCAGACAGCAAGAATATTCCACGACCAAACGAATATTCCCCGACAACAATGAACATTTTATAACCACTTACTTATTTTATAAAATTTGCACATTTCACCCATAACCAAAATATTATATCAAATTAATACCTTATTATTCAAAATAATAATTAGAGGAAATTTGATTTTATTTATAAAAAGTTGGGGTCTTACAATACATATATAAGTGTGTATTTATTTATATATATATATATATATATATATATATATATATATATATATATATATAAACGCCACGGATCGACGATCCGGGCATAGGCACACAACACAACTCTCAACGTGAATAACTGTGTGTGAATAAAAGTGGAGAAAGGCTTTAAGAAAGGTGAGGTGTCTTACAGTGGGCTGCCAAGAAGACTTCAAATAGCTTTAAATGAATGAATACTCAGTTTCCATCGGTAAAATATAGTAAAACACAAGCTTATAGGTGTTTGGAAAGAGAAAACACTCAGTTTAAAGTGTGTACATAGCAAAATAGACAGGGCTTCCTCGCCTTTTCTCTCTTCAAAATGGCCACCCCAAACCCTCTATTTATAGAGTCAGGAGCCCCACCTCTCAAAGTACGTGCACGCATGCAACGCATTTGTTCGCTTGAACCTTCATAACTTTCAATTCAGGCATCCGATTGAGGCGTATAATACCTTTTTGGAATGCTGTTGTCGAGAGCTACACAATGACATGAGACAAGAGGTTGTACGAAGCTGGAAAGATGGGTCCATGCCCAGATCTTTAGGTCTTCAAATTCTATCTGGTGTGCTATCTTGTGTAGTAGTCACTCGGGATTTGAGCTATGGTTCTTGTAGGACACTTTTGTGTAGAATGTGGTGTAAAATGATGCTGAGATGGCGTGATTATGGAATCGAGGTGGCAAAATGATGGTTTTTCCCCTCACCAAGGTTATCTCTGGCTTTGGGCTGATTTAGCAGTCGTTGCTCAGAGTTATCTTTGAGATTGGGCTGTTGTGAGTAATGAATGTCCTCAGGGTTGTCTCTGAGGTGTGCCTGACTTCCCGTGGTTATCTCCGGGGTTAGAACTGAGTGCCTCGGGGTTATCTCCGAGGTTGAAGCTGACTTCTGGGACTTAAAACGACCTTTTTCGGGGTTATCTCCGGAACTGCAACTGCATTTCTCGAAGTTGTCTCCGAGGTTAGAACTGAAACTCCCAGGGTTGTCTCCAGGACTGAAACTGAGTATCTTGGGGTTGTCTCCAAAATGGAAGACGGGGCTGTCTCTGGGATTGAGCTGATTTGACTTCCAGGGTTATCTCAAGAAGACGATTCTGCCCTCATGCAAGGTTAGTAACAGGAATGTGACGCCCCCAAAATAGGTATACAACACCCATTCTGAGTCGCCAAATACATGGACAGAAAGCAAACTACAACTTCAATAATACAATTATCGTGCAAAATACGACAACACATACTGTGAGTTTAAATACAAATATTGTCTTCTAGACAATATCCACACTCAAATAAGTCCTCAATACAATTATTCAAACACTATTTTACAGAAATAGTGAGGACTGCTAAAACATCTTTCTAGAACCATCACTCCATACCCCGACTAGATCCTGCTATGTTCTCACCTCCTGAGAAGAAAAAATGGAACAAAAAGGAAAAGGGTGAGCTCAATTAGCCCAGTAAAGAATATTATGACTAAGATAATATACAACAAATTATCATTAGTATTCAACAGGGAAAAATCTGATAGAATATAATCGACAACAAGTTTTAGATCAACAACTACAACGGAAACAGCAAACCATTAGAAGAGTCAAGTAGAGAATGAATTATACTATCTTCTAAGATTTAAAAGTCCATCATCAATATATTATCCCTGTAACATCAATTAATAATCATCTTTATCCAAATATTCATATTTGCACTACAGGTCAAAGATATTCATTTGTATCACCTGTCAGTCATGTTCATCTCAACACCTATTCATCTTTGCACTACAGGCCAAAGATATTCATCAAGTAATCATACATCTTTGCACTACAGGCCAAAGATATTCAGTAATATCATCATTTAGGACTGAGGATGATGAAAAATATCTTAAAGAAAACGAATCCAGTGAGACAGAAGGAAAAATAGTAGGGATTCATATAACAGTTTATCCAAGATCAATAATACTTCATAATAATCAATTGTGAAGCAGAATTCAAAAATAAAGATCAAAACATGGATACAATCAAAGATAGTAACCATAATAGACATCTTGGACAAAAAGGGAAAATTTTATTTTTCGGTGAATAGTGTCGTATTCGTGAATAGTGCCGTATACGTGAATAGTAACGTATACGTGAATAGTAACTCCGACACAAAAAGTTTTAAATTTGATAAAAACTCATGTTGATATTTCAGCATAATGATATTGAAGAAAATAATATCATTTAAGAACAAAATAATATCCCTTACCTCAAAATATCAGTACTTCTGGTCGAAATACCGGTATAAGGCTGAAAGAAACTTGCTCTGATGAATAGAAACTCTCAAAGTATCTAAATACTCACAAAATACACTCAATAATCTAGAGAGAGAAAGAGAGAAAACTTGTTTCTGGTGTAATTTTCAATTCTAACTTAGCCCTCTATTTATAGGAAAATGTTAGCACGCCGAAGCAGACTTAACCTGCAACCTAATGGTTTTACCTGCTACTATTTCCACACACCACATTTGAATAAAAATCTTAGCACATTTTTTCACCAACCATAAGTGGGGCCCACCAATTCTAGAATTTTCTATCAAAATGATAAACTCCAAAAATTCAACAATTTCTGAACCAGTCATCTCGTAAAATTCATAATAAATCATACGTTCATTTTTAACGGTTCAAAATTTGTGGACATATGCTCAACTTATATATGTATAACATATCCAAAAATTACCACGATCCAACGGTCGGATTAAAAATTATAACCCCCATAAAATATATCAAAAATCCTAATTTTTAATACCTCCATTCCGACAAAAATACTGATAAAAACATCAACATAACTCCTTCATTTTTAACCACAAAAATATATCCCTCATTTATATCCACATAAAATAAATATTTCCTTATCATATGAATCAATAATTAATTATTCACAAATAATATTACAGAATCACATTTATGACAACCAGGCCGTTCCCAGGAAAGAGGGGGCTTTCCAATAAGGATTTCTCCTTACTGGCGCGCAATTAGATGACCAAAACTCTCCTTAGACAGAACTTTCTAGACATTGCCAATAATGTTATCTAATAATATTATTCAAATAATATGAATTATTGATCTGATAAAGAAAAATACTATGCAGCAACAATTATTGAAACAACAATAATATAAAATATCAATGCAGCAATTATTGAATCAATAAAATAAAATATTGAATAATAACTACAGTAACAATTATTGAGTAGTGTCTTCCTTCGTAAGAATCAATAATTCTAAAATACTGTGCAATCCGTGTGCTACTGTGCAACCACGCGTATTACTGTATTTTAATCACTGGGTATTGCAACAGTATTAACGGTAACAACTACGCCGTTATTTATAAATAACTTATACTTGTCGTTTTCTTCATTCAATCGCTTTACGTTATGGGGCCCGCACAAGGATGCGC
Organism: Panax notoginseng; assembly: GCA_016801055.1. Classification (NCBI taxonomy): domain Eukaryota; kingdom Viridiplantae; phylum Streptophyta; class Magnoliopsida; order Apiales; family Araliaceae; genus Panax; species Panax notoginseng. Next base: position 43,954,376 of record CM029018.1, on the reverse strand, counting down.
CGTCGTACGAATATTCTCCGACAGTAAGAATATTGCACGACCAAACGAATATTCCCCGACAAAATGAATATTTTATAACCACTTGCTTATTTTGCAAATTTTGCACATTTCACCCATAACCAAAGTATTATATCAAATTAACCCCTTATTATTCACAATAATATTTAGGGAAAATTTGATTTTATTCATTAATAAGTTGGGGTCTTATAAGGAATGCAAAATTTCAAGTGTCTAAGATGCCCCTCTTTATCATATTTATGTAGTGTAATGGCATGGATAGGATAAAGAATACGAAACACTTGAAATGTGACAGGATAATCATGATGCAATGTTGTAGACACTCGAAATTTTCTGCACACCTGTTACTGACATTGCAGGAAGGCAGATTCGTCTTTCAGACATAACCCTAGAAGAAAGCTCATATCCAGTCCGGATACTACCGGAAGCTCAGTCTCAACCCCAGAACACACATCGGGAGCATCAGTTCTAACCTCAGAGATACAGTTCCAATATCGAAAAATCCACCGGAGAAGGCCGATTCATCCCGGAGATAATCTCGAGATATTCAGTCTCAGTCCCAACACTGGGAGTGGCAGATTCCAACCTTGGAGATAACCCCAAGGAAGGCAGTTGCAGTTCCAGAGATAACCCGGAAATGCTTGTTTTAAATGTATGCAATCAGCTTCAACCTCGTCGCTTACACCGAGGCACTCAGTACAAGGCCCGGTTATAACACCGGGAAGACAGGCACACCTCAAAGATGACACTAAGGACCTTCAACACTTATAGCAGTCCAATCTCAGAGATAACCCTTAGCAACGTCTGCTTTATCAACCCAAATCGGAGATAACCCCTGTGAGGGGCAAAGTCGTCATCTTGCCACCTTGATGCCACATCATGCCGTCTCAATATTTCAGAAATACATTTTTACACAGTAATATCCCACAATAACCAAGGAAGACTGGAGGGCATAGTCCCATCTTCCTGACTTCGTATAACCTCTAATCCCATGTCATTGCGTAACTATCGACAACGACGATCCAAAAATAGGTCTTATACACCTCAGTCTGATGCCCGGATTGAAGTTCAAAAAGTTCGAGCGAATATCACGTTGCATGCATGCACGTACTTCGAGACGGCAGGACCAGCGAAGACTGGGGCACCCCGGGCAGCCGCAGGTACATCTGCGGCTAGCCGAAGGTACACCTGTGGCTCCCCCCTCTATAAATAAAGGGCTTGGGGTGGCCATTTTGTAAGAGAAAAAGGCGAGGAAGCCCTGTCCAATTTGCTCTGTATACACCCTAAACTGAGTGCTTTCTCATTTTAAACACTTGTAAGCTCATATATAGCTACTTTTTACCGGCGGGAGCCGAGTGTTCATCCACTTAAAGCTATAAAAGCCTTCTTTGGTAGCCCACTGTAAGCCTTCTTACACAATTTAAAGCCTTTCTCTTCATCTTTGCACACACTATTCTTCACGTTGAGAGTCGTGTTGCATGTGTATGCCAGAACTTCGGTCCGCGATTTCATTTCAGTTTATATATATATATATATATATATATATATATATATATATATATATATATATATATGGACTAACATTATCGAGTTATGCCTCTATTGAGCCTAGACTTATGTCTGGAGCGTTTAATTATTTTTATATATTTACTTATATATATAAACTATGTGTCGAACTATGTTCGATGAGCCTAGATTTTACATCCGGTGCATTTACTGCTTTAATATATATATATATATATATATATATATATATATATATATATATATATATATATATATACATTTCGTCCCGCCTGGAATTTACTTCGTGGCGGTTGACCGTTTTTATTGCTTTCTATATATTTCGTCCTTCCTGGAGTTTCCTCCGTGGCGGTTGATTGCTTTTACAGCTTTATTTATATTTCTAATCCCGCATGGAGGTGTTTCATGGTGGTTGATCATGTCAATATATATATATATTTACCGCTTTTCTATATTTACATTTCCGATCCCCCATGGAGGTGCTTCGTGGTGGTTGATCATGTATATATATATATATATATATATATATATATATATATATATATATATATTTACAGCTATTATATATATAATTGCTTACAGTTTTCATATAAACTGCAGTATCATGCGAGCCTAGGAATCATGTGATCACAGATTCAGTACACTGAATCTAAATTCATTTCCCGTGATGGACATTTTCAGCTATAAGCAACTTGTAAATTTATTCACGGTGTTGGATTTCCTCAGATGGTTTTCATGCCCATGAGGAGTTCGGGACTATTTTTTATATTATTTTCTCGAATATGCTTCGCATATCGAAAATAAAAGCAATCAAGCCGAACATTTAATAAAATGGAAGTATCAAAGGCCTCAATTACTATTGAGCACAGGGTTTGAAAAACCTTTTTTTACAAAACATCACTGCTATATCTTGTTTAAAACTAAATTTTTATACAAATTCAAACCCTTGTATATAGGTGCGAACGAGGTATAGCACTACTTCCAAATAATAGCACATTGACCCATACACACACACATTCATATAACAGTTTCTTGAAAAGTGGCGGTCACCGTGGCAATACGGATGTCGGAGGGTGCCTAACACCTTCCCTCCGCATAAGCAAGTCCTCGGACCCTAATGAATCTCGGTTTCACAGACCCGTTTAGTAGTGTCACATCATTGGGTCAATGTGCAAACCTTTTCTCGGTTGTGTTGGTACAACCAGTTAAAAAACCAACTGGCGACTCTTAACAGTCTATCGTTGACATTATACATGTCAGACCTTTTTCACTTATTTTTTCAAACAAAGCTCACTTAACATGAGAACACAAAAGAATAAGAATAGAAAAGGGACAAATAAAAATCCTGACGTCGACAGGTGGCGACTCTGCTGGGGACACTAGTAAGAGGACTTAAGCCGCTATTACAAGCTTTTCAAAACTGTTATATGCTTATGTGTGAATGTTGCATTTACATTTATGATGAATGTGTACGAATGCATTTTTTTTATTGCACAGAAATATATCTATATGTGATATTAGTGCTTCATAGATGTCATCATTTTCATAAACGGTGAGACACGTTGTATGTGAATGTATGTTGTGGGGTTCCTCCACCAGGAGGCTATCCTATCGGTGTTTGATTACTGGACTCGTAGGAAGACTAATTCCAATGAGGCTCAGGAAAGGCACCACCCAAAGTTGCTCCAGTTGAAAGACCGGATTAACTTCTCGTTGAGTAAATTGCGATGATTTGGGAACCTTCATACCAAAAAGCCGCGAGAAAAACCTAAGATAGGTCAGCCTCTGATAAACCAAATGCGGAGGAAAGTCTCTTCATGCTTTCTCATTTTAAATTACTCGTAAAGTCAATTACTTGTAATTTCATTCCATATTCATCTCCATGTAATGAGAAATATGAAAAAAATGTGCATATTTAAATTAGCATGCTATCCGGTATCACAAACAGCTAACATCCGTTTTGCAGGATAATAATCCTAAAACGGACACATCACATAGTATGTAAACATTTACACAAACTCTAAACTAAACTATGCAAGTTTTGTCGTAGGGAAGCATTCGGACCTATTACCCGGTCAAAATCTAAAAAGGTTGCAGGCCTACAGCCAATTATGTCTTCATCTGACCAGTCTAATCCAGTTTCTCGCGAAGAATTTGATGGATTAAGTAAAAAATTACAGATTTGACTATTCTGCTTAAAGAACTACATCAATCTACTCAAGGTACGAAGATACCCATACATGCTAAATCCTCTGCACAAGGAGGAACCCAAGGTTCTGACAAAGTCCTTTCAGTACCTGAGCTCCAGTTGGATACAACCAACAAAATTCATGATCTCACCCATCTCAAAGGAGATCTAGACACCGGTGACATCAGGAAAAAAGTCCTTCAAATAGAAGAAACCCTTCGTTCTATCAAAGGAATTGGAGCACACGTGAGTGTCTCCTATGCTAATCTCTATATATTCCCTGGTGTTCATTATCCAGAATAGTTCAAAACTCGTGACTTCAAAAAATATGACAGGTTAGGAGATCCTTACATACATTTGAAGATGTTCATTAGAGAACTTGGATCTTATGCAAAGGACGAGAAGCTCAGAATGCAGCTGTTCTAAAAGAGTCTGACTGGAGAAGCCCGTTCGTGGTATACCAGATTAGCCAATTCAAAGATCCATAGTTGGGAAGAACTAGCTCATGCCTTCCTCACACAATACAGTTTCCAGTCTCAGATGGCTCCTGATAGGTACTAGATTACTAAGGTCAAGAAACAATTCAATGAGTCTTTTAGAGAGTATGCTCAAAAGTTGAGGAGCCTTGCTGCTCAAGTGATTCCTTCTATGACAGAGTCGGAAATGGTTATGACCTTCATAGACATACAAGAAGCTCCTTTCTATAAAAGAGTCTTAGCTGGCATTGGTAAACCATTTTCTGAAATGATCAAACATGGGGAGATAACTGAGATGGGACTGAAGTCAGGAAAAATTCAAGACCTAGCCGCTCTTAAAGCTGTTGCTGAACACATCCAATCCGGAACTTATGGAAACAACCCCCGGAGGGGTCCATAAAAAGAAAGAGGAGGATGTTTTCTTGAAACTACAAGGTGAGAAAGGCAATCAGAATATGTCTATCCAACGGAGAAATTACACTCCCTTTCAAGCACAGTCTTCAAACCCTCCATTGCCTAAGGGTGGAGAAGCCAAATGCTCTCGAGTGTTCACACCCATAGGGGATTCACTCGAGAACATTTTCACTCTTCTAACCACTCAGAAGAAAATAACGCATCTTCTTCCACCAACCAATCCTAATGGGAGGGGTTTCAATGTTGCTCGAAAATGTGCTTATCATGCCGGGGCACCTGGACATGATACTCAAGATTGTTGGGCCTTGAAACACAAGATCCAAGATTTAATAGACAACGGTGAGATCGTGGTCACCAAACCAAATCAATCTCAGGTGCAAGACAACCCTCTTCCTCAACACAAAGAGAAAGAAGTCAACATGATTAATTGGAGCAGTGGACAAAGTTCCAATTTTAACTGTGAAGCATCCCAAATCATCAAAGATGGTGTTGACAAATGGGAATATGCAAAGTTCCAGTTTATAATGGAACGAAAGATTAAAGCTCTGTGTAAACAAATTGAGCAATTGGCCGAATTGGTGGCCTATCAGCATCAAGTCACATGCTAATTAGTCAGCCAAGAGCATGCTATTCTTCTTCCATTGGTTATGAATACTCCATCATCACCTTCAAAATATGAAACATCGCAGGATAAAGTGACGAAGAGAGCAACTGCCAAAGCCCGTCGAGATTTTGCCAATAGAAGGGAATTTACATACCTGGGCCAACCTATGGAAGAGATACTTCAAATGCTAATCAATGAAGGAAGAATCACATCCCTCCTACCTCCAATTAATCCCTATTCAGGACGGTTCAATCCTGATGGAGTATGTCAATATCACTCCCATTCTCGCGGTCACAGCACGAAAGAATGCTGGGCACTCCGCCACCTTATTCAGAATCTAATCGATAGCGGTGTCCTGCAATTGGCGGACAATGATACTGTGTTATTTGAGAGTGAAAATACCTATCCCACTAAATGGAAGGGACTGGTAGCAGTTATATCCTCTGAGGCTGATGGGACTGTTAAACCATTCATAATTCAACTCAAAAGAGTTAACAAACCTTTGAAAGTGGCTGCGCCAGAGCCAATCACCTTTCCATTCAGACCACAATATCATGTTATCATCTTACAAAAAGTCCATTGGAATTATGGAGAAGTTGAATGATCTACCTGTCATACAATTACTGCAGTGTCGAAGGAAAATCCACTGTGTCTTCCCCAACGGGTGATGAAGCCTACCATCAAATCAAAGGAGAAAATTCCCATGGAGAAGATTGAAAAATTCATCCGTACTATGGGTAATAATGAAGCCAAGGTGGTTTTAAGCTTAAGAGAAGCTCCACATCAAATTTTAATATTAGACTTGGTTTTAACTTCCGAAGATCACAAGAAGATTCTACTGAAGGTTTTGGAAGAAGCCTACTTGCCGAAATCAATGGATGTGGAAAAATTTCAACATCTGGTTGATCATATTTTTAACAACAATGTGATCTCTTTCACTGATGATGACATACCGCTCGAAGGGACCGGTCATTGCAAACCATTACACATTACGATTTTGTCCTCCGGATACATGTTAGCTGGAGTGTTGGTAGATGGAGGTTCGTCTCTGAATATCTATCCTTATGCTACGTTGCTGAAGATGAATGTCAATCTCAAGTGGATCCGAAGTAGCCATACGATCATCAAAGCTTTTGATGGATCCCGCCGGAATTCAATTGGAGAGATTGAGTTGCTAATTGAGATTGGTCCCCATACATTTTGTGTATCTTTTCATGTGCTCAAAATAGATACAGGATACGACCTGCTTCTAGGGAGACCGTGGATTCATATGGCCGGGACAGTCCCCTCTCTTCATTAATAACTTAAATACATTATCAACAATAGCCTAATCACAGTCAACGCTGAACTGGAATGTCCTCAACAGGGTGACACGCCACTCATCAGTTTCAATTCCAATATTGAGCCGGTCAGTTTGCATGCTTTGGAAGTAAGCAACACGCAATACCATTCCATTGGGACGTCATTTCCCATACCCAAGATTTCTACCGAAGTGATGGCAGCTACTCAAGAAATGATATCATTGGGACATCAGCTAGGACAAGGGTTGGGTAAAAATCATCATGGTATTAAGCACCCGATCCAAGTGTCCAGTCAAACTGGGACAGATGGACTAGGCTATTATGCCAGTTCTAGTTACAGGAATCCACATAAGCAGAAGCAGATTCCTTAAACTTCAGCCACACGACGATTATCTCCACCTATAAATCTAGAGTCCGCACAATCTCCGGTAAAGGTGCCAGCCAACGTAATGGCTATGTTATTTCCCAAACCGATACCGGTAAAGGAGAAGGAAGTCTTTGTTCCAAATCCCAAGGTGGAAGAAGAGGAACGAAGAATTAAACAAGACATCATCTGAATGATGTCAGGCATACGCATCATTATCCATGATGAACATACAAACAGATACACCCCAGACGATGATTGCCCAGACATAATGGTCATCATTCGGGAGAAAGAGGACGATGACAACCCCTCCATCACTGTAGTCCACCAGAACTTTGCCCTTGCCAATTAGAGCAGCACTCAAGGGTAAAACGGGTAGAACTTCTTTCTGACATGTAGATATCATAATTGCTTACTTTTTTGTACAGTATTAGCAGTTGTTTTGTCCGTACATGCTAACACTTTGTATGATTAAATAGTTTCATATATATTAAGTGAAAGCATATTTTGTTTCAGGACTCTGAATTTAGGCGTGCCTGTACTTGCTGATAAGATGCCACTTCTCCACAAGGATTGTAACTTTGATGAAAAGTTAGACTCAGACTTGATGGAAATACAAGAGGACATTGAGGTGCCTCTAGAGATCAAAGAATGGGTCGAAGACAAACCTAAACCTAACCTTGATCAAACCACCTCCTTTAATCTTGGAACCTTAAAAAGCCCTAAGTTAATCCAGATTGGTTCAGACCTTACTCCAAACCAGAGGAATGACATGGTTACACTACTAACCCAATTCTAGAATGTGTTTGCATGGTCTCATGAAGACATGGTGGGTTTGTCCACTGACATTGTCCTTCATTGCCTTCCCATCAAAGAGGAATTCAAGCCAGTCAAGCAGAAACTTAGGCGATTAAAACCTGAATGGAGTTTAAAGGTGAAAGAAGAAATTGTGAAATAATTTGAAGCTGGTATTATCATGGTGTCCACATATCCTGAATGGATATCCAACATCGTTCCCGTGCTTAAGCCTGAAGGAAAGGTGCGAGTTTGCGTGAATTATCGGGATCTGAATAAAGCTTGCCTTAAAGATACCTTTCCCGTACCATTTATCCATATTATCATTGACAATACTGCTCAATACGGCATGTACTCCATCTCTGATTTTTTTTGCGGGATACCATCAGATCATGGTTGCCGAAGAGGATCGTGAGAAAACTGCTTTCATCACGCCTTGGGGAACCTTTTGTTATAGACAGTTATCTTTCGGCCTCATCAATGCCGGAGCTACCTATCAGAGAGCTATGATAACTCTTTTTCACGACTTAATGCACAAAGAGATAGAGATCTACGTGGATGACATTACTGTCAAATCCCAAAGGGAAGAAGACCACTTATACCATCTCAGAAAGCTCTTCAACAGGTTGCGTAAATACAACTTGAAGTTAAATCTAGCCAAGTGTGCCTTTAGCATTAAATCAGGCAAGTTGCTAGGATTTCTAGTCAGCCACAAAGGGATTGAGCTGGATCCCACCAAAATCCAGGCCATTACGGAAATGCCCATTCCTCAGACAGAGAAGGAAATACGGGGATTCTTGGGAAGAGTCAACTTCATTAGTAGGTTCATTTCTCAACTCACAAAAACCTATGTGCCTAACTTCAAGCTGTTAAGGAAGAACTCCTCCATGAAATGGAATGATGAGTGCCAGAAGGCTTTCCTTACCATCAAAGAGCAGCTAGTCAAAGCTCCTATTTTGGTACCACCCAGGGATGATGTTCCCTTGTTCATGTACCTGTCCATAAGTGACAACACTATGGGCTGCATGCTGGGTTAGAAAGACGATAGAGGTCGAGAACGAGCTATCTATTACCTCAGCAAAAGATACAACAGCAGTGAACACAAGTACACTATAATTGAGAAGTCTTGTTGTGCTTTAGCATGGGCTGCCATGAGGTTACAACATTACCTCCATGGGCACACAACCCATCTCATATCCTGCATAGATCCTCTCAAGTCTGTGTTCAGTAAGCCCATACTGAATTGTCGGCTGTCCAGATGGCAGTTGATTCTGCAACAATTTGACATCGTTTACGTGACACAAAAGTCCATTAAAGGTCAAGGAATCACGGATCAACTGGCCGCCGCACCTTCAGGGGACTACAAACCCTTGGAAACATACTTCCTCGATGAAGGGGTAATGATAATTCAGCGACTCCATCAGTACGATACACGTCAAATATGGAACATGTATTTTGATGGAGTTGTTAATATGGAAGGTTCTAGCGCTAGAGTAGTTCTAGTATCCGGTACGGGGGAGCAGTATCCCGTCACCGTCAAATTGTAGTTTATCAGCACTAATAACATAGCTGAGTATGAAGGCTGTATCAGGGGGCTAAAACTTGCCCGATCAATGGGCATCAGGCGGTTAACTACCTTTGGGGATTCAGAATTGGTAGTCAAATAATCCACGAGAATCTATTAAACCAAAGAGCTACATTTGCTGCCTTACCATCGGAAAGTTTTACATATGGCGTCGGAGTTCGAAGAGATCTCCTTTCTACACATTCCTCGTAACAGGAATGACTTCGCAGACACATTAGCAACTTTGGCCTCCTTGATTCACATACCTAACAAGGAACGCATGCCAAGAGTCACATTAGCCCTGCAAAAGGCACCAGCCTATGGAAACTATGTTGGAGAAGTATCAGATGAGCTACCTCCCATCCAACAACCTTGGTATCAGCATATCAAGGAGTATTTACGAGATGGATCTACACCTGCTGAGGTGAGCCTGACGGAGCAAAGGCGGATTCATCGACTAGCTATGAAATTCTACCTGAGCGGAGATGCACTCTACAAAAGAGATGCATGATTAGGTCTCGTCAGATGCCTGGATAAGGATCAAGCTCAGAGACTCATGGATGAGGTCCATGGTGGAGTATGTGGCCCACATATGAGCATCCCTTTACTTGTAAAGAAGATCCTCAGAACAGGACATTACTGGCTCTCTCTCAAGGCTGACTGCAATGACCACGTTAAGAGATGTTATCAATGCCAAATTCATGGGAATACTATCCACGCCCCTCCATGGGAGCTCCACAATATGAGTTCACCTTGGCCCTTCTCAATGTGGGGAATGGACGTGATCGGGCCCATCGAGCCTAAAGCCAGTAATGGACATCGCTTTATCTTCACCATGATCAACTACTTCACCAAGTGGGTAGAAGCAGCCTCCTTCCCCAGGGTTACCAAAGAAGTCATCACTGCTTTCATAAAAAATAATGTCATTTGTCGATATGGACAACCAGAGGTAATTGTATCAGACAATGCTAAGAACCTCAACAACAAAATGATGGAGGAGTTATGCATTAAATACCACATCAAACACCTTAACTCCGTCATCTACCGTCCAAAGATGAATGGTGATGTTGAAGCAGCTAACAAAAACATCAAGAAAATCATGCAAAAGATGTCCTCCAACCACAAAGACTGGCCTGACTTATTGCCTCTTACTCTGTTAGCCTACAGAACATCAATGCGCACTTCAACTGGGGAAACCCCTACGCATTAACCTATGGGATGGAAGCAGTAATCCCCATAGAAGTAGAAATGGAATCCCTCAGAGTGTTGATGGACGCTCAGCTGGATGAAGACCAATGGGTATAAGACAGGTATCACCAATTGTCTCTAATAGACGAAAGGCGAACTGCGGCTATCTTTTATGGTCAATTATATCAACAAAGGATCGCCAGATCCTACAAAAGAAAAGTCCAGCTACAGAATTTTAAATAACATGACTTGGTTTTGAAGAAGATCACTGACAACCAAGATCAGTATAAGGGAAAATGAGGTATTGACAGGAGCTGCTCTCAGATTGCAGGAAATGGATGGTGATGAATTTCCACAGCTTATCAACTCGGACACCGTGAAATGATACTATGTCTGAAGTTACCATCAAACAAACATCCTGGTGTTGGATCATCAGATCACCATTCATTCCGGTTCTTTAACCCTTCATTACATACAACTCTTTTCCACACTGCGCCCCTCAGGGAAACACGCTTTTCAAGCTAGCAGCCTGGTTTTTGGATCATCAGATCCCTTCCTCTTCACTTAGTTTTTTATCCCTTACTCAACTTTGGTTATCCCACTAGGGATTGAACCTTTCACACTTGCAGTTTGTCCCCAAACATAAGATCAAACTTTTTGTTGGCTACCAAATCGTCCTGAGGGGCGAACTACGTCGACTTGATCTCCTTGATACATGGGAGTACGTAGGCAACTATTTTATATGGCCCAGTCGCAATAAAACATAAAAAACAAAAACATTTCTACACCATTCTCCTTTTTCAAAAATAAAAACAACAAAAACATTCCTACACCCTTTCTGCCACATACAGCGTTGAAACTCTTACACTAGGTTCGAACTACGCAGACCTGATCTCCTCTTCAACAGGAGTACGTAGGCAATCATTTATGGTTCGGTCTAACCCCCTATCAAAACACAAATACTTGTCAACGGTACTGGGATCAAACTTCAATTCACCACATTTTATTGGCTTCAAACGAAAGGGATAGAATTATCTAACCTCCTCCTAAATAGGAGATTCGGCTACCATTTAAGTTGTGGTTGTTCCTTGAAGAGCAATATCAATCCATAAGAGATGGAATTAACTAGGCTCCTCCTAAATTGGAGTACTGGCGATCATCTATAGTGCGGTCAATCTCAGAGAGGAAAGCCACACTCCTCTCCATATTTCCATATAGAAACCAGTTTCAAGACACCAAAGATGGTAGGGATACATACATATCTATGATCCATTCTGAACTATCCAGAGACAACTCAATGTCCATCCAGCAAGGAGGAAGTCAGAATACATCAAGATCACAAGCCCTGAAGAAGTAGGTAAATATCAAGCAAGTATTCAAGCATACCTAAAAGGGAAGTGATCAAAAATATATTTTCCTGCTATATATAATACTGTTTGATATACACAATGTAAACTGTACATGACAAAATGGCTAAGCTAATATGTGCAGGAAAATACAAGACTATCTACAGATCGGTTTGCATACGAGCTAGCAGATCTTACATAGCATCTCTCTCCGAAGAAGGAGGTAACGCTGTGGTCTCCTGTATAAGGATATCCACACGAGCCAGCAAGTCCGAGGCCATCTGCATGGTGACGCTATGCTCATCAATATATGCACTCATCTTGGCAAGCATGCCAGTGGTAAGAGACCTCACTGTAGTACTATCTATGACGGCTACATTTCGGGCAGATATGACATTATCCCGCTCAACTATCACTGCATCTCTGGCTGATCTAATCTCATCCCACTCAACAACAGCGGCATCTCTCTGAGCTAATACCTCGTCTCTCTCTAACATAGCTGCGTCTCTCCCATCAAGAGCTTCAACATCAGGGCTCTAGCCTGATCTCTCTCAAAGGTCATTAGATGAAGACTCTGCTCAAAGTACTGTGCTGAATACTGGATCACGACAGTGCTAGTACTGGGAGAATCTAAGAGAGCTACTGGCATCCTAGTAAATGGCTCCTCCTCGATGTGAGAATCAATGTCCTCCATGGGCTCTCCACCATCTGAAGTAATGCTCGGCACTGTGGATACTACCATAGCCGATAAAGTCTCTGTCTCCATCCACGCATAATACTCTAGCGAATAACCCAAATGGCTAACAGAAAAAGTAGCTATCTCACGCTAATCCCAATAAGCATACACACGGGATCGGTCCTCTGCTGATAAGTGGCGAGAAGCTAAGCGCTGACCTAACGCCCCATCAAAAGGATGGAAATCCTGGAACTGGTCAAATTGTGACATCACGGCTAGTGGGTGGTATGTAGTCATGCCCCTCAAACCAGCCAGAGGGAGACAATCCATGCTCGGAGCATGAGTAATGAAACTGTAGTGCAAACTGATCCATGTACACGACAAGATAGCAAACGGATCTCCAATCCCAGTTAGGAAAATGGACCAAGATGTAGGATCTGTACACTCCGTAGGCTGGAAGGAATACGACATACCTATCTCATGGGTGAAACAATACCCGTGTCGTCTGAATGTGCCAATCGGTCTCAAGTGTGACATAAACCACACGTATAGCATGACCGAACTGCCTGTGAATACCCCTGTAGGGTAAGTGCTATAGAACGTGGCCGACCTCAGTGGCTCTACCATGATCATCGAAATAATGGTACGACCCTCCATGAGAGCTCTCACTGCCATAATAACACTGATGTCCAACTCATCCATGTATCGTGGCATGAACACGTATGATAATACGCACAGCAGCAATGCATCCACTCTGGCCAAATGCCACTGGTCCTCTAGTATAGTGAAATCCCTAGAATACCGAGCATAGCTATCCTCATAGCCAAATCTGTCAATCAGAAAATGTTGGGATATCACGTGGCCAGATGTGATCTCATCCTGCACAACTCTCCGCCTCAGTCCGGTGAGAGTCATAAACTGATAGCTCATGTCACCAATGGCCATATGCATGTAAGGTCTATCAAGTGGCAGCATCGTCAAATGTGCATACTACTCCAAAGTCAGAGTCAACTTCTGGGTCCCAAGCCAGAAAACCTGCCTCTCCGGTACTTAGTGCTCCAGCATGCCCTCTATAAATCCTACAGGAACCTGAAACATCAAAAGGGTCATGGTATGCTGCAACAGTTGATCTACGGTCACCCTATCTGGGGGTGACATACTATCATACCAATATCTCAGACGGGATGCTACCAATAATAGTGGGGTATGATCTATGCGGCTGACTGTCGAAGGAGACATTTGTGTGGGCCGTGTCATAATACCATCCAGGGGTCAATGCTGAATATCTCTAGACATACATACATATGCATAACATGATACATGCATAATAGATACTAGATGACAATATGAATCAGGGAATAGGAGATAGTACATACATTCCTAAATACATCATCATCTATATACATCATCTCTGTACAGCTAAAAATATAGGGAATTAGGGCACAGATACCCTACTACTAATAGAGGCCTATCAAAAGATATAGCGAGAATGGGGCACAGCCACCCAATATCTAATAAGAGGCCTATCAAAAGAGATAACGAGAATACACATCAGAAGAAGACAATGGTGTCAATATCTACATCATCAATCATGTCCACCTGATGTAACTCCTCCTGAGTCACTGGATCTCTATCAACAGGGATGTTAGGCCTATACAAAGGAGAATCTACACACGCAAAGCCAAATGGGTCATCTGAGGGGCCAGCTCCTACGTTGGAAGGATCAAATAAATCTGCCTCTGCCGGATCTCTACCCAAATACCGGATAAAGAAATGTGTCCAGTCTAGTCACTGGGTTAAGCTGTCAATCTGTGTCACATGAGTCGAATCTCAGACACAGGCTAGCCAATTCGTCATCATCACGGATCCTGAAACCATTTCCCCCATGAACTGAGTGGCGCTGGTCTGGGCTCCAATGGTATGAGGGATCCACCAATGCTGGAATACATCCTGAGTGCAAGGACCCTCTGACAATGCAAAATCGTTAACACCCAACAATGGGATATCAATGACGGGTGACTGCAACACAGGCCAATAATGCCTGGCAGGAGGCAAAATCGGTACACGGCTATCTCCTGTGGTGCTCCTAATAGAACGCTCTCCTAAATAGAGCTCCCATCCTCCATCTGTGAAGAGAGGAACCTACAGGTGGAAATCATGTACTCGACACCAGTCGGATACCCACCCTCAAATCCAGTGGCCAAGTGCTATGCAGAATATGGTATCCATGTGATGACATCCGCTGTCAACATCTCCAGCTGTAGGTGACAATGAGTGAAACCCTCAGCTATAAGAACCTCCGCCAGTATGGAATGATGCCATCGCCGTCCTCGTGGGTAGGTATCCAACCCTAATACACTCACCGGACGTAAACATGGGAGCCTTTCATAGGCCCAAAACTGCCAACACAAAGGCAAACATCTGCTATCAGTTAACACTCTTAACCTGTAAATGGTAAATGACAAGAGAAATACTTATCAGCAAAAATGGGTAAAATCCTAACCAGGCCTCGGTCAAGCCCTGCAAACGTATACGCATGCCCTTGAGGAAATAGGCAAAGGTGTAGGAGCCCTAATCATACTCTCCAATACGGTCCACATGTCGCGTGGCACTGATCAAAGCGAATGACACCGTAGAAGAGTTATCTGCTATGAAGCAGTCCCTAATGATCATCAGGAATAATCGCCGAAGAATGTGATCCCTAACTCTGACATCAGCTGGTATGGGCTCACTCAATAGCCCATGCATAGCATCTATGCTCAAAGGACCTGTACGGACAGTTCTGCCCTTGAGCGCCTCCATCGAAACTCCTAACAAGGATCTAACGTCAGTAGGGGTAATATCCACCGTGTAAGGCACTGGTGCCCCTCCAAACTCCATACCTGTGATAAATCACCAAACCATCGGCGTCATCATCACCTCATAGTCCAGTAAATAGAGAGACTGAGTCTGGTGAAACCAGCACTCAGACAATGCCCTGAGGTAACCCCAGGGACAGCGGCGGGGAAGGATGGAAAAGAAAGCCCCAAATCCCCAGTCAAGCACAATCGCTCTATAATCAGGATGTAGAGCCTAGTACATGGAGTGAATCCTGAACCAGTTCCCTTGAGGTAGTGTAAACCCGAAAACCTACATAAAATACAGATCGACATCAGAATCCTTTACTGCTCATCAATAGGAAAAAAGGAAGATTAAGATCTAACTTTATACCTCGTCGGCGTGCAAATACATCGAGGGATGTAGAATCAGATCACCTAGAAGCTCTGGGTTTGCCACTTGAATACTCGAGAGGTCCCTACGGGGAACATGTATAGCAGGAGTGGGGTCCACAATCAAAACATCCTCCTCCTCATCCTCGACATTCGGTACATCAGCCCGGACTGGACGTATCACCGCCTCCACCAACCGATGAGGCTGTCTAACAGAACGGGGTAGAGGCACTTCAGAAGCCCTCCTCCGTACACCAGAAGTGGTCCTGCGAGAACTACTCGGCTGATCCAGATCCATAATATTTGGACAACAAGTCTCCAAATTACCTCAAAAAGGGTGTGGTATTTTATAACCTGGAGCTTTTCAAAATGCATTTAATGACTACATGCATACGTGCACTATTTTAACATACGTCTACAGTAGAGTTAAAAATGCATGACTACTTAATGCCCACATTTTGAAAATTTTTCCATAGTTTCCTCTATAAATAGGACTATCCACATGCACATAGGCATGACTAGGTGGTCATTCAGTAGCATACCTGCCCACAGTCATATAAATACTATTTGCATTAAAAATTAAAGTCATCAATCCATAAGGGTAGCCTAATTACCAGGATTACTTTGCTTTTTCACCTTTGCTCATTTATCCTCAAATAGGATAAGAAATAGAAGGAAAAAGGTGTTAATTTGACTGTTTCAAAAGTCAATTTTTTTCACATCATTATGTTCAGCATGGTTTAATACTAACATTTACTATGTTGAATATTTTTTATCAAGTCATTTGAGCATGCATATACACTACTATGTGTTTAGATGCATTTCATGTAATAAGTCATTTTCCAACGGATAAAAACTGGAAAAGAGTACATGCATACGTTATTAGGACAGTGTAGAACACTTGTACGATAACAGAATTTGCAGAAAGACGTCCGAACTCAGCAGATCTGAAGAAGAGCTCTCAGATTTCCTTTGCGGCGCAACTTAAAAATGACTTATAAAAGCAACCTGCAGGCATTTAGTAGCCACGACTGGCCGTAGGTCCACTTGTGGCTGCTATAGGTGTACCTGTGGCACCCCTACATGGGTCCCACCCCTCCGGTTCGGTCCAGCTTGAGTTGTAAAAGAGTTCTCACAAGCTGAAAAGGCCAAATCAGGGATAAAAACGCTACGCGATTGAGCGGAATAGCCTAAAATCCTAGTTTTTCTGGGCCCAACTGTGGCTTTCGTATCATTCATTGGTATTCGTCCGAACACAGGGTATACTATATCGATGATCCCAATCATTGCAGATCACATTCAATAATACCGTACAGAAGTTCAATGTCGTTAATTTAGGGTCGTCACCCTAAACCTTTCAAAACAGATCCTCGGCGAGGGTTACAATGCATGGTCATCTGTCCACAAACAGATCCCCGATGGGGGTTACAACGCATGGTCATCTGTCCAAAAATAGATCCCCGGCGAGGGTTACAATGCATATTATTTGTTGACACACACATCAGCGAAGATCAAACAGATCCCCAGCGGGGGGTTACAACGCATATTATCCATTGACGTACACGTCAGCGAGAATCAAATGGATACAATGCATATTTTCCATTGATATGCATGGCAACGAAAGTCAAGCAACCTTGACATCAGTTCGGTAGTTGGTAAGTAAACCGAACGACGCATCGAAATCCATTCGATGATTGTAGTAGTTGATACACACATCAACAAAGGCCAAGCAGCCTTGGCATTTATCCCCAACAGGGAGTTCATCTGTTGGTTCACACGTCAACAAAGGTCAGGTAGCCCTGACAACATCTACTGTTGGCAGTAAATCTGATAGAACATTGCTACAGCCTGGCAATACAAGCCAGGAAAGATCAACATCATCGGAGAGGATCGATGATGGAATATGTTATTCACATCCTCAAACATTTGTGGGAAAGCAATCCATATGCATCATACATTTGAATCATATTGCTACACATGACATTATGTTTATCTTGTTGCATTTCAAGTGTCTAGGATTCTTTATCCTATCCATGCCATTGCATTTCATGAATATGATAAAGAGGGGAATCTGTAGACACTCGAAATTTTTTGCACACCTGTTACTGACATTACAGGAGGGAAGATTCGTCTTTCAGGCATAACCCTAGAAGACAGCTCATATCCAGTTTGAATACTATCGAAAGATCAGTCTCAACCCTGAAACACACACCGGGAGTATCAGTTCTAACCTCGAAGATAACCCCAAGGCCTGCAGTTCTAATACAGGAAATTCCACCGGAGAAGTCTGATTCATCCCGGAGATAACCCCGAGATATTCAGTCTCAGTCCCAACACTGGGAGTGGCAGATTCCAACCTTGGAGATAACCCCAAGGAAGGTAGTTGCAGTTCCAGAGATAACCCCAAAAATGCTTGTTTCAAATGCATGCAATCAGCTTCAACCTCAGCGCTTACACCTAGGCACTAAGTACAAGGCCCGACGATAACACCGAGAAGACAGGCACACCTCAGAGATGACACTGAGGACCTTCAGCACTTATAGCAGTCCAATCTCAGAGATAACCCTGAGCAACGTCTGCTTTATCAGCCCAAACCGGAGATAACCCCGGTGAGGGGCAAAGTCATCATCTTGCCACCTTGACGCCACATCATGCCGTCTCAACATTTTAGAAATACATTTCTACACAGAAATGTCCCACAATAACCAAGGAAGTCCAATCCCGAGTGACTATTACGCAGGGTAACAAATAGAATTTAAAGCATGAAGACCGGAGGGCATAGTCCTATCTTCCTGACATCGTACAACCTCTAATCCCATGTCATTGCATAACTCTCAACAACGGCGATTCGAAAATAGATCTTATACACCTTAATCGGATGCTCGGATTGAAGTTCAAAAAGTTCAAGCAGACATCACGTTGCATGTATGCACGTACTTCGAGACGACAGGACTCGCAGAGCCTGGGGCACCCCGTGCAGCCGCAGGTACATCTGCGGCTCCCCCCCTCTATAAATAGAGGGCTTGGGGTGGCCATTTTGTAAGAGAAAAAGGTGAGGAAGCCCTGTCTAATTTGCTCTGTACACACCCTAAACTGAGTGCTTTCTCATTTTAAACAATTGTAAGCTCATATATAGCAACTTTTTACCGGCGGGAGCCGAGTGTTCATCCACTTAAAGCTATAGAAGTCTTCTTTGGTAGCCTACTGTAAGCCTTCTTACACACTTTAAAGCCTTTCTCTTCATCTTTGTACACACTATTCTTCACGTTGAGAGTCGTATTGCGTGTGTATGCCCGGACTTCAGTCCGTGGTTTCATTTTAGTTTATATATATATATATATATACTTATATATAAACGTACCAGATATATTTATATTTCGTCCCACCTAGAATTTACTTCGTGGCGATTGACCCTTTTTACTGCTTTATGTACATTTTGTCCCACCTGGAGTTTCCTCCATGGAGGTTGATCATTTTTACAGCTTTATTTATATTTCTGATCTCCCATGGAGGTGCTTCATGGTGGTTGATCATGTCAATATATATATATATATATATATATATATATATATATATATATCGCTTTTATATATTTATATTTTCGATCCCCCATGGAGGTGCTTCGTGGTGGTTAATCATGTCTGTATATATATATTTACAGCTTTTTTATATATAACTGCTTACAGTTCTCATATAAACTGCAATATCATGTGAGCCTAGGAATCATGTGATCACAGATTCAGTACACTGAATCTAGATTCGGTTCCCGTGATGGACATTTTCAGCTGTAAGCAGCTTATAAATTTATTCGTAGTGTTGGATTTTCTCAGATGGTTTTTATGCCCATGAG
Source organism: Panax notoginseng (assembly GCA_016801055.1). Lineage (NCBI taxonomy): Eukaryota > Viridiplantae > Streptophyta > Magnoliopsida > Apiales > Araliaceae > Panax > Panax notoginseng. The sequence goes on along the minus strand of CM029018.1, from coordinate 43,934,859 downwards.
GAGTTCGGCACTATTTTGTATATTATTTTCTCGAAAATGCTTCGCATCTCGAAAATAAAAACAATCAAGTTGAACATTTAATAAAATAGAAGTATAAAAGGCCTCAATTACTATTGAGCACAGGGTTTGAAAAACCACTTTTTACAAAACATCACTGTTATATCTTGTTTAAAACTGAATTTTTACACAAATTCAAACCCTTGTATATAGGTGCGAACGAGGTATAGCACTACTGACAAATAATAGCACATTGACCCACACACACACATTCATATAACAGTTTCTTGAAAAGTGGCGGTCACCGTGGCAACACGGATGTCGGGGGGTGCCTAACACCTTCCCTCCACATAAGCAAGTCCCCAGACCCTAATGAATCTCGGTTTCACAGACCCGTTTAGCAGTGTCACATCACTAGGTCAATGTTCAAACCTTTTCTCGGTTGTGTTGGTACAACCAATTAAAAAGCCAACTGGCGACTCTTAATAGTCCATCGTCGACATTATACATGTCGGACCTTTTTCACTTGTTTTTTTAAATAAATCTTACCTAACATGAGAACACAAAAGAACAAGAATAGAAAATGGACAAATAAAAATTTTGACATCGACATGTAATGCAACATGATGCAAATATATGCTGAAGGTGGTTTGTTTGACCATTTTCCAATGGGATGTGATGACTGTCTGCTCTCATGGTTTCTGTTGGGGACTGGAGTTATCACTGATTATCCTGATGAACTACTTGGATGTCTACTCCAAAGCTCACAGGAACTTCCAGGATGTTGACACTGGGGTTATCACCAAAGTCGTTAATTCTTGGTATAGACTTTGCACCATAGTTATTTCTCTCATGTGCAAGAGACTCTGGGGGAATAAGTTTTTGTCTGATGAAGATTTTGTATAACAAATTCCATCATTGGTCCTCCCCGATGAGGATGTTTTTCCTTGGTTTGTATCGACATGTCTTTTTCATGTTCTATCAGAGTTACTGCCAACAGTTTGTGTTGTCAGGGCTTCCTGACCTTCATTGAAATGTACTTCAATGGATACCATCACCGGACCATCTCCGATGCTTCCTTGAGTTTAATTGCCAACAGCTGATAATGTCAATGCTGCTTGACCTTCGCTGAAATGTGCTTCAACGGATGAAATCATCGGACCACCTCCAATGCTTCGCTAGAATTTACTTGCCAACGACTAAAAAAAGTCAAGGTTGCTTGACCTTCGTTGAAATGTACTTCAACGGCTGAGATCATCAGAACACCTCCGATGCATCGCTGGATTTACTTGCCAACGGCTGAAAAATGTCAAGGTTGCTTGACCTTCGTTGAAATGTGCTTCAATGACTTAAGTGTCATCGAATGGTTTCCGATGCTTCGCTGGATTTACTTGCTAATGGTTGAAGAACGTCAAGGTTACTTGACCTTCGTTGAAATATACTTTAACGGCTAATGCCATCGGATTGCCTCTGATGCTTCGCTAGATTTACTTTCCAACGGCTTAAGAACGTCAAGGTTTCTTGACCTTCGTTGAAATATGCTTCAATGGCTGATATCATCGATTTTCTTCCGATACTTTGCTGGATTTACTTGCCAACGGCTGAAGAACGTTAAGGTTGATTGGCCTTTGTTGAAGTGTGCTTCAATGGCTGATATCATCAGAATGCTTCTGATGCTTCACTGAATTTTCTTGCCAATAACTGAAGAACGTCAAGGTTGCTTGACCTTCATTGAAATGTGCTTCAATGGCTGATGATGTATGAAGTTCCCGATGGGGAGAGGTTTTTGGAGTTATGGCTCCGAATCGACAGCATCGGACCTTTGTGAGGTATGGTCGAGTGTAGTTTGCAACAACTGTGATCATTGGTGTTGTGAACCCTGTGTCTGGGGGAATACCAATGAGTGACATGTAGACCCGCAGTTTGGTCTTTGAAAACTAGGATTTTAGGCTTTTCCAATCAATCGCGTAGCATCTTTTTTCCTGATTTGACTATTTCAACTTGTGAGACCTCTTTTGCAACTCAAATTAGACCAAGACGGAGGGGTGGGACCCACCTAGGATAGCCACAGGTACACCTACGGAACCTACAGGTACACCTACGGCCACCCGTGGGTGGTACTTGTAGGATGTTTCCCTTTCAAAAGTCATTTTCAAGTTGCGCCACACAGAAAATTCGAGAGTTCTTCTTCAGATTTGCTGAGTTCAGGCTGCTTTCTGCAAACTCCATCACCGTACAAATGTTCTGCACTATCCTGGTAACGTATGCATGTCCTCTTTTCCAGTTTTTTTTCTGTTGGAAAATAAGTTATCACATGAAATGCTTCTAAACACATAGTAGTGAATAAGCATGCTCATATGACTTGATAAAAAATATTTAACATAGCAAATGTTAGTATTTAACCATGCTGAACATAATGATGTGAAAAAAATTAACTTTTGAAACATTCAAATTGGTACCTTTTTCTACTATTTCTTATCCTATTTGAGGATAAATGAGTAAAGGTTATAAAGCAAAGTAATCCAGGTAATTAGGCTTCGCTTACGGATTATGACTTTGACATGTTCATGCATATAGGATGTTTATGACTGTGGATTGGTGTGATACTGAATGGTCACCTAGTCATACCTATGTGCATGTGGATAGTCCTTTTTACAAAAGAGACTTTGGCAAAAAAAATTCATGAGCTTAGGTATTGAATAGTCATGCATTTTTAACTCTATTGTAGTCGTATGTTAAAGTAATGCATGCATGCATATAGTCATAAAATGCATTTGAAAAGCTCCAGGTTAGAATTTACCACACCTTTTTTGAAGTGATTTGGAGACTTATGTCCAGATATATGGATCTGGATCAACCGAGTAGTTCCCGCAGGACCACTTAAGGTGTAAGGAGGAGGGCTTCTGATGTGCCTCAACCCCATTCAGTCGGACAACCTCGTCGTTTAGTGGTGGCAGTTATTCATCCTACCGAGTTGTGGTACCGGATGTTAAGGACAAGGAGGAGGAGGTGCCGATTGTGACTCCAGCTTCTGTTGCTCATGCTCCCTGTAGGGATTTCCCAGGCATTAATGTGATGATTCCAGAGCTTCTAGATGATTTGAGTCGCCACCCCTCAGTTTACTTACAGGCAAACGAGGTAAAAGCTGGATTTGATCTTCCTTTTTCCTATTGATGAGGAGCAAGGATTTTGATGTTGACTTTATTTTGTAGGTTCCCAACTTTACGCAACCTCGAGGGTATTAGTTCAGCATACACTCTCTATACCAGGCTCTTCATCCAGAGTATCGAGAGATTGTGCATGGTTGGGGCTTTGAGGCGTTCTTTTCTATCCTCCCCCGTCGTTGTCCCTAGGGTTACCTCAGAGCATTTTCTGAGCGTTGGTTTCACCAGACTCAGTCTCTCTATTTGCTGGACTACGAGGTGATGATGACGTCAATGGATTGGCAGTTTATCACCGGTATGAAGTTTGGAGGGGCGCCAGTGCCTTGTATGGTAAACATTACCCTGACTGCCGTCAAATCCTTGCTAGGAGTCACGGCTGAGGTGCTCAAAGGCAGGACAGTCCGTACTGGTCCTTTGAGTGTAGATGCTATGAGTGGGGCATTGAGTGAGCCCATACCTGCTGATGAGAGAGTCAGGGATTACATTCTTCAGCGATTGTTTCTGATCATCATCAGGGATTTCACCCATTCACGCTTACACGCTGGTGGAGGTTACTTTAGCTGAGGGTTTCACCCATTCACGCTTACAGCTGGAGTTATTGACAGTTAATGCCATCACTTGGAGTTAGCTATGGATCTATTGGCTCGTGCAGATACCCTTGGGCAGGAGCTTACATCGTTACCTCCTTCTTCTGAGAGGGATGCAATGTTGGACTTGATAGCCCGCATATACACTGACTTGTAGATGGCCTTTTATTTTTCTGCACAGACTAGCTTAGCCATTTTTGTCATGTACAGTACATATTGTATATATCAAACAATATTATATATGGCATGGAAATATATGTTGATCCACTTCCCTTTTAGTTGTGCCTTGTTACTTGCTTGATATTTGTCTGTTTCTCTAGGGCTTGTGATCTTGATATATTCTGAACTCATCCTTGATGAATGGACATTGAGCTGCCTCAGGATCTTTCAGAATGGATCGTTGATCTGTGTGTATTCCCTACCATCTTTGGTGTCTTGGGACTGGTGTATGGAGAGGAATGTGGCTTTCCTCACTGAGGTTGACCGCACCACAGATGGTCGCCGGTACTCCTTTGTATAGGGGAGCCCAGGTAGTTCCATCTCTTATGGATTGGTGTTTCTCTTTGAGGAATCAACCGCAGCTTAGATGGTCGCCGATTCTCCCATTTATGTGGGGAGACCAGGTAGTTCCATCCTTTTGGTCTAAAGCCGATGAAGTGTGGTGGATTGAAGGATTATCCCAGTACCATTGACAAGTTTTTGTGCTTTGGTAGGGATTGAGACCGAACCATGAATGGCTGCCTACGTATTCCCATTGATGAGGAGATCTGGTCAGCGTAGTTCGAACTTGGTGTAAAGGTTCAAAGTTGTATATGGTAAAGTGGGCATAGAGATGTGTTTATTTTTGTTTTTTGTTTTTTTTTGGTGAGACCGGACCATAAAGATGGCTGCCTACGTACTCCCATGTATTGGGGAGATCAGCTCTGCATAGATCGCCCCGTGTACAGGACAGACTGTAAATAAAAAGTTTGATCCCATGTACAGGACAAATTGAAAGTGTGAAAAGTTTTATCCCTAGTGGGACAAACTGAAGGTGTGGATGGTTTTGAAAACCTGTGGGGAGTGAAGGATCTGGTGATCTGAAACAAGGCTGCAGGTTGGAATGTGTGTTTGTCCCCGATGGGTCAAACGGATGTGAAGAAAGGTTGTATGTAGTGAGAAAGGTTTAGAAAACCTGAACTGACTGGGGATCTGGTGATCCAAACCCAGGATGCTAGTGTCCTGGTAACTTCAGACATAGTACCGTGTCACAGTGTCCGAGTTGATGAGTTGTGAAAATTTATTGCCATCCATTTCCTGTAATCTGAGAGCTCCTCTTATCAATACCTCCTTGACAACAAACAGACCTTTCCAGTTTGGGATGAATTTTCCTTTAGATTGATCTTGGTTGTCAAGAATTTTCTTCAAGACCAAGTCATGCTCCTTTAATTGTCGTAGCCAGACTTTTCTGTTGTAGGATCTGGCTATCCTCTGTTGGTATAATTGACCATAAAAGATGGCAGAGGCTCGCCTTTCATCTATTAGAGACAATTGGTGATACCTATCTTGTAACCACTGGTCTTCATCCAGCTGAGCGCCTATCAACACTCTGAGGGATTCTATTTCCACTTCTGTGGGGAGCACTACTTCCACTCCATAGGTTAATAAGTAAGGGGTTGCCCCAGTGGAAGTGCGCATTGATGTTTTGTAGGCTAATAGAGTCAGGGGTAATAAGTCAGGCCATCCCTTGTGATTGGCGGGCATTTTTTGTGACGCCCCCAAAATAGGTATACATTACCTATTCTGAGCCACCAAATACATGGTACAAAAATAACTACAACATCATTACTATAATTATCGTGCAAAATACGACAACACATGAACTGTGAGTTTAAATATAAATATTGTCTTCTAGACAATATTCACACTCAAATAAGTCCTCATTACAATTATTGAAATACTATTTTACAAAATAGTGAGGACTGCTAACACAACTGACTGGAAACATCACTCCATACCCCGACTAGTTCCCGCTATATTCTCGCCTTCTAAGAAAAATGGAACAAAAAGGAAAAGGGTGAGCTCAACTAACCCAGCAATAAATATTATGACTAAGATAATATACAACAAATTATCATTAGTCTTCAACAGGGAAAAATCTGATAATATATAATAGACAACAAGTTTTAGATCAACAACTGCAACGGAAACAACAATCCATTAGAAGAGTCAAGTAGAGAATGAATTCTACTATATTCTAAGATTTAAAAGTTCATCATCAATATTTTATCCCTATAACAACAATCAATATACATCTTGAATCAAATATTCATCTTTGCACTACAGGCCAAAGATATTCATTTGTATCACCAGTTGGTCATGTTCGTCTAAACACCTATTCATCTTTGCACTACGGGCCAAAGATATTCATCAGTTAATCATTCATCTTTGCACTACAGGCCAAAGATATTCAGTAATATCATCATTTAGGACTGAGGATGATGAAAAATATTTTAGAGAAAAGAATCCAGTGAGATAAAATGACAAAGATTAAGGATTCGTACTTTAGATAATCTAAGTTAAAAAACGCTCCATAATATACCATAGCGGAGTAAAATTAAAGAATGAAGATCAAAACATGGATACAATCAAAGATAGTAACCATAATAGATATCTTGGACAAAGAATATAAAATTTTATTTTTTTGTAAATAGTGCCGTATACGTGAATAGTGTCGTATATGTGAATAGTAACTCTGACACAAAAAGGTAGAAATTTCACAATAAAATTTATATCAATATTTCGGCATAATGATATTGAAGGAAATAATATAATTTACGAAAAAAATAACATCTCATACCTCAAAATAACAGTACTTCTGATCGGAATATCGGATGTAAAGCCAAAGGAAACTTGCACTTTATAGTAACTCTCAAAGTATCTAAATACTCACAAAATTACGCTCGATAATATAGAGAGAGAAAACTTATGTTTCTGGTGTGATTTTTAATTCTAACCAAAGCGCCTATTTATAGGAAAATGCTAGAACACCAAAGCAGACTAAATAATAAAATAATATGTTTTTTACTTTTCTACACATGCCATTTTGGAAAGCCATCAGCCCATCCCATTTGAAAAAAATTTCCAGCACATGTTTTCATAAAAAACAAAAGTGGGTCCCACCCATAATTTTAATAAAAATATTTAATTTCTGAAACTCCAATAATTCATAATAAATAGCCCCTTTTTCAGAAAAATACGAATTTTATGTCCATTCCATAGGAAATCTAATTCTCTATAACTTTGTAGCTTTAAGTTTTTCTAAATTCCAAACAGAAAATGTTCGAAATCTATATACGAATGATTTTTAATACCTCCATTCCAACAAAATACTGATAAAACAACTCAGCATTAATTCTTTCATTTATATCCACATAAAATAAATATTTTCTTATCATATAAATCAATAATTAATTATTCACAAATAATATTACAGAATCACAATTATGACAATCAGGTCGTTCCCAAGAAAGAGGGGGCTTTTCGATAAGGATTTCTACTTACTGGCACGCAATTAGGTGACCAAACCTCTCCTTAGACAGAACTTCCTTAGACATTGCCAATAATGCTATTTAATAATATTATTCAAATAATATGAATTATTGATCTGATAATAGAAAATAATGTGCAGTGACAATTATTAAAATAACAAAAATATAAAATATCAACGTAGCAATTATTGAACCAATAAAATAAAATATGAAACAGTAATTACTGTAACAATTATTGAGTAGTGCCTTCTTACGTAAGAATCAATAATCCAACAATACTGTGCAATACCGTGTGCTACTGTGCAACAACGCGTATTACTATATTTTAACCACCAGGTATTCCAACAATGTTAACGGTAACTACTACACTGTTATTTGTAAAAACCCAAACTTGTCGTTTTCTTCATCCAATCGTTTTCTGTTATAGGGCCCACAAATGGCTCCGCCATCTTACGAATATTCCCCGACAGCAAGAATATTCCACGACCAAACGAATATTCCCCGATAACAATGAATATTTTATAACCACTTGCTTATTTTGCAAAATTTGCACATTTCACCCATAACCAAAGCATTATATCAAATTAATACCTTATTATTTAAAAAAATAATTTGAGGAAATTCGATTTTATTTATGAATAAGTTGGGGTCTTACATTTTTTGTATGATCTTTTTGATATTCTTATTAGTCGCTTCAACAGCACCATTCATCTTTGGACGGTAGATGACGGAGTTGAGATGCTTGATGTGGAATTTACTGTGACGCCCCCGAATTCAGGTACTTGAAACCCGAACTCGGTGCTTCACGATATCATTTCTTTGAGCGAAATAATATTAATAATATAAATATCAAACTTAATATATATTATCAGAGTTGTCCAATCCCAGGTACATAACCTTTAAAGTATTTCATTACATGATAATTAATAAATATCATTGTCTTAATAAAGTCTAACTATTACATAAGATACCATAAAGTTTATTCTGTCAAATTTCCTTTCCTTTTGTTCTTGTCTGAGCCTTCAAGCCGATCACGCTTAGCTAAAAATATTTAAATTTAAAGCAAGAATGAGCATTTGAGTGCCCAGCAAGTAATAGCAGATAATAAACTTTAGCTGAAGGAAGTAAATGTTTTTTTTGAATGACAGTTCTACAACGAAACAACAGTTGTGAAGTAAGCTGAAACAATACTGTACAACATATCCAATTTATTTCAATTTTAAAACTATGTACTGACTATATTTGGTGAGTAGTCGACAGACTATGAACTTTGCTTTCAAATTTCAAAAAGGTTTTACAGAACTTCAACCGCAAACCGTTATAACCTACGAGCACGGAGGGTGATCAGCCCGTTATGACCTGTATTGATCAATACTACGTGTTCGAACGATATTTTCTATGACGCCCCCAAAATAGGTATACATCACCTATTCTGAATCGCCAAATACATGGTATAGAAACAACTACAACATCATTACTACAATTGTCGTACAAAATACGACAACACATGAACTGTGAGTTTAAATACAAATATTGTCTTCTAGACAATATTCATACTCAAATAAGTCTTCATTACAATTATTGAAATACTATTTTACAAAATAGTGAGGACTGCTAACACAACTGACTAGAAACATCACTCCACACCCCAACTAGTTCCCGCTATATTCTTGCCTCCTGAGAAAAATGAAACAAAAAGGAAAAGGGTAAGCTCAACTAGCCCAGTAAAGAATATTATGACTAAGATAATATACAACAAATTATCATTAGTCTTCAACAGGAAAAAATCTAAAAAAATATAATAGACAACAAGTTTTAGATCAACAACTGCAGCGGAAATAACAATCCATTAGAAGAGTCAAGTAGAGAATGAATTCTACTATCTTCTAAGATTTAAAAGTCCATCTTCAATATTTTATCCCTGTAACAACAATCAATATACATCTTAAATCAAATATTCATCTTTGTACTATAGGCCAAAGATATTCATTTGTATCACCAGTTGGTCATATTCATCTAAACATATGTTCATCATTGCACTACGAGCCAAAGATATTCATCAGTTAATTATTCATCTTTGCACTACAGGCCAAAGATATTCAGTAATATCATCATTTAGGACTGAGGATGATGAAAAATATTTTAAAGAAACGAATCCAGTGAGATAAAAGGACAAAGATTAGGGATTCGTACTTTAGATAATCCAAGTTCAAAAACGCTCCATAATATACCATAGTAGAGTAACATTCAAGAATGAAGATCAAAACATGGATACAATCAAAGATAGTAACCATAATAGACATCTTGGACAAAGAAGAGAAAATTTTATTTTTCTGTGAATAGTACTGTATTTGTGAATAGTACCGTATACGTGAATAGTAACCCCGACACAAAAAGGTAAAAATGCCACAATAAAATTCATATCAATATTTTAGCATAATGATATTGAACGAAATAATATCATTTATGAAAAAAATAGCATTCCTTACATCAAAATAATAGTACTTCTGATCGGAATATCGGATGTAAAGCCGAAGGAAAGTTGCACTGAATAGTAACTCTCAAAGTATTTAAATGCTCAAAAAAATACGCTCGATAATATAGAGAGAGAGAGAAAAAAAAAACTTATATTTTTGGTGTGATTTTGAGTTCTAACCTAAGTGTCTATTTATGGGAAAATACTATAACACCAAAGCAGACTAAATAATAAAAGAATATTATTTTTTCTTTTCTATGCATGCATGCAATTTTGGAAAGTAATCAGCCCATCACATTTGAAATTTTTTTCCAGCACATATTTTCATAAAAAACAAAAGTGGGTCCCACTCATAATTTTAATAAAAATATTTAATTTCCGAAACATCAATAATTCATAATAAATAGCCTTTTTTCAGAAAAATACGAATTTTATGTCCATTCCATAGGAAATCGAATTCTCTACAACTTTGTAGTTTTAAGTTTTTCCAAATTCCAAACAGAAAATGTCTGAAATCCATATACGGACGATTTTTAATACCTCCATTCCAACAAAATACTGATAAAGCACCTCATCATTAATTCCTTCATTTATATCCACATAAAATAAATATTTTTTTATCATATAAATCAATAATTAATTATTCACAAATAATATTACAGAATTATAATTATGACAATCAGGTCGTTCCAAGGAAAGAGGGGGCTTTCCGATAAGGATTTCTCCTTACTGGCGCGTAATTAGGTGACCAAACCTCTCCTTAGATAGAACTTCCTTAGACATTGCTAATAATGATATCTAATAATATTATTCAAATAATATGAATTATTTATCTGATAATAGAAAATACTGTACAGCGATAATTATTGAAACAATAATAATATAAAATATCAACGTAGCAATTATTGTACCAATAAAATAAAGTATTGAATAGTATTTACTGTAATAATTATTGAGTAGTGCCTTCTTACGTAAGAATCAATAATCCAATAATACTGTGTAATACTGTGTGCTACTGTGCAACCACGCGTATTACTATATTTTAACCACCAAGTATTCCAACAGTGTTAACGGTAATTACTATGTCGTTATTTGTAAAAACTCAAACTTGTCATTTTCTTCATCCGACCGTTTTCTGTTATGGGGCCCACAAATGGCTGCACCATCTTACGAATATTTCCCGACAGCAAGAATATTCCACGACCAAACGAATATTTCCCGACAACAATGAATATTTTATAACCACTTGCTTATTTTGCAAAATTTGAACATTTCACCCATAACCAAAGCATTATATCAAATTAACACCTTATTATTTAAAAATAATAATTAGAGGAAAATCGATTTTATTTACGAATAAGTTGGGGTCTTACAATCTCTCCTCCTTATGAAGTTTCATCCTCGAAATTGACATAGTATTTCGAAAAGGTGAGGGTACCTCGCTTTCATTTTTTGATTTCAACTCCCAAGTCATTTTCTCAATAGTATGGTTCCTCCACAAAATTTTAACTTGTGGTATAACCTTGGTGCGCAGGACATGCTCTTTCCTATCTAAGATCTTAACAGGTACCTCCTCGTACGTTAAATCTTCGGCTATCTCGTCTGGTTCTAACTCAATAATGTGGTTTGGGTTTTTCACATATTTACAAAGCATAGATATGTGAAAAACATTATGAACACGAGACATGCTAGGAGGTAATGCGAGTCTGTAGGCCATATTTCCTATTCGGTCAAGAATCTCAAATGGACTAATAAATCGTGGATTGAGCTTTCCTCTTTTCCTGAATCTTGTAACTCCCTTCCATGGAGCAATACATAACAATACATGATCCCCAATATTAAATTTCACGTCCTTCCGATGAAGATCCGCAAAACTCTTTTGTCAATTATGTGCCGTTTGTATACGTTATCGGATCATTTGGATCTTCTCTGTAGTCATACGTACCAATTCTGGTCCCAACAATGTTGCTTCACCCACCTCATCCCAGCATACTGAAGAATAACATTTTCTTCCATACAACGCCTCGAATGGAGCCATGTCTATACTTTCTTGATAACTGTTATTGTAGGAGAATTTCACCAATGGTAAATACTTATCTCAACTCCTTTTAAAATTTAGGACACAGAGTCTTAATAGATCTTCAAGAGTTTGAATAGTCCTTTCTGATTGTCCGTCCGTTTGAGGATGGTATGCCGAACTAAATCGTAAATCCATGCCCATAGCTTTCTGCAAGCTAACCCAAAATCGTGGAGTGAATCTTGGGTCACGATCTGAAACTATGGATACTGGCATGCCATGCAATCTCATAATCTCATTCACGTACATACGAGCAAGACGTTTAAGGGAAAAAGTCTCCCGTATATGCAAGAAATGAGCAGACTTGGTTAATCTATCAATAATGACCCAAATCACATCTATGCCTTGAGAAACCTTGGGAAGACCCGTAACGAAATCTATAGTAATGTGTTCCCACTTCCATTTCAGAATCTCAAGTGGTTGCAATGGACCCTTTGGCACTTGATGCTCCGTCTTTACACGTTGACAAGTTAAACACCTCGCGATAAACTCCGCGATCTCTCTCTTCATATTGCTCCACCAAAATGTATGTCGAAGATTATTATACATTTTGGTCTCCCAGGATGGATTGCAAATGGTGTGTTGTGTGCATCCATCATGATTCTATGCTTCAAATCAGAATCGTTAGGAACACAAAGTCTGGAGTTGACTCAAAGTATTCCTTCTTCATCGATTCTTACTTTTGAAATAACACCTTCTTGCACTTTCTTCTTCATACGCATCAGCTCCAGGTCCGTAGCTTGAGCAGCTTTAACTTTATCGATTAAAGTCAGTTCTACTCGTATATTTGATATCATCACGTGGGTACTTAGAGTCTTTAACTCTATCTCCATCCTTTGCAAGTCATACAAAATGGGCCTTTGCGTTGACAATATCGCACTTATACCCGCATATGATCTTCTACTCAATGCGCCAGCTGTAAGACCCTAACTTATTAATGAATAAAATTAAATTTTCTCTAAATATTATTGTGAATAATAAGGTGTTAATTTGATATAATATTTTGGTTATGGGTGAAATGTGCAAATTTTATAAAATAAGCAAGTGGTTATAAAATATTCATTTGTTGTCGGGAAATATTCGTTTGGTCATGGAATATTCTTTCTGTCGGAGAATATTCGTACGACGGCGCAGCCTTGTGTGGGCCCCATAATGGAAAGCAATGGGATGAAAAAAACGACAAGTATAAGTTGTTTATAAATAGCGGCGTAGTTGTTACTGTTAATACTGTTGAAATACCCAGTGGTTAAAATACAGTAGCACACGGTATTGCACCAATTATTGATTCTTATATAAGAAGGCACTACTCAATAATTGTTACAGTAGTTACTGTTCAATATTTTATTTTATTGATTCAATAATTGCTGCGTTGATATTTTATATTATTGTTGTTTCAATAATTGTTGTTGCACAGTATTTTCCATTATCAGATCAATAATTCATATTATTTGAATAATATTATTAGATAGCATTATTGGCAATGTCTAGAAAGTTCCGTCTAAGGAGAGGTTTGGTCATCTAATTGCGCGCCAATAAGGAGAAATCCTTATCTGAAAGCCCCCTCTTTCCTGGGAACTGCCTGGTTGTCATTATTGTGATTCTGTAATATTATTTGTGAATAATTAATTATTGATCTATATGGTAATAAAATATTTATTTGATGTGGATATAAATGATAGATTTATTTATGTGGTTATAAATGAAGGAATTAATGTTGAGGTATTTTATCAGTATTTTGTCGGATTGGAGGTATTAAAAGATCAAATCAGTGTTCTTACAGCTTTATTGTGTGAGTTATAATTTTTAATCTGACTGTTGGATCGTTGTGATTTTTGGATATGTTATACATATATAAGTTGAGTATATGTTCACAAATTTTGAACCGTTAAAAATGAACGAATGATTTGTTATGAATTTTAAGAGGTGACTGATTCGGAAATTAGGTTTATAAATGATTTTAGTGGAAAATTCTAGAAATGGGTGGGCCCCACTTTTGGTTGTTGGGGAAGATGGCTGATTTTTGGTGGGTGAAATAGTAGCAGGTAAAGCCATCAGGTAGCAGGTCAAGTCTGCTTCGGCGTGCTAATATTTTCCTATAAATAGAGGGCTAAGTTAGAATTGAAAATCACACTAGATTTTATAAATTTTCTCTCTTTTTCTCTCTAGATTATCGAGTGTATTTTATGAGTATTTAGATACTTGGTGAGTTGCTATTCATCAGTGCAAGTTTCCTTCAGCGTCATATCCGATATCCAGTCAGAAATGCTGCTCTTTCGAGGTAAGGGGTAGTAAGGGATTTTAAGGGTTGTTATGTTTTTCAGTTTCGTAATTTTTCTGACCATCAAAAATTTTAGAAAATTTTGAAATGATAATTTGATGAGTTTTCTTGATTGTGTCCAAAAATGGCGATTTTTGGATGTATAAATTAAGAGTTGTGAATTTTATGAGAAAAAACTATTTTAAAAGTAACCGCTTATAACTCCTTGTGGTTAACTCCAAAATTGGTGAAATTTTTATTGGGAGTGCATGTATATGATAGAAGTATGCTCTGGAAATTTCAGAATTTTTGGATAAAAGTATAATTTTTTATAAATATCTAAATATTGCTGTTTTGGCCATAAGAAAAATAGTAAATAATTTTTAAAAATTCTCAGAAAAATATATGTTCAATATGGGACTATATTCTACTAAATCTCATAAAAGAAAATTTGTTTGTACTGATTTGGTATTTTTTTATAAAAATGGACTAGTTATGAGTAAATGATTTAAATATGTTATGTGAAGTAAGAAATTTTAAAAATAAGATTTTATGGCTTGAGAATCCTATATGAGGTATATGCAGATTTTTTATGAGGGTTTTGGTTATTGGTGATGAAATCTTATGAGTTTAGAATTTTAAGATGATTAAATACATTATTTAGTAAAGTGTAAATAATTAAAATAAATTGTTTATAAGTTTAAGAAGTGTTATTTCAATATCATTATACCGAAATATTGGTATGGATTTTATTGTGAAATTTCTACCTTTTTGTGTCGGGTTTACTATTCATGAATTACTATTCACGAAGTTACTATTCATGAGTTACTATTCACGAGTTACTATTCATGACAAAATTAGTTTCTTTTTCTAACCAAACTATAGTTGATTTATGAATATTACTCTTGAGATTAAATCTAGATGTTTTGATTATATTGATTTTACTATTATATATAATATTTTTATAACCCTAATGATGATATTTCTATTTGACTTGAGTGTAAAGATGGGTAGATTTTTGGTATGATCATGACTATGGGTTCTCTTTGGCCAGTAGTGCAAAGTTAAATTGTTGACTAGTATGATCATGACCATTGAATTTATAATTGAATATCTTTAGCTTAAGTGCAAAGGTGAAATGATCAACATGGTTATAATTATTGTTCATATAAATTCTGATATGATTATATATTTATTTAAGATATTAATGTATTTGGCCTGCAGTGCAAATATGAACTGTTGATGAATATATTTGGCCTATAGTGCAAATATGAACTGTTGAGGAATATCTGTGGCCTGTAGTGCAAAGATGAATTGTTGATGAATATCTTTGGCCCGTAGTGCAAAGATGACCTGCTGTTGAATATCTTTGGCCTGTAGTGCAAAGATGGTCTGTTGATAAATATCTTTGGCCGTAGTGGAAAGATGAAATTGTTAGTATGATTATAAACAGGAACTGTGATTTGGTATAACCATGATCTTTGATGTTTCAGGTAAAGACATGTGATGAAAATTATCTTTATCCTGGATGCGAAGATGAATTTAGAATTACAATTATGATTATGAGTTATTCATATAATTGTGGAAAGGAACTGTTGATTAATGTTACAGGGATAAAACACTGTTTGTGGACTTTTAATGTGGAGAAGATAATAGACTTTATGGTCTATTTGACTCTTCTAATGGATTGCTCGTTCTATGGTTGAAAAATTTTATCATCTACCATATGTTCTAAATCTCTGATTTATTACTGTTGAAGGCTATTGATAATTTATTTATCTTTAGTCACGATATTCTTTACTGAGCTAGTTGTGCTCACCCTTCTGTTTCAAAATTCCTTTCAAGTAATACGAGTGTAGCTGGGTCAAGCGGGGGTAACAGGAAAATAGAACGGTGGTCATCATTTAGTAGTTATATTTGATGAATCCAATAGGGTGAGGCGAACCCAACATTGGAAGGGTGTTTTGCCACTATCATACAAGATGTCTAATGTCATATAACCTCGTGTCATTATAAGGCAGGGTTGTGCACATCCACTTGCTGAGTATATTTATGACCACTACCTATATAATCTTGGTGTTTGTTTGAGGTATAATTCACGATTAAAGACAGTGGAGATAATGATATGTCAAGAGAAGACTCACCATTGGAAAGAATATGATAGTAATCTTCTTATTTTTCTTTGGGGTCTATTAGGTCAACCAAGGATAATTCTGTGGACATATGATATCTATCATAACCTGGAAGCATGGCTTCCCATGTATGAAGGTTTCCTTGAGCACTTCCCAAAAATTTTAATTTCTAAAACAATTTTTGACTATACCTTTATGTAAGGTGCCATTATGACGTGCTATCCAAGGTTGGGATGAGAGTCATAGTTGATATATATTTGTATCAAAACTCACAGCATATGTGTTGTTGTATTTTGTACGACAATTGTTGTAATAAAGTTGTAGTTGTTTTCTGTACCATGTATTTGGCGACTCAAAATAGGTTGGATGGATTGGGCCTATTTTGGGGTTGTCACATCAGCTACTACGTTCGCTTTTTCAGGATGGTATTGGATGGTATGATCATAATCTTTCAACAGCTCAAGCCAACGTCGTTGCCGCATGTTGAGTTCCTTTTAGGTGAAGAAATATTTAAGGCTCTTATGATCCGTATAAATCTCTACTTTCTCCCCATACATGTAGTGTCTCCAGATTTTCAACGCGAAAACGACTGCTTCTAACTCTAGATCATGAGTAGGATAATTCCTCTCATATTCTTTGAGTTATCGCGAGGCATAGGCTATGACTTTCCCATGTTACATGAGAGCACACCCTAACTCTTTGCCTGAAGCATCACTGTAGATAACAAATCCATCTGAACTAGATGGTATGGTCAGAACAAGTGCCGAAATGAGTCTCATCTTGAGCTCTTGGAAACTCTTCTCGCATTCCTCGCTCCATACGAATTTTGTATCTTTTCAAGTCAGCTGAGTTAATAGAGTAGCAATTCTAGAAAATCCTTCCACGAATCTCCGATAATAACCAGCTAAGCCCAGAAAGCTATGTACTTCAGTCACCAACTTCGGTTGCTCCCAACTTTGTATTGCTTCTATCTTCGTCGGGTCAACAGATACTCCATGTTTTGACACCACGTGCCCAAGGAATGCTACTTTCACAAGCCAGAACTCGCATTTCTTCAGCTTGGCATATAGCTTGTTGTCATGAAGCCTTTGCGGTACCAGCTTCAAATGGTGCTCATGATCTTCACGACTTTTGGAATAGATGAAGATGTCATCAATAAAGACAACAACGAACTAATCCAAATATTCCTTGAACACACGGTTCATCATATCTATGAAAGCAGTAGGAGCATTAGTCAATTCAAAAGACATGAGTAAGAATTCATAATGCCCATACCGATTTCTGAAGGCAGTCTTCGGAATATCCTCAGTTTTAATCTTCAGCTGATGATATCCAGAACGAAGATCGATATTTGAAAAGAATTGTGCTCCTTGCAACTAGTCGAACAGGTCATCGATGCGAGGTAGCGGATACCTATTCTTGATGGTGACATGGTTTAATTCTCGGTAGTCAATACAAAGTCGCATACTTCTATCTTTCTTCTTTACGAATAAAACAGGAGCACCCCGAGGAGATGTACTAGGACGAATGAAACCGATGTCTAACAACTCCTGTAGTTGGACCTTTAACTCTTGAAGTTCAATAGGAGCCATTCGATATGGGGTTTTAGAAATGGGCTTTATACCAGGTTCAAGGTCAATAAAGAATTCAACTTTTCACGTTCTGGGGGTAGATCGTAAAGTTCTTCAGGAAATACGTTAGAAAATTCACTAACAATAGAAAATATTATTAAAAGTTAATTTTTATAACTTAAAATAATTTTTAAAACTAATTTTGTAATTTTTAGAAATTATTTTCTATTTTTAATTGATTTTTTGGAAATTTAATTAATTAATATTAATAAGTCTGTCGCTAAAACCTTTAGCGACAGAAAGTGTCGCCTAAAGTGTTTTTGAGCCTCAAGAACATTCATAAGTTGTTTCGAGATGTTAGGTTTGACTAAATTTAATTCATTGTCTAAGTCGTTTTTGGGAAATCTAAGGATCAGATCTTGTAGTATTTATGTAATACTACAAGTATCTAGCAATTTCTGGGCCAAATTACAACACACAAGCAAGATCTAAGGCCTGGAACAAGCTGTCAGAGTTGTTCTTCATTTTCTGGGTTACCCAGAAATGAAGAACAGTTCGAGTAGCCTATTTTTAGCTTCCACTACTTGCTATCCTTGTAATGTTTTGTTGATCTAATGGTTCTAGGTTGTAGCCAACATGTAAATGAACAAATCTATTACAAAAAATCATCCTAACGACATCACAATCTACAGATCTAAGCCGGACAAATCCTGTCAGAGATAGTGTTCATACGTTTTCTGGGTTGCCTAGAAAACAGAAAACGTGATCAACTTAGCTACTTTGACCGGCCACTAAATCCAACCTGTTTGTTTTTTTAGGTGATTGAAAAGCATAAACATGTAGTCCATATAACACATTTCAACTTAGATATAACAACTATAACAAATCAATAAAAACTTGACAGATCTATGCACATGAATATCTTGTCAGACACAATCTGGACAGTTTCTAGGTTACCCAGAATTGTTAGGTCATGGTCGGTCAACCGACTTTAACCATCAATAACTATCAATCTATACCAGATTTAACCCTGATTAAAGTTTCAGAACAAAGTCCACATAACATACTACAACTTCAAACATTTAAAACACTAAAACACATAACATGCATCGATCTATGAGGTCTCACATTTGACTACTGTCACACAACTTTTTCCAGTTTTCCAGATTTTTGAAAACTTTTATTTCGTGCATCTAGATGTTATAGATCTACAATATACCAACCCAGATCACTTATTTACACTACATATAACATATTAAAACATAAAAACATAACATCTAACATAGTATCAAAGATTAAATTTGGTTTTTATGGTTATACCTTTATTCAACAATGCTTGGATCTAGCCTTACTAAACTGTTATGGGGATGGTAGGGACTTAATATGGGACTGGTTTACTTAAGATTTTCGCATGTTTGGAGAATGAGAGACTTTGGTTAAGTGTTGGTGAATAAATGAGCAAGAATGTGCACTTTACTCTCTCTCTCTCTCTCTAACTATACATAATTTGATTCATGCATATGGCTGATAATGTGATCAAATCTTGGCTGATTTAAGTTGATTTTTAGAGCACATGGCTAGCTAGAGTTGGTTACCAACCATAAATAGGGCAAGATCTACAAGTTTCCTACTAAATAATGCAACAAGGGTACTTTGGTCATTTGACTTATAATTTTAATGGCAATATTGTCATTTATCTAACCCTTAGGGTTTGACCCTTAAGGTTTAACCTTAATATTTTTTAAAAAAAATTAGTTTCTAGGATTTTCTAATTAGGCTAAAAAAATGCACAATTTAATTTCCTAAATTACATATTAAGGTTTCTTAATTAGTTTAGGTTTTCTAATTATATTAGACTTGAACATTAGGGTTAAAGGTTCCCTAATTATCATTAAATTTTCTTAATTAGTAATTAAGGTTCCTAATTTAACAATTAGAGTTTTCCCTAATTAAGATTATAATCTAATAACACATATCATTAATCACATAAAACCATTACTTAACAATCTTGAACTCCTATTTGAGTTTCAAATTAGGGTTAATCAAATTAATACTAGGGTTTTATCATACTACACTATAATTGACCAACCATTATCAGTATACACATATAGTACATATTTATAGCACTGAAATATAATTAATATTATTTTATTATTCTCATCCTTTATTCAAAATCCAGAATTAGGGTTTTGAATCCATATCCGACTTAACTTTCATTCTCAGTCAACTTAAAAATTTAAATTGACTATCATGCTAAATCTATATCACAAATATTTAAAAATATTATTCATGATAGCAATATTCATAATAATTAAAAAAAATAATAAATAAAAAAATAACAAATATTTACTTCTTTTGTAACCCTGTGGAAGGAGGCTGCTTTTACCCACTTGGTGAAGTAGTCGAT
This sequence comes from Panax notoginseng, assembly GCA_016801055.1. Taxonomy (NCBI): domain Eukaryota; kingdom Viridiplantae; phylum Streptophyta; class Magnoliopsida; order Apiales; family Araliaceae; genus Panax; species Panax notoginseng. The sequence goes on along the minus strand of CM029018.1, from coordinate 43,914,661 downwards.
CATGGTGAAGATGAATCGATGACCATTACTGGCTTTAGGCTCGATGGGCCCGATCACGTCCATTCCCCACATTGAGAAGGGCCAGGGCAAACTCATATTGTGGAGCTCCCTTGGAAGGGCGTAGAGAGCATTCCCATGAATTTGGCATTGGTAACATCTCTTGACGTGATCATCACAGTCAGCCTTGAGAGAGAGAGTAATGCCATGTTCTTAGGATTTTCTTGACAAGTAGAGGGCCGCTCATGTGTGGGCCGCATACTCCACAATGGATTTTATCCATTAGTCTATGTGCTTGGTCCTTGTCCAGACATTTAAGAAGACCTAGTCCTGTATCCCTTTTGTAGAGTGTGTCTCCGCTCTGGTAAAATTTCATAGCCATTCGATGGATCCTCTTTCTTTCAGCTAGACTCGCCTCAGCGGGTGTAGATCCATCTCCAAGATACTCCTCAATATGCTGATACCAAGGGTGTTGGATGGGAGGTAGCTTATCCGATACTTTTTCAGTGTAGTTCACATAGGCTGGTGCTTTTTGTCGGGCAAATGTGATGTTTGGCATGTTTTCCTTGTCAAGTATGTTGATTAAGGAGGCCAAAGTTGCTAGCGCATCCGCAAAGTCATTCCTATTCTGAGGAATGTGGAGGAAGGATATTTCTTCAAACTTCGAAGCCATCTGTATAACCTGCCGATGGTAAGGCAATAAATGTAGCTCTTTGATGTGATAGATCCCAGTGGTTTGTCTGATTACCAATTCAGAATCTCCAAAGACAGTAAATAGTCTGATGCCCATTGATTGAGCTAGTTTCAACCCCATGATACTGCTCCTGCTCCAGAACCTTCCATGTTTACAGCTCCATCAAAATACATCTTTCATGGTTGGTGTGTATCGTCCTGATGGTGTTGCTGAACTATCATTACCCCTTCATCGGGGAAGTATGTTTCTAAGATTTTGAAATCCCCTGAAGGTGCGAAAGCCAGTTGATCTGTAATTCCTTGACCTTTGATAGACTTTTGCGTCACGTAGACGATGTCAAATTGTTGTAGGATCAACTGCCATTTGGACAGTCAAAAATTTAACATAGGTTTGCTGAATACGTACTTGAGAAGATCTACGCGGGATATGAGATAGGTTGTGTGACCATGGAGATAATGATGTAACCTCGTGGAAGCCCATGCTAAAGCACAACAAGTTTTCTCAATCTGAGTGTCCTTGTGTTCACTGCTGCTGAATCTTTTGCTGAGGTAATAGATAGCTCGCTCTTGGCCTCCATCATCTTTCTATCCCAGCATGCAGCACATGACGTTGTCATTGATTGACAGGTACATGAATAGGGGAATACCCTCCCTGGGCAGCACCAAAACATGAGCATTGACTCGCTGCGCTTTGATTGTAAGAAAGGCTTTCTTACATTCATCATTCCATTTTATGGAGGAGTTCTTCATTAATAACTTGAAGATAGGCTCACAGGTTACTGTGAGTTGGGAGATGAATTTGCTGATGAAGTTGATTCTTCCCAAAAATCCATGTATTTCCTTTCTGTCTGAGGTATGGGCATTTCCGTGATGGCCTGGATTTTTGTGGGATCCAGCACAATTACTTTGTGGTTGACTAGGAATCCTAGCAACTTGCATAATTTAACGCCAAAGGTGCACTTGTCTGGATTCAACTTCAAGTTGTACTTATGCAACATGTTGAAGAGCTTTTTGAGATAGTCTAGGTGGTCTTCCTCCATTCGAGACTTGATAATGATGTCATCCATGTAGATTTCTATCTCTTTGTGCATTAGATCGTGGAAAAGATCCATCATGGCTCGCTGATAGGTAGCTCCGGCATTGATGAGGCCGAATGACAACCATCTATAACAAAAGGTTCCCCAAGGAGTGATGAATGTCGTTTTCTCACGATCCTCTTCAGCAACCATGATTTAATGGTATCCCGCAAAGCAGTCAGCAAAGGAGTACATGTCATATTGAGCTGTATTGTCAATGAGTATGTGGATGAATGGCACGGGGAAGCTATTTTTAAGATAAGCTTTGTTCAAATCCCTGTAATCCACATAAACTCGCACCTTTCCTCCAGGTTTAGGCACGGGGACTATATTGAATAGCCACTCAGGGTATGTTGATACCATGATGATGTCGGCTTAAAATTATTTCATAATTTCTTCTTTAACTTTTAAACTCCACTCAGGTTTTAATCGCCTGAGCTTCTGCCTGACTGGCTTGAACCCCTCTTTGATGGGGAGGTGATGAATGACAATGTCAGTGGACAAACTGACCATATCTTTGTGAGACCATGCAAACACATCCTGGAATTAGGTCAATAGAGTAACTATGTCGTTCCTTTGGTTTGGAGTGAGGTCCGTACCAATCTAGATTTGTTTGGGATTCTCTGAGGTTCTAAGGTTGAAAGAGGTGGTTTGATCAAGATTTGGCTTGGGTTTGCCTTCGACCCATTCTTTGATCTCTTGAGGTATCTCATAGTCCTCTTGTATTTCCATCAAGTCTAAGTCCAATATTACATCAAAGTTACAGTCCTTGTTGAAAATAGGCACCTCATCAGCAAGTTTAGGCACATCTAACTTTAGAGCCCTAAAACAAAATGCTTTCACTTAATATATGAAACTGTTCAATCATACAAAGTGTTAGCATGTAATGACAAAAGTAACTGCTAATACTGTAAAGAAAAAGTAAGCAATTATTGCTATCTACAGGGCAAAGGGAATTTCTACCCTTTTTATCGTCGTCGGCAAATAGAAGGAGTACTGCTCCAATTGCCAAGGGTGAAGTCCTGATGGACGGCTGTGATGAAGGGGCTGTTGTCGTCCTTCTTCTCCTGAATGATGACCATAATGTTTGGACAATCATCATCTAGAATGTCTCTGTTCATACCCTTTGTATGGACTAGGATGCGCATGTTTGATGATCGCCATATAATGTCTTGTTTATTCCTATGCTCCTTTTCCTCCACTTCATGGTCTGGAATAAGGACTTCCTTTCCTTTGACCAGTATCGGCTTAGGAAACAACATAGCTACCACATGGGAAGGGGCCTTTAATGAAGGTCGTACATGCTCAGCTTCTGTAGGTGTAGGAAATCGCCTTGTAGCTGAAGGAACCTGTTTATGCTTGTGAGGGTTCCTGTGACTGGACCCAGGAGAATAGCCTATTCTGACTATCCTTGTTTGACTGGGAACTTGAATTGGGTGGTTAATGCCCTGATGATCCTTACCTAACCCTTGTCTAGGTTGAAAACCCAGGGATATCATTTCTTGACTTGCCGACATTACCTCGGTAGAAACTATGGGTATCAGAGGTGGCGCCCCAATGGGTTGATAGTGAGTGTTGCTCACCTCAAGGGCCTGGAAGTTGACAGGCTCAACTTCTGCATTGAAACTGATGAATGGTATCTCACCTTGTTCATGACATTCTGTCTCAGCATTAACAGTTACTAAGCTACTGTTAATGATGTATTTGAGCTGTTGATGAAGGGTGGAAGGGACGACTCCAGCCATGTGAATCCACGATCTTCCCAAAAGTAGGTTGTATCCTATATCTATCTTGAGTACATCAAAGGATACGCAGAATGTATGTGGACCAATCTCCATAGGTAGTTCAATCTCTCCGACAGCATTTCGTCAGGATCTATCGAAAACTTTGATAATTGTATAGCTGCTTCGGATCCTATTAATATTGATATTCATTTTCTCCAAGGTGTCGTAAGGGCATATGTTTAAGGATGATCCTCCATCTATCAGAACTCCTCCCACCATATATCCAGAGGACATAACTGCTATGTGCAATAGTTTACAATGACCGGTCCCTTCGAAAAGTATGTCATCATCGGTGAAGGATATCACATTGCTATTGAAGATGTGATCAACCAGATGATCGAACTTTTTAATATCCACTGATTTTGGCAAGTGGGCTTCTTCTAAGACTCCCAGTAAGACTTTCCGGTGATCCTCTGAGGAGAAAACCAAATCCAGTATAGAAATCTATCTTAAAACCACCTTGGCTTCATTCTTCAATCTTCTCCATCGGAACTTTCCCCTTTGACCTGATGGTAGGCTTCATCACCCGTTGGGGAAGATACTGTGGATTCTCTTTCAACACTACAGCAATTATATTGGATATGGATCCTTCAGCCTCTCCATAATTCCATGGCACTTTTTGTAGGCTGCCAATAGGTTACTGTGGTCTGAATGGCAAGATGATTGGCTTTGGTGCAGCCAAAGGGTTTTCAACACCTTTGAGTCGAATAAGATGAATTGTAAGTGGTGTGGTAGCCAAGTCTGTGACGCCCCCAAAATTAGGTATACATCACCCATCTTGGGTCGCCAGATACATGGTACTGAATACAAATACAACTTACTAATACAACTGTCGTGTACAATACGACAAAACATAAACTGCGAGTTTGAATACAAATATTATCTTCTAGAGAGTATTCATACTCAAAAGGAGTCCTCATTACATTTATTAACACACTATTACATAGAATAGTGAGGACTACTAACTAATACTATCATTCGGACCATCACTCCGTTCCCCGACTTGCCCCAGCTACGTTCTCATTTCCTGAAGAGAACAGTGAAAGAAAGGGTGAGCTCAACTAGCCCAGTAAGAAATATTATGACTAAGATAATGCAGAATAAATTATCATTAGCCTTCAACAGTGTTAAACTGATAAAATATAACGACCATCAAGTTTAACTGCAACGGAACAAGCAATCCATTAAAAGAGTCAAGCAGAAAATAAAATCTACTATCTTCTATGATTTAAAAGGGTTTTCAACACTGTTATCGCTGAGACTCAGCTTAATAAAATAATCCACATCATCGAATCACCCCTGCACTACGGCCAAGGATATTCGTGTATTCATTAATGGTCATGATCATGCCAACAACTATTCATCAATGCACTACGGGCCAATGAAGACTTTTACCACATCATTTGTAACATTACGGTCATGATTATACCGAATAATCCCTGGTCATAATCATACCAAGTCCATCTATGCACTACAGGCCACAGATGACTTTTAACATTTTATAAACATGAGGATGATGACAATGATATAAGAATTCAATAAAACAAGTTCAAGAATTAATTTATCCAAGAATTAACAACGTCCAAATTGCCAACATGGTACTGCTTTGTGAAGTAAAATTCAAGAATACTTAGAAGAATATTTTCATGAAAAGATATTGGATGAAACGTAATTATCAAGGATATTCCACTAATTTCATGGAGTATAGAAGTCAAAACTTAACCAACTGAGTATAATAAAGAATGAAATAACAAAAGAAATCACCATGCATGCGATAGACCGCGCAGACAGGTTATTCTAACAGAATAATAAATAATGGAACCAGGTCCGACATAAAACGCACAGACAGGATATTCCAACAGAATAATAACAAGACGGAACTAGGTCCGGTGTAAAACACACAGACAGGATGTTCCAACAGAATAATAATAAAGACGGAACCAGGTCCGGTGTAAAACACACAGACAGGATGTTCCAACATAATAATAATAAAGACGGAACCAGGTCCGGTGTAAAACACACAGACAGGATGTTCCAACAGAATAATAATAAAGACGGAACCAGGTCCGGTGTAAAACACACAGACATGATGTTCCAACAGAATAACAGAAGAATGTCACCAAGTATAGGGTAGACCGCGTATACAGATTATTCCAGCAGAATAATAAGAAATGGAATAACAACAGTTCTCTTCATGAATAAGAAAGAATAACACCCCTTACCGTTTTAAAGAAGAGCTGAAATAAGGAAGTAGTTAAGTAGTAGAATACTCTTCTTCTCTCTCTCTATAGTTTCTCTCTATAGTTTCTCTCTCTAGAGTTCAGTGAATTCGTAAAAAATAATGAAGGAATGAGCTGCTATTTATAGAAAAATAGAATGCATAGTAACTAATCCATGAACGGTCCAGATTGATTACTTTAATCTGACGGTCCATATTTAAAGAAAAATCTTTTAAATAAAATATAATATATTCTATTTATAGAATAACTGTAATAAAGTATTTTGTTTTATATAAAAAGATGTTTCTGTTTTATTACGTTAATAATACGAATAAAACAAAACGTTATTATCGCTAAATAATTCATATTATTAACTGACAATAATTGAATCAAACTGAGTGACTTCTCACATAAGCATTAATAATCAATACCGTATGCTACTATGCAACCACACGTAGTACTGTACTTTTACTACCGAGTAGTTCAACAGTATCAATGGTAAAACTTCCGCCGTTATTTTTAATAAAATATTTTTGTCGTTTTCTCAATCCGACAATAATTCTGTTGTGGGGTCCACCAATGATTGTGCCGTTGTACGAATATTTTCCGACCAATCGAATATTACATAACAACTTGCGTACTTTGTAAAATTTATAAATATTACCCATAACTATAACTTTATATCAAATTAACTCCATAATATTCAAAAATGATATTTATAGAAAATTCATCTTTATTTATAAAAGTTGGGGTCTTACAACCTCCCCTTCTTATGAAATTTCGCCCTCGAAATTAGGGTACGTACCTGGTATGTCGAAGAGGTAAGGATACCTTGATTTCATTTCAGGTTCTAACTCCCAAGTCATTTTCTCAACATCGTAGTTTCTCCACAAAATTTTGACTTGAGGTATAACCTTGGAGTGTAAAATATGTTCCTTCTTATCCAAGATTTGAATATGAACTTTTTCATACGTCAAATCCTCCGCTATTTCGTCCGATTCTAACTCAATAATGTGGTTCGGGTCTTCCACATATTTGCGTAACATGGATATGTGAAAAACGTTATGAACATGAGACATACTTGGCGGTAAAGCGAGTCTATAAGCCACAGTTCCTACTCGATCGAGGATTAAAAATGGACCGATGAATCGAGGATTGAGCTTTTCTCTTTTTCCAAATCTCGTAACTCCTTTCTATGGAGCAACACGTAAGAACACATGATCTCCTACATCAAATTCCACGTCCTTTCGATGAAGATCAGCATAACTCTTTTGTCGATCTTGTGAGGTTTTTATACGTTGTCGGATCGTTTGAATCTTTTCTGTAGTCATACGTACCAACTCTGGTCCCAACAACGTTGCTTCACCCACCTCATCCCAGCATACTAGAGAACGACATTTTCTTCCATACAATGCTTCGAATGGAGCCATGCCAATACTTGCTTGATAACTGTTATTGTAGAAAAACTCCACCAATGGTAAGAACTTGTCCCAACTTCCCTTGAAGTCAAGGACACAGAGTCTTAATAAATCTTCTAGAGTTTGAATAGTCCTCTCTGATTGTCCGTCCGTCTGAGGATGATATGTCAAACTAAATCGTAAATCTATGCCCATAGCTTTTTGTAAACTAACCCAAAATCGTGAAGTGAATCTTGGGTCTCGATCAGAAACTATGGATACTGGCATACCATGCAGTCTTATAATCTCGTTTATGTACATACGAGCAAGACGTTCAAGTGTATAAGTTTCTCGTATCGGTAAGAAATGAGCAGACTTGGTCAATCTATCAACAATGACCCAAATCGCATCAATACCTTGAGAAACCCTAAGAAGACCGGTAACGAAATCCATGGTAATGTGCTCCCACTTCCATTCTAGAATTTTAAGTGGTTGCAATGGACCTTTTGGTACTTGATGCTCCGCTTTGACTCGTTGATAAGTTAGATACCTTGAGATAAACAACGCTATCTCTCTCTTCATATTGCTCCACCAAAATGTATGACGAAGATCATGATACATTTTGGTACCTCTAGAATGGATTGAAAACGGTGTGTTGTGCGCCTCCATCATGATTTCATACTTTAAATTAGGGTTGTTAGGAACACAAAGTCTGGAGTTGACTCGAAGTATTTCTTCTTCATGGATTCTTGCTTCCGGTATAGCACATTCTTGCACTTTCTTCCTCATATGCATCAGCTCCAGGTCTGTAGCTTGAGCAGCTTTAACTTTAACGATTAAAGTTGGTTCTACTCGTATATTCGTCATTATTACATGGGTCCCTGGAGTCTTTAACTCTATCTCCATCCTTTGCAAGTCACACAAAATGGGCCTTTGTGTTGACAATATCGCACTCGTACTTGCATATGATCTTCTACTCAATGCGTCAGCTACCACGTTCGCTTTTCCAGGATGGTATTGAATTGTATGATCATAATCTTTTAACAGTTCAAGCCAACGTCATTGTCGCATGTTGAGTTCCTTTTGAGTGAAGAAATATTTGAGGTTTTTATGATCCGTAAAGATCTCCACCTTCTCCCCATACAAGTAATGCCTCCAAATTTTAAGTGCAAAGACAACAGCTGCCAACTCTAGATCATGAGTAGAAAAATTCCTCTCATATTCCTTGAGTTGTCTTGATGCATAGGCTATGACTTTTCTATGTTACATGAGAACGCATCCCAACCCTTTGCTCGAAGCATCACTGTAGATGACAAATCCCTCCGAGCCAGATGGTATTGTTAGAACAGGTGCTAAAATGAGTCTCCTCTTGAGTTCTTGAAAACTCTGCTCACATTCTTTGCTCCAACCGAACTTTGTATCTGTCCGAGTCAGCTGAGTTAATGGAGTAGCGATTCGAGAAAATCCTTCCACGAATCTCCGATAATAACCAGCTAAACCAAGAAAGCTACGTACTTTGGTCACTGATTTAGGTTGCTCCCAGCTTTGAATAGCTTCAATCTTTGCCGGGTCAACCGATATTCCACGACTTGATACTACGTGCCCAAGGAATGCTACCTCCTCCAACCAGAACTCGCATTTCTTCAACTTGGCATAAAGCTTGTATTCACGAAGCTTTTGGAGTACCAGCCTCAAGTGTTGCTCATGATCTTCACGGCTTTTGGAATAAATAAGGATGTCATCAATAAAGACGACCACAAAGTGATCCAAATATTCCTTGAATACCCGGTTCATCATATCCATGAAGGCAGCAGGAGCATTAGTCAATCTAAAGGACATGACTAGGAATTCATAATGCCCGTACCGAGTTCTGAAAGCCGTCTTTGGAATATCCTCAGTTCTAACCTTCAGCTGATGATATCCAGAATGAAAATCGATCTTTGAAAAGAATTGTGCTCCTTGCAACTGGTCAAACAGGTCATCAATACATGGCAATGGGTACCTGTTTTTGATAGTGACATGATTCAACTCCCGATAATCAATACAAAGTCGCATACTTCCATCTTTCTTCTTCACGAATAGCATAGGAGCACCCCAAGGAGAAGTACTAGGACGAATAAAGTCAATGTCTAACAATTCCTGCAGTTGGATCTTTAACTCCTGAAGTTCAATAGGAGCCATTCGATATGGGGCTTTTGAAATGGGTTTTGTACCGGGTTCAAGGTCGATACAAAATTTAATTTCACGCTCTTGGGGTAGGCCAGGAAGTTCTTCAGGGAATACGTCAGGGAATTTATTAACAATAGAAATATCATTCAAAACTGACGTATTTTTGTTTAGATCCGTGACATGAGCTAAGAAAGCCTGACATCCGTTTTTTAATAAACGAATAGCTTTATGGCTTGAGATGACAGCGATTGATTTTAATGGTTTGGTTGCTTGAATTCGCATAATAGGTCGATTAGGAATATGAAAGCTAACAACCTTACGAAAATAATCAATTTTTGCATGATGAGTAGTTAACCAATCAATCCCTAGAATCACGTCAAATGCAAGTATTTTTAATGAAATCAGATCGACAGGTAATGTGTGGGTACCAACTTGAACCAAACAAGACTTATAAACCGTGGATGTAATGAAGGTTTCTCCCAATGGAGTTTCAACAGATAAATCAAAGTCTAATTTTTTCGGAGTCAAATTTAATCGATGAGCGCAAGTAGGAGAAATAAAAGAATGGGTAGAACCGGTATCAAATAAAGTTAGACTTCGTTAGAGTTTATGATAAGCTTACCCGTGATGACCTCATTCGGGTTCCTTGCTTTCTGGGAGGTCACAACAAATGCTCTCCCTTGCACTACCGGTTTTGAGTTTTTTGGGACGGCCTTTGGTGTCTCCATCTTGGCTAAACTTGTTTTTGGTAAACGACAAAATCGAGCTAAATGACCTTCTCTTCCACAATTATAACATGCTTTAGACGGCATCGCGCAGTTTGGACTGATGTGCCCCTCCCCTCCGCATTTGAAACATATGATAGGTGGTCGTTCTCCTTCCTTAACAACGGGTGCTGGTGCTGACGTCTTTCCATCATTGTTGAATCTCCTCTTCTTGAAATGACTATTCTTATTATTTTGGCCCTGATTACCACCGAAGTGGTTACCATTTCTGGCATGTTGATTCCCTCCACGCTTGTTGTCACCGCTTCGATGACTGCTCTCACTGGTATTATCATTTTGCCGACTGCTCTCTTTTGGTTGCGTTGACTCGTTATCGCGATCCACTAACTGAGCCCTATTCACAACATCTGAATACAAACACAATTTATGAGAAATAAGATGTTGACGTACCTCAGGTTTCAAACCTCGCAAAAATATTCGCGTCATTCGCTCTTCGTTATCTATCAAGTGGGACGCAAATCGGGACAACTCAGCAAATTTAGCCTCATACTGCGGCACAGTCATATTATTCTGCTCCAATTTGATGAACTCCACCTCCTTCATGTGACGAACACTTTCGAGAAAGTATTTGTCATTGAACAGCTCTTGGAACTTCTCCCAAGACATCTTCAGTGCGGCAGGTAGAGTACGCTTAATCGATTCCCACCAGTAATCTACCTCTCCTCGCAACATAAAGGCGGCAAAGGGAACCTTTTGCTCCTCGGAGCATCCCAAGACATCAAATATCTTGGTAATCTGCTTTATCCATGTTTTCACTATAAGTGGTTTTGGCTCTCCCTTAAACTCTGGTGGTCCCAGCTCCTTGAACTGTTTAGCGGTGACCGTCCGAGAGTTTTCAGTGTTTCCACCTATATTTTGGACAGGAGTCGCTCTCGCCTGCTGTTGCATGAACTGCATAAAGTTTCTGAACATTCCATCATTCATCATCTGGTCAGTGTTGTTGTTTGCATGAGGATTGTCACCTTCTTGATGCACATTATCCTGATTATTGATATGTGGTGAATTAACAGTCGCTTGTGCTCCATTGCTATTCTCAACATTCTCAGATGCCATTTTCAGATACTGCCACAAAATAAAAGTTAATTGATATGCCATATATTATCCTTATATTATGACCGACCAATTAAATATCATGCAAATAAACTTAGGTAGGTCATACTAGCGAAGGAATTCTCCATCTCTCCCCTCCTAGTTCTATTCTCACATCTTAGCCAGGGATCATATCCCTAAGCTCTGATACCAACTGTGACGCCCCCAAAATTAGGTATACATCACCCATCTTGGGTCGCCAGATACATGGTACTGAATACAAATATAACTTACTAATACAACTGTTGTGTACAATACGACAAAACATAAACTGCGAGTTTGAATACAAATATTATCTTCTAGAGAGTATTCACACTCAAAAGGAGTCCTCATTACATTTATTAACACACTATTACATAGAATAGTGAGGACTACTAACTAATACTATCATTCGGACCATCACTCCGTTCCCCGACTTGCCCCAGCTACGTTCTCATTTCCTGAAGAGAACAGTGAAAGAAAGGGTGAGCTCAACTAGCCCAGTAAGAAATATTATGACTAAGATAATGCAGAATAAATTATCATTAGCCTTCAACAGTGTTAAACTGATAAAATATAACGAACATCAAGTTTAACTGCAACGGAACAAGCAATCTATTAAAAGAGTCAAGTAGAAAATAAAATCTACTATCTTCTATGATTTAAAAGGTTTTTCAACACTGTTATCACTGAGACTCAGCTTAATAAAATAATCCACATCATCGAATCACCCCTGCACTACGACCAAGGATATTCGTGTATTCATTAATGGTCATGATCATGCCAACAACTGTCCATCAATGCACTACGGGCCAATGAGGACTTTTACCACATCATTTGTAACATTACGGTCATGATTATACCGAATAATCCCTTATCATAATCATACCAAGTCCATCTATGCACTACAGGCCACAGATGACTTTCAACATTTTATAAACATGAGGATGATGACAATGATATAAGAATTCAATAAAACAAGTTCAAGAATTAATTTATCCAAGAATTAACAACGTCCAAATTGTCAATATGGTACTGCTTTGTGGAGTAAAATTCAAGAATACTTAGAAGAATATTTTCATGAAAAGATACTGGATGAAACGCAATTATCAAGGATATTCCACTAATTTCATGGAGTATAGAAGTCAAAACTTAACCAACTGAGTATAATAAAGAATGAAATAACAAAAGAAATCACCATGCATGCGATAGACCGCACAGACAGGTTATTCTAACATGATAATAAATAATGGAACCAGGTTTGGCGTAAAATGTACAGACAGGATATTCCAACAAAATAATAACAAGACGGAACCAGGTCCGGTGTAAAACACAGACATGATGTTCCAACAGAATAATAATAAAGACGGAACCAGATCCGATGTAAAACACACAGACAAGATGTTCCAACAGAATAATAATAAAGACGGAACCAGGTCCGCTGTAAAACACACAGACAGGATGTTCCAACAGAATAATAATAAAGACGGAACCAGGTCCAGTGTAAAACACACAGACAGGATGTTCCAACAGAATAACAGAAGAATGTCACCAAATATAGGGTAGACCGCGTATACAGGTTATTTCAACAGAATAATAAGAAATGGAATAACAACAGTTCTCTTCATGAATAAGAAAGAATAACACCCCTTACAGTTTTAAAGAAGAGCTGAAATAAGGAAGTAGTTAAGTAGTAGAATACTCTTCTTCTTCTCTCTCTATAGTTTCTCTCTATAGAGTTCAGTGAATTCGTAAGAAATAATGAAGGAATGAGCTGCTATTTATAGAAAAATAGAATGCATAGTAACTAATCCATGAACGGTCCAGATTGATTACTTTAATCTGACGGTCCATATTTAAAGAAAAATCTTTTAAATAAAATATAATATATTCTATTTATTGAATAACTTTAATAAAGTATTTTGTTTTATATAAAAAGATATTTCTATTTTATTACGTTAATAATACGAATAAAAAAAACGTCATTATCGCTAAATAATTCATATTATTAACTAACAATAATTGAATCAAACTGAGTGACTTCTCACATAAGCATTAATAATCAATACCGTGTGCTACTATGCAACCACACATATTACTGTACTTTTACTACCGAGTAGTTCAACAGTATCAATGGTAAAACTTCCGCCGTTATTTTTAATAAAATATTTTTGTCGTTTTCTCAATCCAACAATAATTTTATTGTGGGGTCCACCAATGATTGTGTCATTGTACGAATATTCCCTGTTAAAACGAATATTCCCCGACCAATCGAATATTATATAACAACTTGTGTACTTTGCAAAATTTATAAATATTACCCACAACTATAATATTATATCAAATTAACTCCATAATATTTAAAAATAATATTTATAGAAAATTAATCTTTATTTATAAAAGTTGGGGTCTTACAAAGTCTCCCTCAAAGGATATAACTGCTACGACTTCCTTCTATTTGGTAGGAAATGTGTCCCTACTCTCAAGTAATACACCGTCATTGTCTGCCATTTTGCAGGACACCGATGTCAATCAAGTTTTGAATAAGATAGCGGAGTGCCCAACATTCTTTAGTGCTGTGTCCGCGAGAGTGGGAGTGGTATTGACATACTCCATTAAAATCAAACCGTCTTGAGTGTGGGTTGATTGGAGGTAACAGAGCTGTGATTCTCCCCTCATTGATCAGCATTTGCAATATCTCTTCCATCGGTTAGCCTAAATAGGTGAATTCCCTTTTGTTGGCTAAATCCCGACGGGCTTTGGCTTTTGCTCTTTTTGCAATTTTATCCTCCAGTGTTTCACTTTCTGGAGTAAGTGGTGGGGTAATTAGAATAAGAGAAAGGAGGCTAGCCTGCTCCTGACTGAATAATTGACTTGTGACTTGGTGTTGATGAACCACCAGTTCTGCCAATTGATTAACTTGCCCACCAGGAGCCTTCATTTTTCATTTCATCATAAACTGGAACTGAGCATAATCCCATCTGTCAGCACTATCCTTGCTGGTTTGGGATGAACCACCCGTATAGTTGGAGATCTGTCCACTGCTCTAGTTAATCATTTAACCTCCTCTTCTTTGTGTTGAGGAAGAGGGTTGTCTTGAACGTGAGGCTGGTCAGGTTTGATCACCACAATCTCACCATTGTCAATTAAATCATGGATTTTATGCTTCAGGGCCCAACAATCTTGAGTTTCATGGCCTAGAGCTCCAACATGGTAAGCATATGTTCTGCTTGCATTAAAACCTTTTCCACTCGGGTTGGCTGGTGGAAGGAGATGAGTGATTTTCTTCTGAACTGTCAGAAGTTTGAGAATGTTATCGAATGAGTCCCCTAAGGGTGTGAACATTCGGGTACGTCTGACTTCGCAATGGAGGGTTTAAAAACTGAGCTTGAAAAAGGGAATAGCTTCTCCTCTGAATAGGCATATTCTGATTGCCTTTTTGTCCTTGTAGTATCAAGGAAATATCCTTCTCTTTCTTCTTATGGACCCTCCAGGGGTTGTTTCCATAACTTCCAGACTGGATGTGCTCAACTACGACTTTTAGAGCAGCAAGGTCTTGAATTTTCCCAGATTTCAATCCCATCTCAGCCATTTCTCTATGTTTGATCATTTCAAAGAATGGTTTGCCTATACCAGCTAAGACCCTTTCATAAAAGGGAGCTTCTTGAATATCTATGAAGGTCATGACCATTTCAGACTCAGTCATAGATGGAATAACTTGAGCAGCCAGACGCCTCCATCTTTGGGCATGCTCTCTGAAAAACTCATTGGCTTGTTTCTTGACCTTGGTAATTTGATACCGGTCTGGAGCCATCTGAGATTGGAAACTATATTGACTGAGGAAAGCATGAGCTAGTTCCTCCCAGCTATAAATCTTGGAGTTGTCTAATCTGGTGTACCATACTTTGGCTTCTCAAGTCAGACTTTTCTAAAACAGCTGCATTCTGAGTTTTTCATCATCGACATAAGATCCAAGCTCTCTAATGAATACTTTTAAATGTGTGTAAGGACGTCCCAATCCATTATACTCTTCAAAATCGGGAGTCTTAAACTTTTTTGGATAATGAACCCCAGGGAAGATGCAAAGATCTGAATATGAAACACTCTCGTATGCTCCAATCCCTTTGATGGACCGAATGGTCTCTTCCATTTATAGGACTTTCTTCCTGATATCACCCGTGTCTAGATCTTCTTTGAGATGGGTGATTTTAGGGGTTTTATTAATTTTGTCCAACTAAGAATTAGGTACTGGAATTTCTTTGTCCGGACCTTGGGTTCCTGCATGTGCAGAGGATTTTGTATGTATGGGTATTTGTGGACCCTGAGTGGACTTGTGTAGTTCTTTGAACAGAACAGCCAACTCTATAATTTGGTTGCTTAATCCTTCGAACTCCTCGCGAGAGACAGGAGTAGGATTAGACTGGCTAGATGTAGCCATGCTTGGCTGTAGGCTTGTTGCCTTTTTGGATTTTGAACGGGTAACATGACCAATTATTTCCCTACAAAAAAGACTTATGTAGTTTAGTCTTAGGGAACATAGGAAATGTTACATGATATGTAATTTGTTCGTTTAGGAGTATTATCCTGCAAAATGGATTTCAGTTGTTTTAATGACAATATAGCATGACAGGTTTTGATATGAAAGGTAATTCATATACACATATTCCTTTATTTTTCCATTACATTGAGATTGACATGGAAATGAAATTACAATTAATTGAAATGGGAAGGTATGAAGAGACTTCCCTCTGCGTTTGGTTTATCAAAGGCTTATCTATCTTAGGCTACTCTCGCGGCTTTTTGGCATGAAGGTTCCCAGATCATCGTAATTTACTCAAAGGGAAGTTAATCCGGTCTTTCAACTAGAGCGAATCTAGGTGGTGCCTTTCCTGAGCCTCGTTGGAATTAGTCTCCCTACGAGTTCAGTAATCAAACACCGACAGGATAGCCTCCTGGTGGAGGGACCACACAACATACATTTACATACATCACGTCTCACCGTATGAAAATGATGACATGTGCGAAGCACTACTATCATAGGCAGATATAGTGCGAAGCACTAAGTGCAGTAAGTAAATGAATTAGTACACATTCATTCAAATGTAAATGCAACATCCACACACAAACAGATAAACATTTTGAAAAGCTTTAATAGTGGCTTAAGCCCTCTTACTGGAAGTCCCCAGCAGAGTCGCCACCTGTCGACGTCGGGATTTTTATTTGTCCCTTTTCTGTTTTTGTCTTTTGGTATGTTAGGTGAGATTTGTTTGAAAAAATAAGTTGTGAAAAGGCCCGACATGTACATGTCGACGATTGGACTGTATGAGTCGCAAGTTGGTATTTTTAAATGGGTGCACCAACTCAACTGAGAAAAGGTTTACACATAGACCTAGTGATGTGACACTGGTTAACTGGTCTGTGAAACCGAGATTCATTAGGGTCTGGGGGCTTGACTATGCGGAGGGAAGGTGTTAGGCACCCCCCCAACATCAATGGTAACACGGTGACCGCCACTTTTCATTTTAAACGTTTATCTGAACGTGTGTGTGTGTGTGTGTGTGTGTGTATATGTGAAGGTCTATGTGCAGTTGTCTGAAAGTAGTGCTATGCCTCGTTTGCACCTATATACAAAGGGTTTGAAATTTGTATAAAAGTTCAATTTTAATGAAATATGGCAGTGATGTTTTGTAAACAGGTTTTTTCAGACCCTTGTGCTCAATAGTAATTGAGGCCTTTGATACTTCCATTTTATTATGTGTTCGGCTTGATTGTTTTTATTATTTTTGAGATGCGAAGCATCTTCGAGAAAATAAGATATATAGCAGTGCCAAACTCCTTGTGGGCATGAGAGCCATCTAAGGAAATTCAAACACCGTGAATAATTTACAAGCTGGTTGTAGCTGAAAATGTCCATCACGGGAACCGAATCTAGATTCAGAAACTAAATCTGTGATCACATGATTTCTAGGCTCACATGATGATGTAGTATGTACAAAAGCTGTAAACAGTTATATATATATAAAAGCTATAAATATATATATGAACGATCAACTGCCACGAAGTAAACTCCAAGCAGGACTGGAAATGTAAATATATATATATATATATATATATATATATATATAGCGCCCAGATCTTAAACTCACCCCTTATCTAACATACCTTGCTCACCCCCTTTAGCGATGGACCGGGCGACGATTCGGTCTGTTACTATATGTTGGTCATCGCTATTTGTTGTATGTCACTAAAAGCTAAGACGACGGTTCTATATATAGCGACGGACCGAATCGTCGCCTGGTCCGTCGCTAAAGGGGGGGTGAGCAAGGTAGGTTAGATAAGGGTTGAGCTTAAGATTTGGACCGTATATATATAAATATATATATATATAAGCAATAAACGTCACGGATCGACGATCCGGGCATACGCACACAACACGACTCTCAATGTGAATAACTATGTGTGAATAAAAGTGGAAAAAGGCTTTAAGAAAGGTGAGGTGTCTTACAATGGGCTGCCAAGAAGACTTCAAATAGTTTTAATTGAATGAATACTAGATTTCCACCGATAAAATATAGCAAAACACAAACTCACAGGTGTTTGAAAAGAGAAAACACTCAGTTTAAAGTGTGTATATAGCAAAATGGACAGGGCTTCCTCGCTTTTTCTCTCTTCAAAATGACCACCCCAAGTATTTATAGAGGGGGGAGTCGCAGGTGTACCTGCGGCAGTCGTAGATGTAC
The DNA here is from genome assembly GCA_016801055.1 of Panax notoginseng. Classification (NCBI taxonomy): domain Eukaryota; kingdom Viridiplantae; phylum Streptophyta; class Magnoliopsida; order Apiales; family Araliaceae; genus Panax; species Panax notoginseng. The sequence continues at coordinate 43,896,733 of CM029018.1, read as the reverse complement.
CTGCAGCTACCCGGGGTGCCCCGGGGTCTGTGGGCCCATCGTCTCGAAGTACGTGCATGCATGCAACACATTTGTCCGCTTGAACCTTCATAACTTTCAATCTGGGCATCCAATTGAGGCATATAATACCTTTCTGGAATGCTGTTGTCAAGAGCTACACAATGACATGGGATAAGAGGTTGTACGAAGTCGGAATGATGGGTCCATGCCCAGATCTTCAGGTCTTCAAATTCTATTCGGTGTGCTGTCTTGTGTAGTAGTCACTTGGGATTTGAGTTATGGTTCTTGTAGGACACTTTTGTGTAGAATATGGTGTAAAATGATGTTGAGACGGCGTGATTATGGAATCATGGTGGCAAAATGATGATTTGGCCCCTCACCAGGGTTATCTCTGGCTCTGGGCTGATTTAGCAGTCGTTGCTCAGGGTTATCTCTTAGATTGGGCTGCTGTGAGTACTAAATGTCCTCAGGATTATCTCTGAGGTGTGCCTGACCTCCCAGGGTTATCTTTGGGGTTAGAACTGAGTGCCTCGAGGTTATCTCCGAGGTTGAAGCTGACTTCTAAGACTTAAAACGATCTTTTTCTGGGGTTATCTCCAGAACTGCAACTGCATTCCTCGGGGTTGTCTCCGAGGTTGGAATTAAAACTCCCAGGGTTGTCTCCAGGACTGAAACTGAGTATCTCAGGGTTGTCTTCGAGATGGAAAACTAAGTATCCCAGGGTTGTCTTAGGGATTGAGCTGATTTGACTTCCAAGGTTATCTCCGAAAGACGATTCTGCCATCTTGCAAGGTTAGTAACAGGAATGAAAAATTTTGAGTGTCTACACCTATCCCTGCAATGGTTGCAAACTATGCCTCTGAGGAAGAGATTGCTACTTTTAAAAAGTGAAAGATGATGCATAGTTGGCTCAATGCATCATGCTCACATCTATGAGTAATGAGCTTCAGCGTCAACATGAAATTATGGATACTCCTATTATATTCCTGCACATCAAGTAGTTGATGGTGAAGAAAGTAGGACTGATAGATATTAGAAATCTAAGGAGCTCTTCTGATCTAGAATAACCGATGACACTACAGTACAGACACATGTCCTAAACATGATTAATTTGATTGAACAACTTAGGTTTTGTCATGGATGGAGAATTGAGCTAAGATTTGATCTTGCACTCACTCCCGAACTTCTTCTTATAATTATTGTAAATTTTTCATATGAACAAGCTAGATATCAGCCTCGCTTATTTGCTTAACATATTGAAAAATATTGAGAGTCACTTTCTAACCAAGAAAGATCAAGTCTTACTGGTAGGGGCCAAAGGATCTTCTAAAAAGAAGAACGATTCTAAGAAGGTAAATGGAACAACAAAAATAAAGGATAATAAGAACAAAACTAATATGGATAGCAAAAGAGTTTGTTTCCACTGTAATAAGCCTGAACACTGAAAAGAAAACTGTAAGAAGCATCTTGCAGAAGCTAACTAGAAGAAGCTTAGTGAAATTTCGGTTACAAATATAATTTTGTTCATGATTAAAATAAATCTTTCTTTAAGTTAAGATTCTACTTGGGTATTGGATACCGGCTCTAATTCTCATAAATATAGATTTATGAACATTAGCCATAGGAGCTTATTGTTTAGCACTACTTACGGGCAAGTTTATTAAGTCAATAAGTTGTTATTGTATTTCGGTTCTCGTTAAAACATTATTTTCATTTTGTTATTGGACAACAAAATTTTTGGTATTATATTTCAGAACAATTGTTGTCTATTTATAATAATAATGTTTTGTATAGAACTTGAATATTACTTAATGGATTTTGTATACTTGACTTATGTAAAAAAATTATTTTGCATATTAAACAAATTAGTATAAGAAAAGGAGATGATCATTCAAAGAGTTGAATATTTATATTTGATGAAATACAAGTCTGAATTATTTGAAAGGTTCAAAGAATTTAGAAGTGAAACTAATTGAAAAGTATTGGAATTCTTTGATCAGAATGAGGAAGGAATACTTGTGCAATAAGTTTCTAGATCATCTCAATTGGTTTTCTCACAATGGACGCCTTCTGATACACAACAATTGATTGAAGTATCTGAAAGGAAAAATCGTACCTTGTTGGATATAGTGTGATCCATAATGATTTTATCGACATTCTAGTATCCATCGGGGTCATTCCCTTGAAATGGATGCATATCTATGAAAAGGTAACCTCCAATTCTGGCCCAAGACGCCATAAGAGTTATGGACAAGGAGGATTCCTAATCTTAAGCATATTAAGATAAGGGGTTATGACACCCCCAAATCTGAGTACTTCATTCTCTCAGTATTTGGTGTTCACTATATAAAAACATCCATGTCTAACTACCCAATCATAAAAAAATTTAATAATAAACCTTCCCATTAAAGAATTACATCAATAAAAATCTCCCAGGTTATTTAACCTTTACATACAATCATTCAAATGCGAAAAAATTAAATAACTCCATGACAATCGTTAAAATAAAGTCTGATAATAAAATATCAACATGATTACAAGTCTTCAATACTTGTTCATCTTTCCCTTTCCTTTACTGGTGCTAGGTACATCAACCTTCTCAACTTTAGCTGTAATAGTTATATAAGCAAGAGTGAACAAACAATGCTCATTTGAAATGATAATGAATAAATCTTTACAACAATTGCCAAATAATAGGCTCAATAGAACTGAACAATATGTTCTATTAAAGATAATCAAAATTCTAAATCATATATCTGAGGGTCCTAAGACCACGAACTATGTCCACAGTTATAAGTAATCTTTCAACTTAAACTTTAACAGTCATAAGACTATAAGGACTCCTCGTACTTAGGGGGATCAACCCTTCGTACAATGTATTGTGCACAAACATTTCAACGTTAAGCGTAAATTATCCCCTAATAAAAGGGTTGTTCATGTAAAGCCCCCCAAAATCGGGTACTTGAAACCCGAACTTGGTGCTTCACGATACCATTTCTATGAGCGGAATAATACTAATAATAATAACAATAATATAAAGATCAACTTAATATACATGATTATCAGAGTCTAGCCCCCAAGTACGTAACCTTTAATACATTCCTTACATAACATAATAGATAATATATATCATTGTCTTAATAATATTAACTATTACATAGAATACCACAAATTTTATTTGGTTAGCTTTCTTTTTTCTTTGTTTCTGCATGAGCCTTTTGGTTCTTCACACTTAGCTGAAATCATTTAAATTAAGCAAGGATGAGCATTTGAGTGCCCAGCAAGTAATAGCAATTATATATATATATATATATAGCTGAAAGAATTTAAATATTTTCTTTATACTACCTTCTACAACAAATCAATAGTTGTGAAGTAATCTAAACCGATAATAATAACATAACAATCCTCTTTCAAATTTTTGAAACTACGTAATGACTATAATGAGGGTTAAGGTGACATACTATGAACATTATTTTTAATTTTCGAATAGGTTAAACAGAACTTCATCTGTAAACTGTCATAACTTACGGGCACGAGGGTGATCAACCCGTTGTACCCTGTATTGATCAATACTACATGCAAGAACGAGGGTATCGTTTACTCTATCCACCTTGGGTGCATAAAAAGTTTTTCCGTATACGGGATGTTCATACTTGTCGGGGTTCCAAACTAAAGGTTTTATCTTGTTCAACAATAATCTATAATTCAACATATATATATATATATATATATATATATATATATATATATATATACGGGTAATTAACAAAGGTGCATCAACATGTGATTAAATACAATGATTATCCAAGTGGGGACACTTATATAACCATTTATAGAAATTAACGAACAGAATATATATCTGAATTACCATATACTAACATGTTGATAATCAACGAGCGTATATAATATAGGGTTAATAATCTGTACAGTAATAATATAATTAAGAAACATTCTTACTCATGTCCATTGCATAAAGAAAATGAAAAGGTAAGATACTTGCCTGGTACGCTGCTTACAATTTACAACTTAGTTTTATCTTTTATATAACACCTATCAGTAATAAGATCATTTTACTGATTAGAATAACATATCTCAACACATAACACTGCTTATTGCAGTCAACACATAACCTAATCACATTATCACATATGTTTAATAACCATTGAATCACAAATAAAAAAATATCTAATTAAATTATCTAAGTCCAGATCAATTTCTGAAACATGTCGGTGTACCGACGACTTTAACGGGTAATTATCGTGTCTAAGACTCTATTCTGTAACTCAATATCTTCAAGTATCAGTCATATTATTTTTAAATGACTTATAATAATTTTTAAACATTTATTATAATTTATCATGAATTTTCAAACATCGAAATCATTATTAAATGATTTAAATATCAAACAATTCTATTATCATTAATATTTAATTACTATTAAACTGCTAATGAAACCATTGACAAAATATTAAAGTTATTTATAATAACTTAGAATATTTTTAAAGTAATAATATTACCCTTAAATAATTTTTAAAATAATTAAAATCATTTTTTAAATAATTACCATTAATATTTAATTATTAATATACTATTTATCAAAATATTAAAAGTCATTAAGTATAACTTAAAATATTTTTAATTCATTTATATCCTTTTTAAATGATTTTTAAAATTAATAAAAGCATTTTTAAACTATTTATTTAATATAATTATTAAATAAATTTAACATCATTAATTATTAAATTAATATCATTAATATTAAGTTATTAATGAAATTATCCTTTAAATATTAAAAGTTATATTTTATAACTTAAAATATCTTTAAACACCATATTTTCATTTAAAATAATTTTTATAATATTAAAATCATTTTTAAACTAAATTATTTAATATAATTATTAAATAACTTTAATATCATTAATAATAATTAATTAATGAAAATTACCTTTAAATATTAAAAGTTATACTTTATAACTTAAAATATTTTTAAACTATTTATTTTCATTTAAAATGATTTTTATAATATTAAAATTATTTTTAATTAATTTATTTAATTTATTTGTTAAATAAATCTAATATCATTAATATTAAATAATTAATGAAATTTACTTTAAAATATTAAAAGTTATATATTTTATAACTTAAAATATTTTTAAATAACTTATTGTCATTAAAAATGATTTTTTAATATAATAAAATCATTTTTAATTAATTTATTTAACGGATTTAATAAATAAATTAATTATCATTAATATTTAAATAAATACTAATATCTATGAAATATATTTCAAATTATTAAAAGTTAATTTTTATAAACTAAAATAATTTTTAAAATAATTTTTTGTAATTTTCAGAAATTAATTTCTATTTTTAAATGATTTTTAGAAATTAATTTAATTAATTTTTATAAAACTGTCACTAAAGACTGCCTATAGCGACAGAACCGTCGCTATAGGTGTTCTTCGTGTTCTTCATGAAACCCAGAACATGCATGTCAGTTATCAAGTGGCCTACTTTGATCAAGATTTCTGATCAGATCATGATGTTTATGGACTTGGTTTTGGTCAGATCGTGTAGTACAAATGCAACACTACAAGGCCCAACAACTAACATGATCAAACAACATCACAATAAGTAGATATAAGCCTTCAAAATGGCTGTCAGAGCTGTTCTTCATTTTCTGGGTTACCCAGAATGAAGAACAGTGCGACAAGCCATATTTGGGCTTCCACAACTTTCTGTTCATGTAATGTTTAAGTGATCTAATGGATCCAGTATGTAGCTAGCATGACAAGGAAGGGTTCTATCACAATAGATCACCAAAACGACAACAGATCAAGCAGATTCATACTGGTCAAACCATGTCAGACGACATGTTCAAGCGTTTTCTGGGTTACCTAGAAAACAGCTTCCATGATCGTTTGGCATGGTTTGACCGTCCTCTATAATCACACAGTTTGATGATTAGGATATTCTAATGCATAAACATGGAGTTCATATACCAGAATACAATCTAGAAGCAACAAAAACAATAAACCAACAATAACATCAAAGATCTGATCGATTTAAAACGTTATCAGGCCTGTTCTGGGCAGTTTTTGGGTTACCCAGAAATGCCTAGTCATGGCCGGTCAACACCTTTTGAACTTAACTATCTTGCAATCTGAACTCGATATAAGCCTTATTCTTGATCCAAATCAAAGAGCACATATCAGACTACCAGATCAAAGCTTTAGACAACAAAAATACATAACAGAGAAAGATTGGTGGCCACTGACATTCGTTGTTAGACCTCAAAACAAACTTTTTCCAGATTTTTAAAAACTTCAAATCCGAGCCTCTAGATGTTATGGATCTAACATCTAGCAACCCAGATCATCATTATACACTATATATAACATGTTTAACACAAAAATTTTAACATCAAACAACAGATCAATGGTCAGATTCTTAAGTAGGGTTTATACCTTCTATGATCCAATTCTTGATTCTGGCTGCTGATCTGTTACTGGATTTCGTGGGGCTGGTTTTGTGAGCTGATATACTACTAAATTTCGGAGGTGTGAGCTTGAGAGAGTTAAGATGGGTGTTGTGCACAAAATTAGTTACCAAATGGCATTTTCTCTCTCCAATATATATATATATATATATATATATATATATATATATATATATATATATAAAAGAGTAATATACATGTATTGGCTGAGATTTAGAGTTGATTGCTGGCATTCTAGTCTCATGGCTACTCTATGGTGGTTTACCAACTCCAATAGGTTAACTTCTACAAGTTAGCTTCAATAATATAATAAGGGCAAAATGGTCATTTGAATTTCCAATTTAATGGCATTCTTGTCATCCTTGTAATCCCTTAGGGTTTGACCTTGGGGTTCAACCCTAAGGTTTAGCACAAAACATTTGTAATATCTAGCAATTAGGGTTTGCAAAAAATAAAAAAAAATAAAAATCTTAGTTTCTAAAATTTGTAATTAGGGTTTTCTTAATTAAATTAGTTTTCTAATTACTTTATACAGGAACATTAAGGTTTAATATCACTAATTATAATCAACTTTGCTAATTTAGCAATTAGGGTTTACAATTAGTAATTAGATTTTAAAATTACTAATTAGGGTTACTAAATATAGAAATTAGAGTTTCTAGTTTAATAATTAGGATTTTCATGATTAACAACTATAATTCTATTACCTGTAAATTAATCACCTTATCACAAATATAAACAATCTCGAACTCTAATTTGAGTTTTAAATTAGGGTTTCTCGTTTCAAAAATTAGGGTTTTCAAAATATTAATTAGGGTTACTAATTTTAGAATTAGGGTTTTCAAAATTAACATAAAATCCTATATAACACAACATAAATCAAATAACACCATTACTACACCGTCTTGAACGCGTATTAACTTTTGAACTAGGGTTTAACCAATTAATAATAGGGTTTTGAAAAAATATAAACCATAATTGACCAACTATCCTCAATACGTACATATAGTACATATTTATAGCACTGAAAAATTAAAATATAATATTATTATGTTATTATTCTCATTTCTTGATAAAAATCCAAAATTAGGGTTTTGGATTCCATATCTGATTTATTCTTCCGTATTTAACCTTAATAATTAAGGGAAAATAATTAACTTAATAATCTGTACAAAAATTCATATAATAAAATAATTATTATAATTATTCTAAGAAAATCATTTCATATATTATTTAAATAATATATAACTATATTTTCATGGAAAATGATTAATAAAAACCTTTCTACTATAAAATTAATTATTATAATAATATACTTTATAATAATCAATAATTCTAAAATAAAATTATTTATAAATATTCATGTAATAAATATATTTTTATTTATCACATAAATACATATACACAATATCTTGTACAAATCCTCATCCTTAAAATAAAAAAAAATTTATATGCAAAATTTCTGATTTAATTTATATAGAAAATATCATGTCGTTACATTCACCCTCCCTTATAAAGATTCTGTCCCCGGAATCACCGTTTTAAAACCTATGCATACAAGGGTATATAGCATACATAATCATTTCAAATAGATCTTGATCAACTTTGATCGAACTGTTCTTTAACTAGTCACATAAAGTTTGTCTTTCTGATTAAACGAAAATTTGATTTCTAAAAGAACTCAAATTCCTCTCTCAAAATTTTTTTATAAAATAATTTACTATATATAAAAAATCATGCATAATAAAATAAAAGTTGTATGAATAATACCTGGGGTCCCATTGCCAGCTGCCATCGCGTCCCGGACAGTCATGTTGCAGACCCTTGTTGTTAATTTTCCTGGCTTGTTTGACGAAGTCGGTCCTGTGATTTCTAAAGTCCCGCTGCCAGTCCCAGTATTCACACTTCTTATCTCCGTCCTCATCTTCGAACAATCCTTCACCTTGTGTTCAGTCGATCCGCACAGAAAACACCCACTATTCATCCTAAGATTAGGGCAGTTGGGAGAGATATGGCCCTCCTGCCCGCACTTATAGCAAACAAATTTTTCCTTCAGACATTCACCAGAGTGGGTCTTTCCACAAGTCTTGCATTGTACCGCTGGCTTCTTTACACCTTCTTGTTTCACCTGCACACTTCCAAAATTGCTCCCCTTTCTCTTGCTACTACCACTCCTACTCCCACTATTAATTTCTATCTTCCCAGTTCCTTCGACCTTACCTTTGTTCTTCATCTCCTTGTTGTAGAGGCTCATGGCCACACTCCCCTCCTCAGCAATAATAGCTTTCTCCATGAGTTCTACAAATGTAGGAATCTGCAACACTGCCACCTTATTATAGAGCCAGGATTTTAATCCCAACTCAAACCTTCTCGCTTTTCTAGCCTCCGTATCAACTTGATGCTGGGTAAACCTAGCCAACTCATTAAACCTAGCGGCGTATTCTGACACCATCATATTTTCCTGCTTCAACTATAAAAATTTCACCTCCATCCTAGCCTGCATACTGGACGAGAAATAGTTCTCGAAGAACAGTTTCTTAAACATATCCCATGTAACTACACCTTCTCTAGCTCTCGCCTGATTCGCTTCCCACCAAAATTTGCCTCGCCCTTCATCATGTAGGTGGCAAAAGCGGTCTTCTGCCCCTCAGCTACCCTAGCTATCACGAATGCTTTTTCAATCTCTTTGACCCAAGTTTGGGCTTCAATAGGGTCAGTTGTACCTTTGAATTCTGGTGGTCCTATAGCCTTAAAGTCTTTGAAGTTAGCTAAGCGGTTATTCGGCTGGTTCCTTGTGGCTGGTATTCCCTGTTGCATAGCTTGTGCTACCATGTTCGCAAAGTTCTGCATCGGGTCTGCTTGTTGTTGTCCCTCGACGTTATTAACAGGTTCTTCTGCCCTTTGATTTCGAGTTCGAAGTCTTGGCGACATTATCTGATTAGATAAAATCATAAATTTAACTTACATTCTAAACCTTATCATATAAGTTTAATATATTAAACTCATTTCATTACTCAAACTTAGATTCATATTCATTGAACGAATATTTTACATAGCATAACACATACTGCTTTAAACATCAGCTATCCATTTATGACTACAAAAGTCGGGATTTACAACCTTTATCATTACAAAAGTTGAGAACATAACTTACACAGACATACTTATCCTATATATTACATTAAACACACCTACACCACAGAACATATACTACCTATTCGCTACGCCTTTTACCTTGGACAACCTTTCGCCTGATGACCTTCCATTCCACAAACAAAACATGCACCTGGTTTATAGTCGAGACAATACAGAGTAGTATGTCCTTCATAACCGCAAAGATAACATATTCTTTTCCCTTTCTTCTTGTCGAATTTTCCTAAGTCCTTGTCTTCTATCTTTCTTTTTCCCTTCTTGCTCGGAGTTGCACACGATGTGTTGCTTGTATCTCCCATCTGATCAATTTGGATTTTAAGCTTATCTTGTTCTTCCATTGTTTCTATTAATGCCTGACGTAATTGACTATTTAGCAGCTTCTCTATCTCCCACAGCCTTTCCAGTGAAGTAACCTGGTTCCTCAGATCCTGCACCTCCGTTGATGCTTGATCAACTTCAACTTTAGTGTCCGAATTACTATCTGTCAGCTCCACCATCTCCGGATCTGGTACTACATTTTCTATAATAATTACCTCGTTCGAGTTGTTTTCATTGTGAGCCTCTATTTCACCTATTGGCTTCGATATCAGCTCGGGTGTATGAATTTGATCATTCTTCATGCTATAAGCATATAACAAGCCTTCTCCACCAGACATCTACACACATAAATTATCCTGATTTGCATATAGTATATACACACAACAAATAATAGTTTTATAAAAGTTATCTTTTATCTTGTTTGACGATGAATTTATTCAATTCATCTCTTTTAAAACTCTATATGAGTTATTTATATTTTCAACGTTTCCCTCTGTTCTAAGGTTATAACCTAAGGTCTAGCCCACCTAAGATTTTTAACCCTAAGCTCTGATACCAACCTGTAAAGCCCCCCAAATTCGGGTACTTGAAACCCGAACTCGGTGCTTCACAATACCATTTCTATGAGCGGAATAATACTAATAATAATAACAATAATATAAAGATCAACTTAATTTACATGATTATCAGAGTCTAGCCCCCAAGTACGTAACCTTTAATACATTCCTTACATAACATAATAGATAATATATATCATTGTCTTAATAATATTAACTATTACATAGAATACCACAAATCTTATTTGGTTAGCTTTCCTTTTCCTTTGTTTCTGCATGAGCCTTCTAGTTCTTCATACTTACCTGAAAATATTTAAATTAAGCAAGGATGAGCATTTGAGTGCCCAGCAAGTAATAGCAATTATATATATATAAGCTGAAAGAATTTAAATATTTTCTTTATACTACCCTTCTACATCAAATCAATAGTTGTGAAGTAATCTAAACCGATAATAATAACATAACAACCCTCTTTCAAATTTTTGAAACTACGTAATGACTATAATTAGGGTTAAGGTGACACACTATGAATTATGTTTTTAATTTTTAAATAGGTTAAATAGAACTTCATCTATAAACCGTCATAACTTACGGGCACGGGGGTGATCAGCCCGTTGTACCATGTATTGATCAATACTACATGCAAGAACGAGGGTATCGTTCACTCTGTCCACCTTGGGTGCATAAAAAGTTTTCCCGTGTACGGGATGTTCATACTTGTCGTGGTTCCAAACCAAAGGTTTTATCTTGTTCAACAATAATCTATAATTCAACATATATATATTTACGGGTAATTAAAAAAGGTGCATCAACATGTGATTAAATACAATGATTATCCAAGTGGGGACACTAGTATAATCATTTATCGAAATTAACGAACATAATATATATCTGAATTACCATATACTAACATGTTGATAATCAATGAGCGTATATAATATAGGGTTAATAATCTGTGCAGTAATAATATAATTCAGAAACATTCTTACTCATGTCCATTGCATAAAAAAAATGAAAAGGTAAGATACTTGCCTGGTACGCTGCTTACAATTTACAACTTAGTTTTATCTTTTATATAACACCTATCAGTAATAAGATCATTTTACTGATTAGAATAACATATCTCAACACATAACACTGCTTATTGCAGTCAACACATAACCTAATCACATTATCACATATGTTTAATAACCATTGAATCACAAATAAACACATATCTAATTAAATTATCTAAGTCCAGATCAATTTCTGAAACATGTCGGTGTACCGACGACTTTAACGGGTAATTATCATGTCTAAGACTCTATTCTATAACTCAATATCTTCAAGTATCAGTCATATTATTTTTAAATGACTTATAATAATTTTTAAACATTTATTATAATTTATCATGAATTTTCAAACATCGGAATCATTATTAAATGATTTAAATATCAAACAATTCTATTATCATTAATATTTAATTACTATTAAACTATTAATGAAACCATTGTCAAAATATTAAAGTTATTTATAATAACTTAGAATATATTTTTAAAGTATTAATATTACCCTTAAATAATTTTTAAAATAATTAAAATTATTTTTTAAATAATTATCATTAATATTTAATTATTAATATACTATTTATCAAAATATTAAAAGTCATTAAGTATAACTTAAAATATTTTTAATTCATTTATATCTTTTTTAAATGATTTTTAAAATTAATAAAATCATTTTTAAACTATTTATTTAATATAATTATTAAATAAATTTAATATCATTAATTATTAAATTAATATCATTAATATTAAGTTATTAATGAAATTATCCTTTAAATATTAAAAGTTATATTTTATAACTTAAAATATCTTTAAACACCATATTTTCATTTAAAATAATTTTTATAATATTAAAATTATTTTTAAACTAAATTATTTAATATAATTATTAAATAACTTTAATATCATTAATAATAATTAATTAATAAAATTTACCTTTAAATATTAAAAGTTATATTTTATAACTTAAAATATTTTTAAACTATTTATTTTCATTTAAAATGATTTTTATAATATTAAAATCATTTTTAATTAATTTATTTAATTAATTTGTTAAATAAATATAATATCATTAATATTAAATAATTAATGAAATTTACTTTAAAATATTAAAAGTTATATATTTTATAACTTAAAATATTTTTAAATAACTTATTATCATTTAAAAAAATTTTTTAATATAATAAAATTATTTTTAATTAATTTATTTAATACATTTAATAAATAAATTAATTATCAATAATATTTAAATAAATACTAATATTTATGAAAAATATTTCAAATTGTTAAAAGTTAATTTTTATAAACTAAAATAATTTTTAAAATAATTTTTTGTAATTTTCAGAAATTAATTTTTATTTTTAAATGATTTTTAAAAATTAATTTAATTAATTTTTATAAAACTGTCACTAAAGACTGCTTATAGCGACATAACTGTCGCTATAGGTGTTCTTCGTGTTCTTCATGAAACCCAGAACATGCATGTCAGTTATCAAGTGGCCTACTTTGACCAAGATTTCTGATCAGATCATGATGCTTATGGACTTGGTTTTGGTCAAATCGTATAGTACAAATGCAACACTACAAGGCCCAACAACTAACATGATCAAACAACATCACAATAAGTAGATATAAGCCTACAAAATGGCTGTCAGAGCTGTTCTTCATTTTCTGGGTTACCCAGAAATGAAGAACAATGCGACAAGCCATATTTGGGCTTCCACAACTTTCTGTTCATGTAATGTTTAAGTGATCTAATGGATCCAGTATGTAGCCAGCATGACAAGGAAGGGTTCTATCACAATAGATCACCAAAACGACAACAGATCAAGCAGATTCATACTGGTCAAACCTTGTCAGACGACATGTTCAAGCGTTTTCTGGGTTACCTAGAAAACAGCTTCCATGATCGTTTGGCCTGGTTTGACCGTCCTCTATAATCACACAGTTTGATGATTAGGATATTCTAATGCATAAACATGGAGTTCATATATTAGACTACAATCTAGATGCAACAAAAACAATAAACCAACAACAACATGAAAGATCTGGTCGATTTAAAACATTGGCAGGCCTGTTCTGGGCAGTTTCTGGGTTATCCAGAAACGCCCAGTCATGCCCGGTCAACGCCTTTTGACCTTAATTGTCTTGCAATCTGAACTCGATATAAGCCTTATTCTTGATCCAAATCAAAGAGCACAAATCAGACTACCAGATCAAAGCTTTAGACAACAAAAATACATAACAAAGAAAGATTGGTGGCCACTGACATTCGTTGTCAGACCTCAAAACAAACTTTTTCCAGATTTTTAAAAACTTCAAATCTGAGCCTCTAGATGTTATGGATCTAACATATAGAAACCCAGATCATCATTATACACTATATATAACATGTTTAACACAAAATTTTTTACATCAAACAACAGTTCAATGGTCAGATTCTTAGGTAGGGTTTATACCTTCGATGATCCAATTCTTAATTCTAGCTACTGATCTGTTACTGGATTTCGTGTGGCTGGTTTTGTGAGCTGATATACTACTAAATTTCGGAGGTGTGAGCTTGAGAGAGTTAAGATGGGTGTTGTGCACAAAATAAGTTACCAAATGGCATTTTCTCTCTCCAATCTATATATATAAGTGTAATATACATGTATTGGCTGATATTTAAAGTTGATTGCTGGCATTCTAGTCACATGGCTACTTTAGGGTGGTTTACCAACTCCAATAGGTTAACTTCTACAAGTTAGCTTCAATAATATAATAAGGGCATAATGGTCATTTGAATTTCCAATTTAATGGCATTCTTGTCATCCTTATAAACCCTTAGGGTTTAACCCTAAGGTTTAGCACAAAACATTTGTAATATCTAGCAATTAGGGTTTGCACAAAAATAAAAAAAAAATCTTAGTTTCTAAAATTTGTAATTAGGGTTTTCTTAATTAAATTAGTTTTTTAATTACTTTATACATGAACATTAAGGTTTAATATCACTAATTATAATCAACTTTGCTAATTTAGCAATTAGGGTTTACAATTATTAATTAGGTTTTAAAATTACTAATTAGGGTTACCAAATATAAAAATTAGAGTTTCTAGTTTAGTAATTAGGTTTTCATGATTAACAATTATAATTCTAATACCTGTAAATTAATCACCTTATCACAATTATAAACAATCTCAAACTCTAATTTGAGTTTCAAATTAGGGTTTCTCGTTTCAAGAATTAGGGTTTTCAAAATATTAATTAGGATTACTAATTTTAGAATTAGGGTTTTCAAAATTAACATAAAATCCTATACAACACAACATAAATCAAATAACACCATTACTACACCGTCTTGAACGCATATTAACTTTTGAACTAGGGTGTAACCAATTAATAATAGGGTTTTGAAAAAAATATAAACCATAATTGACCAACTATCCTCAATACGTACATACAGTACATATTTATAGCACTGAAAAATCAAAATATATTATTATTATATTATTATTCTGATTCCTTGATAAAAATCCAAAATTAGGATTTTGGATTCCATATCTGATTTATTCTTCCATATTTAACCTTAATAATTAAGGTAAAATAATTAACTTAATAATCTGTACAAAAATTCATATAATAAAATAATTATTATAATTATTCTAAGAAAATCATTTCATATATTATTTAAATAATATATAACTATATTTTCATGAAAAATAATTAATAAAAACCTTTCTACTATAACATTAATTATTATAAGAATATACTTTATAATAATCAATAATTCTAAAATAAAATTATTTGTAAATATTCATGTAATAAATATATTTTTATTTATCACATAAATACATATACACAATATCTTGTACAAATCCTCATCCTTAAAATAAAAAAAAATTTATATGCAAAATTTCTGATTTAATTTATATAGAAAATATCGGGTCGTTACAGTTCATCTCAATATTTAGAATACAAGTCCGTCCCAAAGTAAGTTTGGTTTGGATACGTTTCAAGGTAATTTGGAATTCAACGAACATCAACTAAGGATTAGTTAAATAAAAAGGTAATCACGTTATGCTATGGAATAA
This sequence comes from Panax notoginseng, assembly GCA_016801055.1. Classification (NCBI taxonomy): domain Eukaryota; kingdom Viridiplantae; phylum Streptophyta; class Magnoliopsida; order Apiales; family Araliaceae; genus Panax; species Panax notoginseng. The sequence goes on along the minus strand of CM029018.1, from coordinate 43,881,089 downwards.
ATTATAAGTGAATCAACAATGTATACTAAGGTTATGTTTTAGAAATAATCTAAGAGCATAAACATTGAATAACATAACATACCTTGCTTGAACATTATTAAGCTAATGTTATTTAGAATTGAATATTGAGCATGCATAACAATTAGTAAATTGAACGATAAAACTTGTTCAATATTAATATATCAGAATGTAGAAACTTGCATGCTATATAACAAGTTAACAATTAGAGAAACTTGTTCAACATAAGAATAAGGTTTAGGAAACTTGCAACATTTATAATCAAGATAGAGATAAAGAAATTTGTTTAAAAGTAATAAATTAAGGATAAGATACTTGCGTTCAATACACAAATTGAAATAAGTTAAGAAACTTGCACAACGAAGGTTTAGTGTTAGAAAACTTACCTTGCGCGTAGGCTAAACCGTAATAGTTTGATTCACAATATCCTAATCACATATCATTAGGATACAATTAGTCACTACAAATACTTTATATACCAATAAGTACCTAATTCATGTATGGCTTGATTCTTAATCACATAATCAAGTTTCATCAATAGAATAATAATAAAACTCGTTAAGTATTAGTAATATACTCATTCATAGTACTATAATACCACAATAACAAATTTATATTTTAATAGTCATAGTATTACATTACATCAACAATTTACAGACTTTGTGCAAAAACAAAAGTCATTTCTGGACATTCTGTAAACCGGCGACGTGGCGCCACAGTTTGCACTGTGGGCGGCGCTGCGGCGCGGTTCTGGCGCTGTGGCGCGACTCACATGCAGTGGAGTGGCGTTGTGGCGCGACAGTGGCACTGCGGCGCGATGCCTAGGCCAGGCAGTGGCGCTGCGGTGCTAGGGTCGTGCTGCAGCTTTGACTTTGGCGCTAAGGACTTGTAATCATGTTGATATTTTATTATCAGACTTTATTTTAACGATTGTAATGGAGTAATTTAATTTTTCCGCATTTGAATGATTGTATGTAAAGGTTAGATAACCTGAGAGATTTTTATTAATGTAATCTTTTAATGGGAATGTTTATTATTAAATTTTATTATGATTGGGTAGTTAGACATGAATGTTTTTATATAGTGAACACCAAATCCTGAGAGAATGAAGTACTCGAATTTGGGGGTGTCACAGGGGTTGTCCAACTTATTTGAAAAGGTTTCAAAGGGATAAGTTTGGGACAAGATTTGACAAGTGTCGATTTGTGGGACATCCTAAAGTAAGTTTAGGGTATATGTTCTATAATCCTACTTAGCAAAAGGTGTTTGTTGCGAAACACGCTGCTTTCTAAGATAAAGGTGTTTATCATTGAAGGGGCTAGTGGGAGGATAATAGAATCTTGAAGAGTTCACGAATCACAAAATACTATAACTCAAATAAGAGGAATATGTAGATAGACCTATTGTACCACAACTGAATCGTAAATCTGGAATAGTATCAAATATACCTAGGAGGTATAGATTCATCATGGATAATGATGATGAGGTACGCATCATAGAAGATGATGATCCAGTTACATACGATGTTGATAAGATAATCAAAAGAGTTTGATTTTATCAAAAACAAGAATGAACCTAGTGCGTACAAAAGGGTCAGTGGGAGCGCCGTGACATTCCTAATATTATATGTTGATATACTATCGATAAGGAATAACATACCAATGATACAAATAGTAAATATAATGTTGTCTAAAAATTCCTCCATGAATGATTTAGAAAAGTATGGTAATTAGGGAAACAAATCTATATATATTGATTTGAAAGGATGCTCGGCTTAACCTAAGAAACATATATTCATTTGATGCTAAAGCTGTTTAGCATGACAAACTCCTAGAGATGTCTCATGTTGATGAGCTCTGGAGTGTATCTCTCTTAATAGTCCCCATAGACTTTTAAAAGAGAGATCGCATGAGTAACTATCATGAATGCAATGAAATGTACGAGACCTGATGTTGATCAGTCATATTCAGGAGAAAATCACTGTAAGACAGTGAAAATATCTTAAAGTACTTAACCGGTACTAAGGATGTGATCAAATTTATGGTGGGTCTGAATTAAAACTAGTGGGCTTAACAGACTCAAGTTTTTTTAGACTAACCAAGAAGATAGTAAATCCACTTTAGGGTAAAGCGTTACCTTGAAATGTGGTGCAGTGAATTTGAAAGGTTTCAAACATCAAAGAGTTGTTGGTTTAGTGATAAAGACAAAGTAAATTGCTGTAAATGAAGCTGTAAGTTGATTGTTTGGATGCAAAGTTCATTACAGAACTAGGAATAGTTCCTAAATCTTATCTTTGATCTAAATATGTGTTGCAGCACTTTCATTTGATTAGAGGAATCATTAAAAGATGAGAAATCACTATAGAGATAGTGGACTCTCAAGAACAATATTACATATACATTTACTAAAGCTTATCCAACAGCTGGATGATCGTCACTTAGAGAGTAAGGGTATAAGATACCATGACGATTGGCTTTAGTGCAAGTGGGAGATTGAAAGTAGTATGCACACAAGCTAATCATATTGATGATAAAGCATATACTTTGTAACAATCTTATTCGTTTATTAATAAAAGTATTCATTTACTAAAGGCTTTAATTTATCTACATGGTGTTGTTTTAATAATATGTGATAAACGCATAATTTTAAGCGATCACTACTACAAAATAGTAAATAGACAACGCAAAAAAAAAATATTGTAGTTTCAGTCAAAAAAACGTCGTGATTAAGGGTGTTATCTATTTGACACCCTTACACAACGTTTTAAAAACGTTGTAGTTAAGCACAATACACGTCGTTTTTTAGGAAAAACGTTGTAGATTTGTTTTTTAAAACTTAGCAGATGCTTAAAAACGTTGTAGAAGGTATGATTCCACAACGTTTTCTGGCTAAAAATGTTGTTGTTTAGTATATCAGACAACGTTTAGGCACATTTACACAACGTTTTTAAAATATTGTAGATTAAAAAAAAGTTATGATTCACCTACATTACCAATGCACCAGTAATATGCTAATGCCATGATATATAGCTAAAAGGTCTACATTCTCATTTAAATTTAAAGCCAAAATGTATCAACCATTTAAAATACATCCCAATAATACCATTCATTTACAATTTCAAATTAATACATCCACATAATATATACCAAACTATCCATATATACATCTCAAATTCACTTTTCAATCCACAAAATAAACCACAAAAGTGCCTATCCCTCTGAACAACTGCCTCTCTGCTTTCCTCTCCCCCGGCCACACACCACTTGGGATCCAAAGTAAACTGTTAATCAAGATGATACAAGGAAATTGGTGAATTTCAAACTTATGAACAGAAGTCAAAATAACAAAAATCACAGTTGCTCATGTTAGGCAAATTTTGCCAAGCATATGCATCGAGTAACATCTAATTCCTAACCACACTACAGCAGTTCATAATATACCATCACATTGTTTGAAAGCTTAGTAGATATTTTTTAGGTTGATATACAAGGAACTAAAAAACAAAACAGTTCAAAACATTTGAATCAGTCACCCCATCACCAACAACGGCCCTCACAAATTTTTAAATAAGAGCAAGCTACAAATAAGCAAATGGCACTTAGATGGTAAGAACAACATGTTAGAGTTAACTCTGTTCTCGGCAGAGCTACAACCTCATGTCACAATTAGAATCATCAGATTACTATGAGTAAATAAAAAAGAAGATTGGGGGAGAGGGTAGCAAAAGTACATAAATGCAGCACATTATAAAAGTATAGGAAAGAAAAATGACCTTCCAGTAATAACAACATCGAAGTACTGAAGCCAATCAAAAATTGAACTGCGGCTACCACCCAGTGGATTAGGATCACAGAGAAAGTTCATCACAACATTTGTGTAATCCCACAAGCTGCAATAAATATAGTTAACATTCTTGATTATCTTAGCATGAGTATAGCCCAGACTCAGTAAAACTAACACCTTAAAATCAATTTGATTGCAGCATTTAGACAGAAAAAAAAAACATTATCCAGCTGGAATGAGCAGGTGATAAGTATGAAAAGGCCCCTGATGACTTGTGAACAACATAAAAGATGAGAAGAGTACTCAGATATCATGTATATATACATGATATATAAATATGTTAGACAAGGCCTAACTTTAATGACTTGATATAGATATAACGTGGGACTTTGCCTATTATAGGAATGAGTGGCGAAATGTGATTACATAGAGTATTACTATTACTATTACAATGCTAACACGTAAAAGTATAGGATAATGATCCAATGAAGTAAAATGATATATCAAACAGATATTCAGACCTTTGTAATGCATCCCAAGTAGGATTGCCGCTTCTAGTGTAGTCATAGGGACCATTTTCTAATGCGCCAGGCTGCAGAACAGAAATTAAAAACCAAACTTTAGTATTTTTTGGTAGTACTACAGATAAGGCATTTTACACAACAAAGTTCAGTATCCTTTGGTTGGAGTTGCTTCATATCTACCTGAATTAGATGCTTTAACAGAGGAGGGGAATCTACAGGTTACAACAAAGTTCAGTCTCACAATAGCAGCCGTGGAAGTCAGTTTAGTCCAGGTTTATGTGTGCCATTGGGTCGGTCAGGTGGCATGAAAGAACCTGCATCATAAATGCATGAAACCAAAGTGTATATCTGTATTTAATCTATGATGAAGTGCTACTAGTCTTTACCTCCCCCTGAATATGATATAAAAGAGTATATAAATTGTAAGATGAGTCACTGTCATACTTATAGCCTAGGCAGTATTAACTCAGGCACACATGACCTGTAAATGCCAACATGGCAGATTTGAAAAGAAGATGACATAATATTTTAATTATTCACACTCATACCAGAACTTAGCTCTGTTCTCGGCAGGAACATAAAACATAGTCTCGGCTAAAACACCACATTCTCCTCCTGAATCCATGTTGCCATAAAAGGATCTTGACCCTGGCCAGTCATGCTCATGGTTTCCACTTCAAGGACAAATCATCATAATTTATACCACATTGCATAAGATGACAATATTCAACAAGATGCTATGCTATCATCCAACTACTTGTGCCATAAGAATCAAAGCACGTGAAAATGTCACCAGCATATCTTCATAGAAGATTTTCTCATTTTCCAATACCATAAAATGCTGAAATATAAAATGGATGAAGAAATACCTTAGGCGATTAAGCCTTCTCGAACTTATGGACAAGGTTCCTAGGGACTAAAAGAGTGATATTATTACACTAGTATGATATCTTAGATTGCTCAACATCTCTGCTCGTCCTAATGTTGAAGTGTCAGGTCTTAGATGGCCAAGAAAGAAAGGCTCAATAATCAGAATTACAGCAACAGTTGCACCAAGATACTTCAATAAGAAGTCTTGAATCATGCCAAACCACCAATGATCATGGAGAACAGTCCTCATACGTCGAACAAGAGGCTTGAACTTCTGCTGAATATGAGATTATTCTCTTGTTTCATCGCCATAAAATGCTATGCTTTCTGAATGGGTCTTTAACCGTGAGTGAAGCTGTCGGTACTCGCCTTCCAGTTGTTGTTCTTCAGACATTAATTTCCCAAATGCAGGAGAGAAATTCGTTATCATTGTTCCTGCTCCTAATACATAGGCCTAGAAAGTAACATCACAATTTGAGTTGAGAAGTTACTAATGCAATACAAGTTATATAGCAGGAAATGGGATGTAGAAGCCTAAGTTAGCATCTGAAATAATTTAGCATTCCCAGATGTACAAAAACTCCTATATAAAGTTGACAACATAGAACAGTTTAAGGCTAGAGTTTACCAATAACCAAAATACATATTTAGGGCTTGCATACGAACACAGGTGCCATGTATAAAGCAAACCATCAGTAACTCCAGTATTTCGTGTATGCAGCAGCTGTCCCCCCAGCAACTATGATGCCAGAAGCCACCAGTAGATTTTTCCTGTAAGAAAATAGAAAAAATACACGTAAAATTCAGACAGAGGGAGTGCATTATATGCATAAAAAATAATTTGATCAGATAGCATAGTCCAAATGAACTGATTGATAGATATGATTTCACAGTTATGAATGCACCGTTGGTCTAAGATCTATCCTCAATCTAACAGTTTTCACTTTTCAATATGCTTAGGCTATGACAGTCGCACAGAAAACACCACATATTACAAAATGCAAAGGTGAGTGCATAAAAGCTCATAAAAAGAAAATAAAAGCTCAACGAAAGTAGGTGCGGCATCAAATTGCATTACCTAAAAAATCAAATTCATTAAAAAATTATTGAGCTTATACGAATTCCTCAGGTCCAATTTATCAAAATGAATGGTGTTAGCTACACATGGAAGCAGATGATGAAAACGCAAAAAATGATTAGGACAATATGTAGAATCCATTTTCTGTAGCAGTATCTGGTTATGCTGCTCAATTTTTACAGAAATAACCAAAATTACATATGACACAGAGATGTCAAAATTCAAATTTAGCAAGCAGTTGTGGTAGTGAAGTTTACCTTTAAAAGCAAAAAATAACCACTTTCATGGGACTGAACATACTGCACAATTCTGTTGCCGAGTCATTCACACATCAGGATTTTACACCTGGTATAACAAATACAGATGAAAATGGAACTTTGAGAAAATGGTATAACAAATACTGACTCAGCTGGAAGGTGGCAGAGGATTGAAGTACGAGTCGGCGTTCACGGCCATTCAGTGGCGGCGGCTGAACTGGATCCCGATTCTCCAGATGCTGAAGTTCTACTCCATCGCCGATGTGTCGCTGGAGCTTAGAGCGGTGGCGGCGAAGAAGTTGAAAGACAGAGAACTGCCTTAAGAGCATCTGAGGTCCATCAGAGAGGATTCCAAACAATTTGATGTTCAGAAATCGAGTTCGCACGCCACGTAGAAGTGGAACAGGGCTAGGGTTTGAGAAGTGGAGCTCTTTGTTTGTGACGCCCCAAATAGAGGTACTTGAAACTTGAACTCGGTGCTTCACGATACCATCTCTATAAGCTGAATAATATAATAATAATATTACATTCAAACTTAATTTACATACATCAAGTTTATTTCCCAAGTAAGAGACCTTCAAATACATTCCTTATAATACTTGAATAGATACCAATACTGACTATAACCATTAACTCATAATGTAAACTCATTCGAATAGTTTTTCTTTCTCCTTGTTCGTGTCTGAGCCTTCAGGTTGCTCATACATAACTGAAAATATTTAATTTAAGCAAGGATGAACATTTGAGTGCCCAGCAAATAATAGTAACTATATATATAAGTTGAAAGAATATAAGTATTCTCTTTACATAACACTTCTACAACGAATCGAAAGTTGTGAAGTAATCTGTACTGATAAAAAAATTCACATAACAACTCTCTTTTAAATTCTTAAAATTTGGCTCTACCTATGAATAGGGTTTAAGAAATATACTATGAACATTCTTTTTATTTTCGAAAAGGTTTAGCAGAAATCCATCCGCAAACCGTCATAACTCACGGGCACAGAGGGTGATCAGTCCCGTTGTACCCTGTATTGATCAATACTACATAACCTGAACGAAATTCATCGCTCACTCGATCCACCTTGGGCGCAAAATTTTTCCCATATAGGGATGTTCATACATGCTTGGTTCCAAACCCGAAGGTTTTTAATCTTGCTCAACAGTAATATGTAATTCAACATATATATATACGGGTAATTGACAAAGGTGTATCAATATGTGAATAAATGCCATAATTATCCAAGTGGGGACACTTGTATAACCATTTAGAAATTAACGAACAGAATATATATCTGAGCTAACATGTTGATAATCAAAGCGTACATAATCTGTACAGGAATAGAAAAGAATTCTGAAACTTCTTACTCATGTCCATTGCATAAAGGAAATGCAAAGGTAAGATACTTGCCTGATTTGCTGATTACAAATCTCAATTTAGATTCTATCTCTTTATCACAACCTATCAATAATCAGATCATTCGTTCGATTAGAACAGTATATCATAACACATAGTACTGTCTATTACAGTCAGCACATGGTCTAATCACATCATCACATATATCTAACAGGCATTACGTCCTAAACAATCATAAACACAGTCAAATATCTAAGTTCGGGTCAATTTCTGACAATTGTCGGTGTACCGACAGCTTTATCGGGTAAATACTGAGTCTAAAACTCTTATTCTATACCTTAACATCTGTAAATATCAGTAATTTTATTTTTAAATGACTTGAAATAATTTTAAAACGTTTATTAAAATTTATCATGCATTTTCAAACATCGGAATCATAATTAAATGATTTAAACATCAAACAATTCTATTATCATTAATAATTAATTAATATTAAACTATTAATGAAACCACTGCCAAAATATAAAAGTTATTTATAATAACTCAAACTATTTTTAAAACATTTATATTACCCTTAAATAATTTTTAAAACAATTAAAATCATTTTTAAATAATTACCATTAATATTTAAATATTAATGTACTATTTATCCAAATATTAAAAGTCATTAATTATAACTTAAAATATTTTTAAATCCTTAATATCCTTTTTAAATGATTTTTAAATAAATAAAACCATTTTTAAACTATTTATTTAATAATAATTATTAAATAAACTAAATATCATTAATATTATCTTAATATCATTAATATTTAATTATTAATGAAATTATTCTTTAAATATTAAAAGTTATATTTTATAACTTAAAATATTTTTAAATACCTTATTTTCATTTAAAATAATTTTTATAATATTAAAATCATTTTTAAACTAAATTATTTAATATAATCATTAAATAACTTTAATATCATTAATAATAATTAATTAATGAAATTCATCACAAAATATTAAAAGTCATGGAAAATAACATAAAATATTTTCTTATACCATAAAATAATTTTTCATGATTTTTCATGAATTAAAACTATTTTTAAATCATTTATTTAATATTATAATTAAATAAATAAATACCTTTTATATTCCAAAAATATTAAATATTTATGAAATATACTCAAAATAATTAAAAACTATTTTTCGAATTTTAAAATAATTTTTCAGAATTTATTAAGTATTTTTAATAATTAAAATCTAATTTTTCTAATTTTTAAATCATTTTCGGAATTTTCAGAAATTGAAAAATTTAAAATAAATCAAAACCGTCGCTAAAGGCGTTAGCGACGATTATTTGTTGCTTTAGGTGTTCTTGAGCCTCAAGAACGCTGACAAGGCAGTTTCGAGGGGGCTAGTTTGACCACGATTTTAGATCGTATCGTGATGTTTTTGGGCAATCTAACACATACATCTTGTAGTGCTCGTGTAAGACTAAAATTAACAACAAACATCATGGCTAAAAAAACATTAGATCTAAGAGTTATTAGCCATCAAAAAGTCTGACTAGGCTGTTCTTCAACCGAAGAACAGTCGAGGTGCCTACTTTGGATCCTTATAACGTGCAATATGTGTATTTTTTTGTGTGATATATCAATTGGAGTATGTAGAAAACATGTAGGACTACAACTATAAAGCATCATAACACTAAAAACTCATATCATGAGCAAGATCTAGTCGGTCAAAGTTGACCACGGAAATTGCTCAAAAAAAATTTGGGTTCGTGTTCTTCAGCGTTTTCGGTCAACGGGATTTGACCATGAATAACTCCCGATCTATAATAGCTATGAACTTGATTATTTTTGTATATTAAAAAACACATATCAGGCTACACATAACAACTTACAAAAAACAAAAACAGTAAATAATCACAGAGATATAAGCTCTGACATTTGATGAAAAATCACAGAATTCGGTTTTTCCAGCTTGCTCAAATCTTCAAATTCGTGCACTTTGATGTTATGGGTCTTTGATTTATCAACTTAGAACATTAATAGACTCCCTATTACACAACTTTAAACAATCAATTGCATCAATTAACATCGAATAGAAGGATTTCTAATTTTTGGGATTTCATACCTTTTCTTAATTTGATTTCTTGATTTCTGACATTGATCTTCTATTTTTGATGCTTGTGATCGTGGGGTTGTGCTTAGGAGTGCATGGGCAAGTGTTTTTTGGGAGCTAAGAGGTTGAGAGAATCTAGTTTGGAGAGTTGGGCAATTTTAGTGTACATTTTAAGCTTAATCTCTCCTTAATTTATAGAATTGATTGAATTCAATCATGTAAGGCTGATAATTGATGGGTGTAATGGTATAGTAGCATGGATAACTTCTAGAAGCCATTGATTAGCTAGCATAATTGAAGATTCCATTAACAATGCTACTAATAATACACTAAAATGCACAAAAAGGGTATTTTGATAATTTCCCATATAATTTCAAGGGTAATTTTGTACATGGCAATTAAATGTAATATTTAATCACTAGATGGTAATTCTTATCATTTACCAATTAATTTTTATCCTTTGGTAAATTAAAACATTTATACATTAACATCGTAATTAAACCCGATAATTTAAAATTAAGGTTTTCGATTGAAAATTTAGGGTTCTATAATTAGGGTTTCTTAACGTCATCAATTAGGGTTTCTAATTGACCATTAGGGTTCTCTAATTATCTGTGTATGTTACTAACACAGTCATTACGGTTTCTAACTTCAACCGGTTAGGGTTATAATAATTAGGGTTTGTCCTAATTATTGACGTACAAAAGTAATTAGGGTTTCCTTCTAATTATCGACATTCTTATACACAGTAACTTCATATACACAGTCACTACTCAGTCATATCTCATAACTGAGTTTGATAATTAGGGTTTCACAGCACGGTAATATGCTATGACCTAATTGACCGTCATTGCTCAATATTATCTGTCCGCATATACACAGTACATATTTATGGTACTGTAAAATCATTATATAAATAATATAATATTATTATTCTCATCTCTTGATCACAATCCTAATCTAGGGTTTGGATCTCATATCTGAATTCTCTTTCTTACACAACATCAATAATCAAGTTAAAATAATTAACTTAAATATTCTGAACAAATCATATAATAAAATATTTATTATATAATTCTAATTACCACTTCATATATTATTTCCAATCATGTTTTCATGGAAAATAATTAATAAAAATATTTCGGCTTACAGGAATTAATTACCATAACAATATAATTTGTGGTAATTAATTATTCCAAAATTATTTCTAATTTTTCAAGTAATAAATATATTCGCATTTATCGTTCACATTACTAGACATTTATTCTCGTCATTAAATAATAATAATAAAAAATTATATGCAAAATTTTTGATTTATTTTATATAGAAAATCTAGGGTTATTACATTCACCCTCCCTTATAAGGATTCCGTCCCCAGAATCACCGCTTTAAAACTCATATGCAGAACGGTACATAGCATATAATCACTGTACATAGACCTCGACCATACTTGATCGAACTGGTCTTTAACTATTCTTTATAACACTTTGATTAGGCAGAAATTTGATTTCTAAAAGAACTCAAATTTCTTATTCAACTTTTCTTACAAAATAAAATAATCTACTACATGTGTAGGAAAATCACATAAGATATATAAGTGATTCAAATAGCACCTGGAGTTCTGTTTCCAGCTGCCACCGTATCTTGGATCGTCATGTTGAAGACCCTCGGAGTTGCTACCGTTGGGGTACTGGTTGAGTGTGGTCCTGTTATTACTAAAGAACCACTGCTCCTCCCCATGGTTACGTTTCCTGCCTCCATTCCCCTCTTTGGACAGTTCCTCACCTTATGCTCAGTCGATCCGCATATAAAGCATCCACTGATCATCCTTGAGTTGGGGCAGTTGGGAGAGATATGACCCTCTTGCCCGCACTTATAGCATACAAACTTGCCCTTCAGGCACTCGCCAGAGTGATTCTTCCCGCAGTTCGTGCACTGCACTACCTGCTTCTTTGTTCCTTCCTGCTTCACTTGCACGTTCTTAGAAAAATTCCTCATTCTTTTCTCACCCCTATTCCCACTACTACTTTCTATCTTTACTGCTCCTCCTGACTTGCTTTTGTTCTTCTTCTCCTTATGGTAGAGGCTCATGGCCTCACTTGCCTGTTCAGCTATGATAGCCTTCTCCATGAGTGCTGCAAAAGTATTAATTTGCAATACTGGCACCTTATTGTAGAGCCAGGGTTTTAAGCCCAGCTCAAATCTCTTTGCCTTTCTAGCTTCTGTATCCACTTGATGTGGAGCAAACCTAGCCAATTCATTAAACTTTGCGGTATACTCCGCAACAGTCATGTTCTCCTGTTTTAACTCCAGGAATTTCACCTCCATTCTAGACTGCATACTAACAGAGAGATAGTTTTCGAAAAATAAATTCTTAAATCTATCGCAAGTAATTTCTTCTTCTCCTGCCCGAGTCTTATTTGCCTCCCACCAAAAGTTAGCTTCCCCTTTCAACATATAAGTGGCAAAAGCGGTCTTTTTCCCCTCATCTACTCTAGAAATTATGATCGCCTTTTCTATTTCGTTCACCCATGTCTGGGCTTCTATAGGGTCAGTTGATTCTCTGAATTCTGGTGGTCCTACGGCTTTGAAGTCTTTGAAATTTGCCAAGCGATTGTCTGGCTGGTTCCCTGCAGTTGGTATTCCCTGCTGCATAGCCTGAGCTACCATGTTTGCAAAGTTTTGCATCAGTTCTGGCTGTCGTTCCCCAGCATTAGTAGATTCTTCTATCCTTTGGTTTCGAGTTTAACGTCTTGGCGGCATTATCTGGTTAAATAAAATCATAAATTATACCCTTACATTTTAAACCTTATTGCATAAGATTAATGTATTAAACTCGTTTCATTTCTCAATCTTAGATTCATATTCATTTATTGAATATATACATAGCACATCCTGCTTTAATCAACAGCTATCCCTTTGTGACTAAGAAAGTCAGGATTTAAAATCTTGACCAACATAAAAGTTGAAAATAGTTCATTACTTATCACACATATTACATAGTATAACCCATACTACTTATTTACCAAGCCTTTCTTCTCGGACATTCATTCGATCGATGCCCTTCCATCCCACAATTAAAACATCCACCTTTCTTATAGTCGGGGCAACGAGGAGAGGTATGTCCCTCACGGCCGCAAATATAACATATCTTCTTCCCTTTCTTCTTATCAGGTTTTCCTAAGTCAGGGTCTTCTATCTTTCTTTTTCCCTTACCTCTCGGAGCTGCACACAATGTGTTGCTTGGGGCTCCCATCTGGTCAATTTGTAGTTTGAGCTTATCCTGCTCTTCCATTGTTTCTAGCAATGCTTGGCGCAGTTAAATATTAAGCAACGCCTCTATCTCCCACAGCCTTTCCAGCGTAGCAACCTTGTTCTCTAGATACTGCACCTCCGTTGATGCTTGAGCAGCTTCAACTTTAGTGTCTGAATCACTATCTTTCAAATCCAACATTTTCGAGTCTGATGCTACGTTTTCCACGATAGCCACCTCGTCTAATTTGGGTTCCCTGTGAGCTTCTATTTCAGTTGTTAGCCTCGATATTAGCTCGGGGGTATGGACCTAATCCTTCTTATTCCACATATCTTTTCCACCAGATATCTACATACATAAGTTACCCTGATTAGCATATAGTATATATACACAACAATCAAGAGTTCTATATACGTTGTCTCTTATTTTGTTTGACGATGAATTTATTCAATCCATCTCTATAAACACATCAACGCCTATCTTTCTCTGCTGAAAGGCAGCTCCATCCACTTCGTGTCGAATCTCATAAAGGCGATGTCTAAAGCCTGCTTCAAGGTATATATCCTGGTGTCTTTGGCTTCTATCTCAACCTTCAACTGTCCTATCTGTATATATCTCTGCTCCAACCTCCCTCGTAACTCGGCTAATTCCATCTGTGTTCGGTGAGCAGCATCCTTGTACTGCTGTTCCGAAATCTGGAGAGTACGATTATGTGCCTCCGCCTGCTCAGCTCTAACCTTTAAGTCGTCGTTTCTAACTATCAAATCTCTTATCATCTCACTGTCTGTGTATTCCTCGCTAGAGTCCATCGTCTCTTGGGTCAAGGAATTACTATCTTGACTTTCGTCATCCATCCTATGACCACAATAAACGAGACAACATTAGTACTGAAATAAAATATATTCATCGATAAAATGAAGTAATATTTTATTTAGTACATCTAAAACTTGATGAATCTCTTCAACTCATCATATCCTATAACTTCTCACCAGAGTACTTCGTCTCTTGGTTCACTGAATATCTATCTTAACTTTTGTTCTCCATTCTACTAAGGTTATAACCTAGGTTTCGCATTCCTAACGTTTAAAACCTACAGCTTTGATACCAACCTGTGACGCCCCCAAATACAGGTACTTGAAACCTGAACTCGGTGCTTCACGATACCATTTCTATAAGCTGAATAATACAATAATAATATTACATTCAAACTTAATTTACATACATCAAAGTTTACTTCCCAGGTACGAGACCTTCAAATACATTCCTTACAATACTTGAATATATACCAATACTGACTATAACCATTAACTCATAATATAAACTCATTCGAACAGCTTTCCTTTCCCCTTGTTCGTGCCTGAGCCTTCAGGTTGCTCATACATAACTGAAAACATTTAATTTAAGCAAGGATGAGCATTTGAGTGCCCAGCAAGTAATAGCAACTATATATATAAGTTGAAAGAATATAAGTATTCTCTTTACATAACACTTCTACAACGAATCGAAAGTTGTGAAGTAATCTGTACTGATAAAAAAATTCACATAACAACTCTCTTTCAAATTCTTAAAATTTGGCTCTACCCATGAATAGGGTTTAAGACACATACTATGAACATTCTTTTCATTTTTGAAAAGGTTTAGCAGAAATCCATCCGCAAACCGTCATAACTTACGGGCACGGAAGGTGATCAGCCCCATTGTACCCTGTATTGATCAATACTACATAACCTGAACGAAATTCATCGCTCACTCTATCCACCTTGGGCGCAAAATTTTTCCCATATAGGGGTGTTCATACATGCTTGGTTCCAAACCCGAAGGTTTTTAATCTTGCTCAATAATAATATGTAATTCAACATATATATATATATATATATATATATATATATATATATATATATATATATATACGGATAATTGACAAAGGTGTATCAACATGTGAATAAATGCCATGATTATCCAAGTGGGGACACTTGTATAACCATTTAGAAATTAACGAACAGAATATATATCTGAGCTAACATGTTGATAATCAAAGCGTACATAATCTGTACAGGAATAGAAAAGAATTTTGAAACTTCTTACTCATGTCCATTGCATAAAGGAAATGCAAAGGTAAGATACTTGCCTGATTTGCTGATTACAAATCTCAATTTAGATTCTATCTCTTTATCACAACCTATCAATAATCAGATCATTCGTTCGATTAGAACAGTATATCATAACACATAGTACTGTCTATTACAGTCAGCACATGGTCTAATCACATCATCACATATATCTAACAGGCATTACGTCCTAAATAATCATAAACACAGTCAAATATCTAAGTTCGGGTCAATTTCTGACAATTGTCGGTGTACCGCCAGCTTTATCGGGTAAATACTGAGTCTAAGACTCTTATTCTGTACCTCAACATATGTAAATATCAGTCATTTTATTTTTAAATAACTTGAAATAATTTTAAAACATTTATTAAAATTTATCATGCATTTTCAAACATCGGAATCATAATTAAATGATTTAAACATCAAACAATTCTATTATCATTAATAATTAATTAATGTTAAACTATTAATGAAACCATTGCCAAAATATAAAAGTTATTTATAATAACTCAAACTATTTTTAAAACATTTATATTACCCTTAAATGATTTTTAAAACAGTTAAAATCATTTTTAAATAATTACCATTAATATTTAAATATTAATGTACTATTTATCTAAATATTAAAAGTCATTAATTATAACTTAAAATATTTTTAAATCTTTAATATCCTTTTTAAATGATTTTTAAATAAATAAAACCATTTTAAAACTATTTATTTAATAATAATTATTAAATAAACTAAATATCATTAATATTATCTTAATATCATTAATATTTAATTATTAATGAAATTATCCTTTAAATATTAAAAGTTATATTTTATAACTTAAAATATTTTTAAATACCTTATTTTCATTTAAAATAATTTTTATAATATTAAAATCATTTTTAAAATAAATTATTTAATATAATCATTAAATAACTTTAATATCATTAATAATAATTAATTAATAAAATTCATCACAAAATATTAAAAGTCATGGAAAATAACTTAAAATATTTTCTTATACCATAAAATAATTTTTCATGATTTTTCATGAATTAAAACTATTTTTAAATCATTTATTTAATATTATAATTAAATAAATAAATACCTTTTATATTTTAAAAATATTAAATATTTATGAAATATACTCAAAATAATTAAAAACTATTTTTCAGATTTTAAAATAATTTTTCAGAATTTATTAAGTATTTTTAATAATTAAAATCTAATTTTTCTAATTTTTAAATCATTTTCGGAATTTTCAGAAATTAAAAATTTTAAAATAAATCAAAACTGTCGCTAAAGGCGTTAGCGACGATTATCTGTTGCCTTAGGTGTTCTTGAGCCTCAAGAACACTGACAAGGCAGTTTCGAGGGGGCTAGTTTGACCACGATTTTAGATCGTATCGTGATGTTTCTGGGCAATCTAACACATACATCTTATAGTGCTCATGTAAGACTAAAATTAACAACAAACATCATGGCTAAAAAAACATTAGATCTAAGAGTTATTAGCCATCAAAAAGTCTGACTAGGCTGTTCTTCAACCGAAGAACAGTCGAGGTGCCTACTTTGGATCCTTATAACGTGCAATATGTGTATTTTTTTGTGTGATATATCAATTGGAGTATGTAGAAAACATGTAGGACTACAACTATAAAGCATCATAATACTAAAAACTCATATCATGAGCAAGATCTAGTCGGTCAAAGTTGACCATGGAAATTGCTCAAAAAAAATCTGGGTTCGTGTTCTTCAGCGTTTTCGGTCAACGGGATTTGACCATGAATAACTCCCGATCTATAATAGCTATGAACTTGATTATTTTTGTATATTAAAAAACACATATCAGGCTACACATAACAACTTACAAACAACAAAAACAGTAAATAATCACAGAGATATAAGCTCTGACATTTGATGAAAAATCACAGAATGCGGTTTTTCCAACTTGCTCAAATCTTCAAATTCGTGCACTTTGATGTTATGAGTCTTTGATTTATCAACTTAGAACATTAATAGACTCCCTATTACACAACTTTAAACAATCAATTGCATCAACTAACATCGAATCGAAGGATTTCTAATTTTTGGGATTTCATACCTTTTCTTAATTTGATTTCTTGATTTCTGACTTTGATCTTCTGTTTTTGATGCTTGTGATCATGGGGCTGTGCTTAGGAGTGTATGGGCAAGTGTTTTTTGGGAGCTAAGAGGTTGAGAGAATCTAGTTTGGAGAGTTGGGCAATTTTAGTGTACATTTTAAGCTTAATCTCTCCTTAATTTATAGAATTGATTGAATTCAATCATGTAAGGCTGATAATTGATGGGTGTAATGGTATAGTAGCATGGGTAACTTCTAGAAGCCATTGATTAGCTAGCATAATTGAAGATTCCATCAACAATGCTACTAATAATACACTAAAATGGACAAAAAGGGTATTTTGGTAATTTCCCATATAATTTCAAGGGCAATTTTGTACATGGCAATTAAATGTAATATTTAATCACTAGATGGTAATTCTTATCATTTACCAATTAATTTCCATCCTTTGGTAAATTAAAACATTTATACATTAACATCGTAATTAAACCCGATAATTTAAAATTAGGGTTTTCGATTGAAAATTTAGGGTTCTATAATTAGGGTTTCTTAACGTCATCAATTAGGGTTTCTAATTGATCATTAGGGTTCTCTAATTATCTGTGTATGTTACTAACACAGTCATTACGGTTTCTAACTTCAACCGATTAGGGTTATAATAATTAGGGTTTCTCCTAATTATCGACGTACAAAAATAATTAGGGTTTCCTTCTAATTATCGACATTCATATACACAGTAACTTCATATACACAGTCACTACTCAGTCATATCTCATAACTGAGTTTAATAATTAGGGTTTCACAGCACGGTAATATGATATGACCTAATTGACCGTCATTGCTCAATATTATCTGTCCGCTTATAAACAGTACATATTTATGGTACTGTAAAATCATTATATAAATAATATAATATTATTATTCTCATCTCTTGATCACAATCCCAATCTAGGGTTTGGATCTCATATCTGAATTCTCTTTCTTACACAACATCAATAATCAAGTTAAAATAATTAACTTAAATATTTTGAACAAATCATATAATAAAATATTTATTATATAATTCTAATTACCACTTCATATATTATTTCCAATCATGTTTTCATGGAAAATAATTAATAAAAACATTTCGGCTTACAAGAATTAATTACCATAACAATATAATTTGTGGTAATTAATTATTCCAAAATTATTTTTAATTTTTCAAGTAATAAATATATTCGCATTTATCGTTCACATTACTAGACATTTATTCTCGTCATTAAATAATAATAATAAAAAATTATATGCAAAATTTCTGATTTATTTTATATAGAAAATCTAGGGTTATTACACTCTCTCCTCTCCACCTTCCACTTCAACCCTCTGCAACAAAAGTTATTTTTGAACGTATTTTGTGACAGTCGATCGGTGGTGAATTGAAAGATCTGAAGAAACTAGATGATTTAGGTGGAGAGGTAAAAGATTTTCTGTGAAAAATGGGAGTGAGGGAATATCAGATCGGGGAAAAGTAAGGAGGGAATGAAATTAAAGTATAGCAAAAGTTTTAATCTCCGTGTTTTTACTTGTCGCGTGATTTATTTTAAGCTCCGTGTTTTTTAGATAGACAACGTTTTGTAAAAAAAAACATTATTGAGTTAAAATAAAAAAAATGACCTTTTAAATAGATAATGTTTTTGTATATATATCTATAACGTTTTGTTTAAAAACGTTGTGGGAAAAAATACTACAACATTTTTATAAAAAATGTTGTCTTTTAAGCGTTGTCTATTTAGTACGTTGTACTAGTGAATGCTTTTAGAATCATGATGAGATCATGCTAATGAGATCTAAATTCTTAGATAGCTTAAAAACTAAAATGTTCTCAAACGATGGATTACTAAAAAGGGGATTAGTGAATCCGGATAGATTAGTACATACGTTGCTTGCTCATTGGATGAGGATGATTGATCTCATGATCATTTGTGTGGAGACACTAAAGCAAGTATGTAGGTGCTTATTGAAGGATAAGTTCACCGAACTTGACTCGCTAAGGAATACCTAATGGAGTTTTACTTGCCTGTCTATAGGAATTCCTGCAGTGATAATAGTCAAGTGATCCTTAGACTTGAGATCATCATAGTATCTTGTGTATGATGAGTTATACTTTGACTTATTCCTTAAGACCCTTAGGGTATATTAAAGGGTATGTTTCGGTATAATAAGTTGTACATGGAGATAATATATGATCAATAAAGAATCTACCGCTTATAATAAAAGAAGAGAAATGTCATATGTGATTCGATAAATGACAACCCAGTAGTCATTGGCCAAGGCAGAATGAAATTAAAAATGAGTTTTTAATTTACAGTATTGTACATTTAAGAATCGAAATGCATATAATTAAATAAAATAAGACTTAACAGTAGTTCCATGTCCTATATTTAATTGGGACATTGTATGATGGAATGATTGAATTGTACAGTAACAATTTACTCAAAGGTTCTTTTATGATTAATGTTGAAATCTATATTATCTGGAAAATCGTTGATCGCTAGGGAGGCTTTTCCCTATTGTAGAATAAATATTATTTATTTAAATAAATTAATAGTTTAATTTATTTATTTAAATAAGATTAGAATTATTCTAATTAATTTATTCATAACTGGTTTAATATGGAGAACTTAAAGGGTCACACCATAAAAGGAATAATAATTATTTAAGAAGTTAATGGCATAATCGTAATAATATATTAAGTGTATTTAATTTAATCTATGGTGATAGAATAAATTAAATAGCTTAATATTTATTATTTAATATTTTAGAAGTATTAAATATTAATTAATAAGAGGAGTCTTATTAATATTATTACAATTATTATTATTTTAATTTCTAAAGGAGTTTGAGAATTAATTTAATATACGTACTCTCATTTATTCCTAATAAGATTAGGATGCTAATTAAAAGAGTTTAATTAATTATCCCTAATAAGATTAGGAAGCTTAGCTAATTAAAGAAATTTAATTAATTAAATAATACCCTTATTTCTAATTAGATTAGAAGGGTTAACTAATATCTTTATAAGAGGAGTCTTATATCAAATATAATATACGTGATTCAAATTGTTGGAGAGTACGCCCCTTTTCTACAGAGATAGAAAACTAGGATTTTGCCAAATACCTATCTTCTTGAATCTTTGTTTTTCATTGGTGGATCACATCTAGAGGCCAAACACTTGGGTGGCTAACGTTGATCAAAGGAAGGAATCAAACACGGTGAATTCAATTTGAACGTGGAAAAGATTGGAGGTGAACTTGTACATGAGGAAGCTAGTTCTACAAGGGTATGAATCTATTCTCCATCTTTTTTCTATTGATTGATAATTACGCACAAAGTATGATCATGGTGATGGGTTTGTATGAAAATTTTAAATTCTTATTTTATCGCGCTTCCGCACCTTTTGTGTAATTTGATTGCATGTTCGCGCCATATACAAACCCAACACTTAATATCTTCTTGGCAAGTAAAGGACCGCTCATGTGTGGACCACATACTCCACCATGGACTTCATCCATGAGTCTTTAGGCTTGGTCTTTTTCTAGGCATCTTAGCATGCCTATTTTTGCATCTCTTTTATAAAGTGTGTCTCCGCTCAAATAGAATGTCATGGCCATTTTATGGATCTGTTTTCTTTCAGCTTGATTTTCCCCAGTGGGTGTAGATGTGACGCCCCCAAAATAGGTATACATAACTCATTCTGAGTCGCCAAATACATGGTACAAAATTCAAATACAAACTTTATTAATACAATACGACAAACGTAAACTGAGAGTTTTAATACGAATATTGTCTCGTAAACAATATCCAAACTCAAATAGAGTCCTCATTAGAATTATTATCGCACTATTTTATAAAATAGTGAGGACTACTATAGCCACCATCTCGGACCGTCACTTCGTTCCCCGACTAGTTCCAGCTATATTCTCATTTCCTGAAGAGAACAATGAAAGCAAAGGGTGAGCTCGACTAGCCCAATAAAGAATATTATGACTAAGATAATGCGGAATAAATTATCATTAGCCTTCCACAGAGTTAAACTGATAGAATATAATAGACAACAAGTTTAACTGCATTGGAATAAATAATCCATTAGAAGAGTCAAGTAGAGCATGATATCTACTATCTTCTATGATTTAAAAGTTTATCATCAATATTTTATCACTGTAACACAACTCAATAAATAATCTACATCACTGAATTATCCATGCACTACGGGCCAAGGATATTCATTAGTATCACATCCACGAATTATCCATGCACTACGGGCCAAGGATATTCGTTAGTATCACCAATGGTCATGATCATGCCAACAACTATCAATCAATGCACTACGGGCTAATGAGGACTTTTACCACATCATTTGTAACATTACAGGTCATGATTATACCGATACATAATTCCTGGTCATAATCATACCAATCAACAGTCTATTTATGCACTACGGGCCAAAGATGACTTTCTTCACAATATAAGCATGAGGATGATGACAATGGTATAAGAATTCAATTAAGTGAAAGCAATGATAAATTTTAAAGATTTATAATTCAATTTATCCAAAATTCGATAATGTCCAAATTGTCAACATGATACTGCTTTGTGGAATAAAATTCAAGAATAATATTGTATCAAAAATAATTTGGACCGAAAAGAAATCAATTTTTGTCATGAATAGTACCACGGGTGAATAGTACTTGAGTGAATAGTACCCCGTGTTGACACTCAAAATTTTGTATTCCTGTTACTAACATTGCTGGAGGGTAGAATCGTCTTCCAGAGATAACCCTTGAAGTCAAATCAACTCAATCCTGGAGACAACCCCGGGATACTCAGTTTGTCATCTCGGAGACAACCCCGAGATACTCAGTTCTAACCCCGGAGATAACCCCGATAAATTCAGTTCTAACCTCGGAGATAACCTTGAGGGATACAGTTTCAGTTCCAGAGATAACCCCGAAAAAGTCCGTTCTAATCTCCGAAAGTCAGTTTTAACCTCGAAGACAACCCCGAGGCACTCAGTCCCAACCCCAGAGATAACTCTGGGACGTCAAGCACACCTCAAAGATAACCCTGAGGACATTCAGTACCTACAACAGTCCAGTCTCAGAGATAACCCTAAGCAACGACTGATAAATTAGCCCAGAACTAGAGATAACCCCGATGAGGGGAAAAATCATTATTTCATACATTCACTCCGTCTCAACATCATTTTAACCCACAGTTCATATAAAAATGTCCCACAAGAATAATAGATCAAATCCGAGTGACTACTACACAAGACAGCACACCAGATAGAATTTGAAGACTTGAAGATCTGGCTATGGACCCATCTTCCCGGCTTCGTACAACCTCTTAACCCATGTCATTGCGTAGCTCTCGATAACAACATTTTGGAAAGGAATTATACGCCTCAAACGGATGCCTTGATTGAAAGTTATGAAGATTCGAGCGGACAACGCGTTGTATGCATGCACGTACTTCGAGAAGGCGGGGCCCACGGAGCCCGGGGCACCCCGAGTAGCAGCAGGTAGACCTTCAGCTCCCCCTCTCTATAAATAGAGAGCTTGGGGTGGCCATTTTAAGAAGAGAAAAGGCAAGAAAACCCTGTCCATTTTGCTTTGTACACACTTTAAACTGAGTGCTTTCTTTTTTCAAACACATGTGAGCTTGTGTTTTGCTATATTTTACCTGTGGAAACCGATTATTCATTCATTTAAAGCTATCTGAAGTCTTCTTGGCAGCCCACTGTAAGACATCTCAAATTTCTTTCAGCCTTTCCCCACTTCTATCCACACATACTTATTCACGTTGAGAGTCGTGTGTATGCCCAGATCGTCGATCCATGGCTTTTATTGCTTCTATATATATATATATATATATATATATATATATATATATATATATATATATATATATATCGATTGAGCCTGAGTGTGATATATTTACATTTCTGTCAGGCCTGGAGATCACTTCGTGGCCATTTATAACTTTTATATATATATGCACAACACACACACACACACACACACATATATATATATATATATATATATATATATATATATGTACACAGCTGTGTAGTACATAGTCCACTATGGCGATGGTTTTTTGAGTTATAGTGATGATTTCACCCGTCGCCATAGCTATTCTGGGCTACGGCGACGGGTGAACCGTCGCTATAGCCCGAAAAACCTGTCGCCATTGTCCGACTGTGTAATACACAGCTGTGTATATACATATAGGCCTATATATATATTTACATTCCAGTCAGGCCTGGAGATCACTTCGTGGCCTTTTACAGCTTATATATATATATATATATATATATATATATATATATATATATATATATATATACTGTTTACATCTTTTGTATATATTGCATCATCATGTGAGCCTAGAAATCATGTGATCATATCTTCAGTTCCTGAATCTAGATTCGGTTCCCGTGATGGACATTTTCAGCTGCAACCAGCTTGTAAATTATTTATGGTGTCTTAATTTCCTTAGATATCTTTCATGCCCAACAAGGAGTTCGGTACTACTATGTATTTTATTTTCTCAAAGATGCTTCGCATCTCAAAAATAATAAAAGTAATCAAGCCGAACACATAATAAAATGGAAGTATCAAAGGCCTCAATTACTATTGACCATAAGGGTTTGAAAAACCTATTTTACAAAACATCACTGCCATATCTCGTTACAATTGAACTTTTATATAAAATTCAAACCCTTTGTATATAGGTGCAAACGAGGCATAGCACTACTTCTAAATAATTGCACATTGACCTACACACGCACACATTAGGATAAAAGTTTAAATTAAAAAGTGGGAGTAACCGTGTCACCATGGAAGTCGGGGGGTGCCTAACACCTTCACTCCTCTTAATCAAGCCCCCAGAACCTAACGAATCTCGGTTTCACATACCAGTTAAGCAGTGTCACATCACTAGGTCTTTGTGGAAACCTTTTTTCGGTTGAGTTGGTGCAACCATTTAAAAATACCAACTGGCGACTCTTATAGTCCAATCGTCGACATATACATGTCGGACCTTTTCAAACTTGTTTTTTTAAACAAATCTCACCTAACATGAGAACACCAAAAGACAAGAACAAAAAAGGGACAAATAAAAATCCCATCGTCGACAGGTGGCGACTCTGCTGGGGCCTTCCAGTAAGAGGGCTTAAGCCGCTATTACAAGCTTTTCAAAACTCTTATCTGCTTGTGTGTGGATGTTGCATTTACATTTGAATGAATGTGTACTAATGTATTTACTTACTGCACTTAGTGCTTTGCACTATATCTATAAGTGATATTAGTACTTCGCACATGTCATCATTTCGATACGGTGAGACGCGATGTATGTGAATGTATGTTGTGTGGTCCCTCCACCAGAAGGCTATCCTATCGGTGTTTGATTACTGTACTCGTAGGGAGACTAATTCCAACGAGGCTCTAGAAAGGCACCACCCAGATTCGCTCCAGTTGAAAGATCAGATTAACTTCCCATCGAGTAAATTGCGATGATCTGGGAACCTTCATGCCAAAAAGCCACGAAAGTAGCCTAAGATAGGCCAGCCTCTGATAAACCAAACGCAGAGGGAAGTCTCTTCATACCTTCCCATTTTAATTACTTGTAAATTCAATTACTTGTAATTTCATTTTCATATCAATCTCAATGAAAAATACAAAAGAATATGTGTACATGCATTCCCTTTTATATCAAACCTGTCATGCTATCTTGTCATTAAAACAACTGACATCCATTTTGCAGGATAATACTCCTAAAAATGGACACATCACATAACATGTAACATTTCTACTTTCCCTCAAGACTAAACTACATAAGTCTTTTTGTAGGGAAATAATTGGTCCTGTTACCAGTTCAAAGTCCAAAAAGGCACTAAGCTTACAGCCAAGCATGGCTACATCTGGCCAGTCCAATCCTACTCCTATCTCTCACGAGTAGTTTGAAGGATTAAGCAATTAAATTACAGAGTTGGCTGTTCTGCTCAAAGAGCTACACCAATCCACTCAGGATCGCCAAATACCCATCCACACCGAATCCTCTGCACATAGAGGAACACAGGGTCCAGACAAAGAAGTTCCAGTACCTAAGTCTCAGTCTGATAAAACCAACAAAATCCCTGAAATCACACATCTTAAAGAAGATCAAGACACCGGTGATATTCGGAAGAATGTTGTACAAATGGAAGAGACCCTTCGGTCCATCAAAGGGATTGGAGCACACGGGAGTGTTTCATATTCAGACCTTTGCATCTTCCCCAGGGTTCATTATTTGGAAAAGTTTAAGACTCCCAATTTTGAGAAATATGATGGATTAGGAGATCTTTACACCCATTTAAAGGTATTCATTGGAGAGCTCGGACCTTATGCCGAGGATGAAAAGCTTAGAATGCAGCTGTTTCATAAAAGTCTGACTGGAGAAGCCAGAGCATGGTACACCAGAATAGACAACTCCAAAATTCACAGCTGGGAGGAGCTAGCCCATACTTTCCTCAGTCAATATAGTTTCCAAACTCAGATGGCTCCAGACTGGTACTAAATTACCAAGGTCAAGAAACAAGTCAATGAGTCTTTCAGAGAGTATGCCCAAAGATGGAGGCGTCTGGCTGCTCAAGTTATTCCATCTATATCTGAGTCTGAAATGGTGATGACCTTCATAGACATTCAAGAAGCTCCATTTTACGAGAGGGTCTTAGCTGGCATAGGCAAGCCATTCTCTAAAATGATCAAACACGAATAAATGGCTGAAATGGGATTGAAATTAGGGAAGATTCAAGACCTTGCTGCTCTAAAGGCTATAGCTAAGCACATCCAGTATGGAAGTTATGGAAACAACCCCCGGAGGGTCCGTAAGAAGAAAGAAGAGGATGTTTCCTTGATACTACAAGGACAAAAAGGCAATCAAAACATGCCTATTCAGAGGAGAAGCTATTCTTCTTTCCAAGCACTGTCTTCAAACCCTCCATTGCCAAAAAGTGGAGAAGTCAGACGTACTCGAGTGTTCACACCCTTAGGGGACTCACTCAAAAATATTCTCAAACTTCTGACAGCTCAGAAGAAAATTACCCATCTCCTTCCACCGGCCAACCCAAATGGAAAGGGTTTCAATGCAACCAAGACATGTGCTTATCATGCTAGAGCTCCAGGCCATGACACGCAAGATTGTTTGGCCCTTAAGCATAAGATACAGGATTTAATTGACAATGGTGAGATCGTGGTGACCAAGCCTGACCAACCCCATGTTCAAGATAACCCTCTCCCTCAACACAAGGAAGAGGAGGTTAATATGAACAATAGAGGCAATGGAGAGACCTCCAAATACCTCAAGTATATGGGTGGATCATCCCAAACCAGCAAGGATAATGCTGATAAATGGGATTATGCACAGTTCCAGTTAATGATGGAATGGGAGATGAAGGCTCTTGGCGAGCAAGTCAATCAATTGGCAGAACTTGTGGTTTATCAGCACCAAGTCACACGTCAATTATTCAGTCAAGAGCATGCTAGCCTCCTTTCTCTTATTACAAGTACTCTACCACATGCTCCAGAAAGTGAAACACTGAAGGATAAAATTATAAAAAGAGCAAAATCTAAAGCCTGTCGGGATTTCACCAACAAAAGGGAAGTCACCTATTTAGGCCAACCGATGGAAGAGATATTGCAGATGCTGATTAATGAGGGAAAATTACAGCGCTGCTACCTCCAGTCAACCCATGCTTAAAGCAATTTGATGCTAATGGAGTATGTCAATATCACTCCAACTCTTGCGGTCACAATACTAAAGAATGTTGGGCACTCCAACATCTTATTCAGAACATGATTGACAGCGGTGACCTGCAAATGGCAAACAATGACGCTGTATTGCTGGAAAGTGGGGACATATTTCCTACACGATGGAAGGAAGTCGTAGCAGTTATATCCTCTGAGGGAGACTTGGCTGTCACACCACTTACAATACAACCAATTCAACTAAAAGGTGTTGAAAACCCTTTGAAAGTGACTGCACCAAAGCCAATCATAATGCCTTTCAGGCCACAATATCCTATTGTTAGCCTACAGAAAGTGCCATGGAATTATAGAGAGGCTGAAGGATTCACATCCAATACAACTGTTGCAGTGTCGAATGAAAATTCACTGTATCTTCCTCAATGGGTGATGAAGCCTATCATCAGACCTAAAGGGAAAGTGCCCATGGAGAAGATTGAAGAATTCCTCCGTACTATGGGACACAATGAGGCCAAGGTGGTTTTAAGCTTGAAAGAATCTCCACAACCGGTTTCTATTATGGACTTGTTTTTCTCTTTAGAAGATCACCGGAAGGTCTTACTGAAAGTATTAGAAGAATCCCACTTGCCAAAATTAGTGGATGTTAAAAAGTTCCATCATCTGGTTGATCACATCTTCAACAGTAATGTGATATCCTTCACCGCTGATGACATACCTCCCAAAAGGACGGGTTATTACAAATCGTTGCACATGGATGTTATGTCCTCTGCATATATGGTGGGAGGAGTTCTGATAGATGGAGGATACATCATCCTTAAACATCTGCCCCTACGCCATCACCTTGGAGAAAATGAATATCAATCTCAATAGGATCCGAATCAGCCATACAATTATCAAACCTTTTGATGGATCCTGATGAAATGTTGTCGGAGAGATTGAACTACATGTGGAGATTCGTCCACATACATTCTGTATGTCCTTTCAAGTGCTTAAGATCACTACGGGATACAACCTACTTTTGGGAAGACCGTGGATTCATATGGCTGGAGTCGTCCCGTCCACCATTCATCAACATCTCAAATACATTATTAACAGTAGCCTGGTCACTGTTAATGTTGAGCTAGAATGTCTTGTACAAAGTGACATACCACTCATCAATTTCAATACAGAAGTTGAGCCTGTCAGCTTCCAGGCCCTTGAGGTGAGCAACACTCACTATCAACCCATTGGGGCGCCACCTCTGATACTCAGAGTTTTGCCAAAGTAATGTCGGCAAGTCAAGAGATGATATCCTTGGGTTTTCAACCTCGATAAGGGTTTAGAAAGGATCATCAGGGAATCAAATGCCTAATTCAAGTTCCAAGTCAGACAGGGACAACCGGATTAGGCTACTCTCCTGGGTCCAGTCATCAAAACCCTCACAAGCATAAGCTGGTTCCTTCATCTTCAAGGCGATTGCCTAAACCTATAGAGGCTGAGCCTGTATAACCTTCATTAAAGGTTCCTACCCGTGTGGTAGCTATGTTATCTCCTAAGTCGATACCGGTCAAAAGAAAGGAAGTCTTGATTCCAGACCCAGAGGTGGAAGAAAGGAATCGAAGGCACAAACAAGAGATTGCTAGACATCTATCAAACATGCGCGTCCTAATCCATACGGAAGGTATGAATAGAGACATCCCAGATGATGATTATCTAGACATCATGGTCATCATTCAAGAGAAGGAGGACGACAACAACCCCTTCATCACTGCTGTCCACCAGGACTTCACCCTTGGCAATTGGAGCAGCACTCCTTGCATTTGACAACAAGGGTAAAAAGGGCAGAAACTCCCTCTATCATGTAGATAAAAATAACTACTTACTTTTGTTGTATAGTATTAGCAGTTGTTTTGTCATTTCATGCTAACACTTTGTATGATTGAACAGTTTCATATATTAACTGAAAGCATTTTGTTTCAGGATTCTAAAGTTAGATGTGCCTAAACTTGCTGATAAGGTGCCTATTCTTCACAAGGACTGTAACTTTGATGTAAAGTTAGACTCAAACTTGATGGAGATTGAACAAGAGGACTATAAGATACCTTAGGAGATCAAAGAATGGGTCGAAGATAAATCCAAGTCAAATCTTGATCAAAACACCTATTTTAACTTTGGAACCTTATAAAGCCCCAAATAAATCCAGATTGGTACGGACCTTACTCCAAACCAAAGGAATGACATGGTTACTCTATTGACCCAATTCTAGGATGTATTTGCATGGTATCATGAAGACATAGTCGGTTTGCCCACTAATATTGTCATTCATCGCCTCCCTATCAAAGAGGGATTCAAGCCAGTTAGGCAGAAGCTCAGGCGATTAAAACCTAAGTAGAGTTTAAAAGTTAAAGAAGAAATTGTGAAACAATTTGAAGATGGTATCATCATGGTGTCAACATACCCTGAGTGGCTATTCAACATAGTCCCCGTGCCTAAACCTGGAGGAAAGGTTCGAGTTTGCGTGGATTACAGGGATCTGAACAAAGTTTGCCTCAAAGATAGCTCTCCCGTGCCATTCATCCACATACTCATTGACAGTACAGCTCAGTATGACATGTACTCCTTTGCTAACTGCTTTACGGGGTACCATCAAATCATGGTTGCCGAAGAGGATCGTGAGAAAACTGCATTCATCACTCCTTGGGGAACCTTCTGCTACAGACGGTTGTCATTCAGCCTCATCAATGCCGGAGCTACCTATCAGCTAGCCATGATGGCTCTTTTCCATGATCTAATGCACAAAGAGATAGAAGTATATGTGAATGACATCATTGTAAAGTCCCGAAGGGAGGAAGACCACCTAGATCATCTTAAAAAGTTCTTCAAAAGGCTGCGTAAGTACAACTTGAAGTTGAACCCGGCCAAGTGTGCCTTTGGTGTTAAATCAGGCAAGTTACTAGGATTCCTAGTCAGCCACAAAGGGATTGAGCTAGATCCTATAAAAATCTAGGCCCGCCATTATGGAAATGCCCATACCTCAGACAGAGAAGGAAATACAGAGATTTTTGGAAAGAATCAACTTCATCAGCCGATTCATCTCCCAACTCACAGCAACCTGTGAGCCTATCTTCAAGTTGCTAAGGAAGAACTCCTTCGTGAAATGGAATGATGAGTGTCAAAAAGCCTTCCTTATAATCAAAGAGTAGCTAATCAAAGCTCCTGTATTGGTACCTCCCAGGGATGGTGTTCCCCAGTTCATCTACCTATCAATTAATGACAATTCCATGGGCTGCATGCTGGGACAGAAAGATGATAGAGGCCAAAAAAGAGCTATTTATTACCTCAGTAAAAGATTCAACAGCAGTGAACACAAGTACACTCTGATTGAGAAAACTTATTGTTCTTTTGCACGGGCTTCCATGAGATTACAACATTATCTCCATGGTCACACAACCTATTTTATATCCCACGTGGATCCTCTCAAGTACGTGTTTAGCAAACCCATGTTAAATTGCCGACTGTCCGAATGGCAGTTGATCTTACAATAATTTGACATTGTCTACCTGATGCAAAAGTCTATCAAAGGTCAAGAGATTACGGATCAATTGGCCACCGCACCTTCAGGGGATTTCAAACCCTTGGATACATACTTCCCCGATGAAGGGGTAATGACAGTTCAGCAATACCATCAGGACGATACACGCCAATCATGGAAGATGTATTTTGATAGAGCTGTGAACACTGAAGGTTCTGGGGCTGGAGCAGTTCTAGTATCCATTACGGGGGAGCAATATCTTGATGCCGTCAAATTGTAGTTTGCCAGCACCAACAACACAGCTGAGTATGAAGGCTATATCACGGGGTTGAAAATAGCCCAATCCATGGGCATTAGACGGTTAACTATCTTTACAGATTCCAAATTGGTAATCAGGCAAACCACTGAGATCTATCACACCAAAGAGCAACATTTACTGTCTTACCATCAGTAGGTTATACAAATGGCTTTAGAGTTTGTATAAATAGCCTTCCTCCATATTCCTCGAAGTAGGAATGACTTTGCAGATGCGCTAGCAACTTTGGCCTCCTTAATCAATATACTTGATAAGGAAGACATGCTAACCATCACATTTTCCCTGCAAAAGGCTCCAGCCGATGGGAACTACATTGGAGAAGTATCGAATGAACTGCCTCCCATCCAACACCCTTGGTATCAGCATATCAAGGAGTATCTGCGAGATGGATCTAAACCCGCTGAGGCGAGTCAGGCTGAGAGAAAGCGGATCCATCGAATGGCTATGAAATTCTACCTGAGCGGAGGCGCACTCTATAAAAAAGATATAGGACTAGGTCTTCTCAGATGTCTAGAGAAAGACCAAGCTCAGAGGCCCATGGATGAAATCCATGGTGGAGTATGCGGCCCACACATGAGCGGTCCTCTACTTGTCAAGAAAATCCTAAGAACAGGGCATTACTGGCTCTCTCTCAAGGCTGACTGTGATGATCACATCAAGAGATGTTACCAATGCCAAATTCATGGGAATGCTATTCATGTCTGTAAGACCCCGAATTTTATGAAATAAAAGTATTCAATTTTTCTTATAATTATAATTCAGTAAATGGTTAAATTGATAAAAATTTAAAGTTAAGGGTGATATATGAATTTTTTTCAAAAATACGCAAGTGGTTATAAAATATTCATTGTTGTCGGGGAATATTGGTTTGGTCGTGGAATATTCTTTCTGTCAGGAAATATTCATACGTCGGCGCAACCATTTATGGGCCCCATAACAGAATAACTGTCGGATGAAGAAACTGACAAATTTGAGTTTTTATAAATAACGGCGTAATTGTTACCGTTAACACTGTTGGAATACCTGGTGGTTAAAATACAGTAATACGCGTAGTTGCACAGTAGCACACGGTATTGCACATTATTTTTGAATTATTGATTCTTACGTGAGAAGACACTACTCAATAATTGTTACAGTAATTACTATTCAATATTTTATTTTATTGATTCAATAATTGTTGCGTTGATATTTTATATTATTGTTGTTTCAATAATTGTCACTGCACAGTATATCCATTATTAGATCAATAATTCATATTATTTGAATAATATTATTAGATAGCATTATTGGCAATGTCTAGAAAGTTCTGTCAAGGAGAGGTTTGGTCACCTAATTGCGCGCCAGTAAGGAGAAATCCTTATCGAAAAGCCCCCTCTTTCCTGGGAACTACCTGGTTGTCATTATTGTGATTCTGTAATATTATTTGTGAATAATTAATTATTGATTTATATGATAAGGAAATATTTATTTGATGTGGATATAAATGATGGATTTATTTATGTGGTTATAAATGAAGGAATTAATGTTGAAGTATTTTATCAGTATTTTGTCGGATTGGAGGTATTAAAAGATCAAATCGGTGTTTTTACAAGTTTATTGTGTGAGTTATAATATTTAATCCGACCGTTGGATCGTTGTAATTTTTGGATATGTTACACATATATAAGTTGAGTATATGTCCACAAATTTTGAACCGTTAAAAATGAGCGTATAATTTGTTATGAATTTTAAGAGGTAACTGATTCGAAAATTAGGTTTTGGTGGAAAATTCTAAAATTGAGTGGGCCCCACTCTTGGTTGTTTGGGGAGATGGCTGATTTTTGGTGGGTGAAATAGTAGCAGGTAAAGCCATCAGGTAGCAGGTCAAGTCTGCTTCGGCGTGCTAACATTTTCCTATAAATAGAGGGCTAAGTTAGAACACCAGAATTCATAAGTTTTCTCTCTTTTTCTCTCTAGATTATTGAGTGCATTTTGTGAGTATTTAGATACTTGGTGAGTTGATATTCATCAGTGCAAGTTTCCTTCAGCGTCATATCCGATATCCAGTCAGAAGTGCTGCTCTTTTGAGGTAAGGGATAGTAAGGGATTTTAAGGGTTGTTATGTTTTTCAGTTCGTACTTCTAACGACCTTCAAAAAATTCTGGAAAAATTTGAAATGATATTTTGATGAGTTTTATTGATTTTGTCCAAAAATGGTGATTTTTGGATGTATAGTTTAAGAGTTATGAATTTTACGGGAAAAGACTATTTTAAAAGTAACCGCTTCTAATTCCTTGTGGTTAACTCCAAAATTGATAAAAATTTTTATTGGAAGTATATCTATATTATATCAGTATACTCTGTGAATTTCTGAATTTTTGGATAAAAGTACAAGTTATGATAAATGTCTAAATATTCGGCGGTTTTGGCCATATGAAAAATAGTAAATGAATTTTAAAAATTCTGAGAGAAATATATGTTCACTATGGGACTATATTATGCTAAATCCCAGAAAAGAAATATTTTTGGAACTGATTTGGTATTTTTCATGAAAATGGACTAGTTATGAATAAATGAATTAAATATGTTATGTGAA
The DNA here is from genome assembly GCA_016801055.1 of Panax notoginseng. Lineage (NCBI taxonomy): Eukaryota > Viridiplantae > Streptophyta > Magnoliopsida > Apiales > Araliaceae > Panax > Panax notoginseng. The sequence goes on along the minus strand of CM029018.1, from coordinate 43,847,440 downwards.
GGAAGAAAATTGAAAAATAGGATTTTATGGCTTGATAATCCTATATGTGGTATATGCAGATTTTTGATGAGGGTTTTGGTTATTGGTGATGAAAACTTATGAGTTTGGCATTTTAGGATGATTAAATGCATTATTTAGTAAAGTGTAAACAATTAAAATAAATTGTTTATAAATTTAAGAAATGTTATTCTTTCAATATCATTATACCGAAATATTGATATGAATTTTATTGTGGAATTTTTACCTTTTTGAGTCGGGGTTACTATTCACGAGTTACTATTCATGAGTTACTATTCACGAGTTACTATTCATGAGTTACTATTCACGAAGTTACTATTCATGGGTTACTATTCACGAGTTACTATTCATGACAAAATTGGTTTCTTTTTCTAACCAAATTATAGTTGAGTTATGAATATTACTCTTGAGATTAAATCTATATGTTGATCATATTATTTTTATTATCATATATAACATTTTTATAACCCTAATGCTGATATTTCTCTTTAACTTGAGTGTAAAGATGTGTAGATTTTTGGTATGATCATGACTATGAGTTCTCTTTGACCAATAGTGCAAAGTTGAATTGTTGACTAGTATGATCATGACCATTGAATTTATAATTGAATATCTTTAGCTTAAGTGCAAAGGTGAATTGATCAACATGGTTATAATTATTGTTTATATAAATTCTGAAATGATTATATATTTCTTTGAGATAATAATATATTTGGCATGTAGTGCAAATATGAACTGTTGATGAATATATTTGGCCTGTAGTGCAAATATGAACTGTTGAGGAATATCTTTAGCATGTAGTGCAAAGATGAATTGTTGATGAATATCTTTGGCCCGTAGTGCAAAGATGAATTGTTGATGAATATCTTTGGCCCGTAGTGCAAATATGACATATTGTTGAATATCTTTGGCCAGTAGTGCAAAGATGAATAGGTGTTGAGATGAACATGACCAACTGGTGATACAAATGAATATCTTTGGCCGTAGTGCAAAGATGAAGTTATTAGTATGATTATGATCAGGAAATGTGATTTGGTGTAATCATGATCTTTGATGTTTCAGGTAAAGATAGGTGATGAAAATTATCTTCGTCTTGGATGAGAAGAGGAATTTAGAACTACAATTATGATTATGAGTTATTCATATGATTGTGGACCAGAATTGTTGATTGATGTTACAGGGATAAAACATTGTTGGTGGATTTTTAACATGGAGAAGATAATAGACTTTATAGTCTATTTGACTCTTCTAATGGATTGCTCGTTCCGCTGCAACTATGGTTGAAATTTTTTTATCATCTACCATATGTTCTAAATCTCCGATTTATTATTGATGAAGGCTATTGATAATTTAATTATCTTTAGTCATGATATTTTTTACTGAGCTAGTTGTGCTCACCCTTTTGCTTCACAATTCTTTTCAGGTAATAAAAGTGTAGCTGGGTCGAGTGGGGGATAACAAGGAAATAGAACGGTGGTCTATAGTTGTTGAGGGTGAGGCGAACCCAACGTTGGAAGGGTGTTTTGTCACTATCATACAAGATGTCTAATGACATACAACCTCGTATCATCATAAGACAGAGATGTGCTCATCCACTTGCTGAGTATATATACGAGCACTACCTATATAATCTTGGTGTTTGTTTGGAGTATAATTCTCAATTAGAGACAGTGGAGATAATGATAAATCAAGAGAAGACTCACCATTGGGAAGAATATGATAATAATTTTCTCATTTTTCTTTGGGGTCTATTCGGTCAACCAAGGATAATTCTGTGACCATATGATATCTATCATAACCTAGAAGCATGGCCTTCCATGTACGAAGGTTTCCTTGAGCACTTCCCAAAGATTCTAATTTCTAAAATAGTTTTTGACTATATCTTTATGTAGGTATCACTGTGAGGTGCTGTTCACTGATAGGACATTTGTCACATTTCGGTTGGGACACGAGTCACAGTTGGTATATATTTGTATCTAAATTCACAGCATATGTGTTGTTGCATTTTGTACGACAATTGTTGTAATAAAGTTGTAGTTGTTTTCTATACCATGTATTTGGCGACTCAGAATGGGTTGGATGGAATAGACCTATTTTGGGGTTGTCACAATGTCCCTCTAAGGGAGCTCCACAATATGAGTTTACCCTAACCCTTCTCAATGTGGGGAATGGACGTGATTGGGCCCATCAAGCCCAAAGCCAGTAATGGGTAGCGGTTTATCTTCACCATGATTGATTACTTCACCAAGTGGGTAGAAGCAGCCTCTTCCCCCAAGGTTACTAAAGAAGTTATCATTGGTTTCATCAGAAACAATGTCATTTGTCGATATGGACAACCAGAGGTGATTGTGTGACGCCCCCAAAATTAGGTATACAACACCCATCTTGGGTCGTCAGATACGAAGTACAGAATACAAATACAACTTACTAATACAACTGTCGTGTACAAGATGACAAAACATAAACTGTGAGTTTGAATACAAATATTATCTTCTAGAGAGTATTCATACTCAAAAGGAGTCTTCATTACATTTATTAACACACAATTACATAGAATAGTGAGGACTACTAACTAATACTATCATTCGAACCATCACTCCGTTTCCCGACTTGCCCCAGCTACGTTCTCATTTCCTGAAGAGAACAGTGAAAGAAAGGGTGAGCTCAACTAGCCCAGTAAGAAATATTATGACTAAGATAATGCAGAATAAATTATCATTAGCCTTCAACAATATTAAACTGATAAAATATAAGAGACATCAAGTTTAACTGCAGCGGAACAAGCAATCCATTAAAAGAGTCAAGTAGAAAATAAACTCTACTATCTTTTATAATTTAAAAGGTTTTTTCAACACTGCTATCGCTGGGACTCAGCTTAATAAAATAATCCACATCATCGAATCACCCCTGCACTACGGCCAAGGATATTCGTGTATTCATTAATGGTCATGATCATGCCAACAACTGTCCATCAATGCACTACGGGCCAATGAGGACTTTTACCACATCATTTGTAACATTACGGTCATGATTATACCGAATAATCCCTAGTCATAATCATACCAAGTCCATTTATGCACTACAGGCCACAGATGACTTTTAACATTTTATAAACATGAGGATGATGTCAATGATATAAGAATTCAATAAAACAAGTTCAAGAATTAATTTATCCAAGAATTAACAACGTCCAAATTGTCAACATGATACTGCTTTGTGGAGTAAAATTCAAGAATGCTTAGAAGAATATTTTCATGAAAAGATACTGGATGAAACGCAATTATCAAGGATATTCCACAAATTTCATAGAGTATAGAAGTCAAAACTTAACCAACTGAGTATAATAAAGAATGGAATAACAAAAGAAATCACCAAGCATGCGATAGACTGCACAGACAGGTTATTCCAACAGAATAATAAATAATGGAACCAGGTCCGGCGTAAACGCATAGACAGAATATTCCGACAGAATAATAAATAATGGAACCAGGTCCGGCGTAAACGCACAGACAAGATATTCCGACAGAATAATAAATAATGGAACCAGGTCCGGTGTAAAACACACAGACAGGATGTTCCAACAGAATAATAACAAGACGGAACTAGGTCTGGTGTAAAACACACAGACAGGATGTTCCAATAGAATAATAATAAAAATGGAACTAGGTCCGGTGTAAAATACACAGACAGGATGTTCCATCAGAATAATAAGAAATGGAATAACAACAGTTCTCTTCATGAATAAGAAAGAATAACACCCCTTACTGTTTTAAAGACGAGCTGAAGTAAGGAAATAGTTAAGTAGCAGAATACTCTTCTTCTCTCTCTTTCTATAATTTCTCTCTATAGTTTCTCTCTCTAGAGTTCAGTGAATTCGTAAGAAATAATGAAGGAATGAGCTGCTATTTATTGAAAAATAGAATGCATAGTAACTAATTCATGAACGGTCCAGATTGATTACTTTAATCTGACGGTCCATATTTAAAGAAAAATCTTTTAAATAAAATATAATATATTCTATTTATAAAATAACTTTAATAAAGTATTCTATTTTATATAAAAAGATGTTTCTGTTTTATTACGTTAATAATACGAATAAAACAAAACGTCATTATCGCTAAATAATTCATATTATTAACTAACAATAATTGAATCAAACTGAGTGACTTCTCACATAAGCATTAATAATCAATACCGTGTGCTACTATGCAACCACACGTATTACTGTACTTTTACTACCGAGTAGTTCAACAGTAACAATAGTAAAACTTCCGCCGTTATTTTTAATAAAATATTTTTGTCGTTTTCTCAATCCGACAATAATTCCGTTGTGGGGTCCACCAATGATTGTGCCGTTGTACGAATATTCGCTGTTAAAACGAATATTCCCCGACCAATCGAATATTACATAACAACTTGCGTACTTTACAAAATTTATAAATATTACCCACAACTATAACATTATATCAAATTAACTCCATAATATTCAAAAATAATATTTATAGAAAATTCATATTTATTTATAAAAGTTGGGGTCTTACAGATTGTGTCAGACAATGCAAAAAACCTCAACAACCAAATGATGGAGGAGTTATGTAGTAAATTCCACATTAAACATCTCAACACTGTCATCTATCAGCCAAAGATGAATGGTGCTGTTGAAGTGGCTAATAAGAATATCAAAAAGATCATGCAAAAGATGTCCGCCAATCACAAAGGATGGCCTGACTTAATGCCTTTGACTCAGTTAGCCTACAGAACATCAATGCACACTTCCACTGGGGCAACCCCCTACTTATTAACTTATGGAATGGAAGCAGTGCTCCCCATAGAAGTGGAAATAGAATCCCTCAGAGTGTTGATAGACGCTCAGCTGGATGAAGACCAATGGTTACAAGATCGGTACCACCAATTGTCTCTAATAGATGAAAGGTGGGCCGTTGCCATCTTCCATGGTCAATTATACCAACAGAGGATCCCCAAATCCTACAACAGAAAAGTCCAGCTATGACAATTTAAAGAGCATTAATTGGTCTTGAAGAAAATTGTTGACAACCAAGATCAATCTAAAAGAAAATTTGCCCCAAACTGGGAAGGCCCATTTGTTGTCAAGGAGGTATTGACAGGAGGAGCTCTCAAATTATATGAAATGGATGGTGATGAATTTCCACAACTCATTAACTCAGACACCGTGAAACGGTACTATATTTTAAGTTACCAGTAAACCAGCTTCCTAGTTTTGGATCGCTAGATACCCAGTCAATTCAGGTTTTCAAAACCTTTCTCATGCAACTTTTTTTTTTCACATTTGTTTGCCCCATTAGGGACAAACATACCTTCCAACCAGTAGCCTGGTTTCAGATCATCATATCCTTCACTCAACGCAAGTTTTCAAAACCTTTCACACCTTCACTTTGTCCCACTCGGGATAAACATTTCACACTTTCAGTTTTGTCCCACCAAGGATAAAAATTTTCACACTTTCAGTTTGTCCCACCAGGGATCAAACTCTTCATATCTGCAGTCTGTCGTGTACATGGGGCGAACTACGTAGACCTGATCTCCCCAATACATGGGATTATGTAGGAAGCCATTTTTATGGTCCGGTCTCACCACAGAAAAACAAAAACAAACACATCTCTACAGCCTCTTTGCCACATACATCTTTGAGCCTTTTCACGCTAGGTTCGAACTATGCAGATCTAATCTCCTTTCATCAATGTGAGTACATAGGCAGCCATTCATGGTTCGGTCTCACTCCTACCAAATCACAAAAACTTGTCAGCGGTACTAGGATCATCCTTCAAATCTTTCAAGCTTCACACTTCATCGGCTTAGACCAAAAGGATGGAACTACCTGGCCTCCCCACACTAATGGGAGAACCGACGACCATCTAAGTTACGGTTGAGTCCTCAAAGAGAAACACCAATCCATAAGAGATGGAACTACCTAGGCTCCCCCCATACAAAATAGTACTGATGACCATCTATGGTGCGGTCAACCTCAGAGAAGAAAGTTACACTCCTCTCTATAACCACATACAGAAACTAGTCCCAAGACACCAAAAAGGGTAGGGAATACACACAGATCAGCGATCCATTTTGAAAGATCCTGAGACATCTCATTGTCCATTCATCAAGGGGAAGTTTAGAATACATCAAGATCACAAGCCCTGGAGAAACATGTAAATATCAAGCAAGTAACAAGGCATAACTAAAAGGGAAGTGCATCAAAATATATTTCCCTGCTATATATAATATTGTTTGATATATACAATGTGTACTGTACATGACAAAAATGGCTAAGCTAGTCTGTACAATAAAATCCAAGCCCCTCTACAAATCAGTGTATATGCGCACTATCAAATCCAACATGGCATCTCTGTCAGAAGAAGGGGGTAACATTGTGAGCTCCTACCCTATGGTATTAACGTGAGCCAAGAGATCCACAGCCATCTGCATGGTGACACTATGCACATCAATGAACATGTTCAACTCTACAATGATATCAGTAGTATGGAACCTCAATATAGTACTATTCGTGATAGCAACGTCTCTGGCAGATATAGTGCCATCCCGCTTAACAACTACTACATCTCTGGATGATCTAGCCTCATCTCGCTTAGCAACAGTAGTGTCTCTATGAGCTAAGGAATCATCTCTCTCTACTAGAGCGGCATCTCTCCCAGTAAGAGTTGTCAGCATCAAGGCCCTAGCCTGATCTCTCTTAAATGTCATCAGATGCAGACTCTGCTCTAAATACTCTGTCGAATGCAGGGTCACAGTAGTAGTCATACTGGGAGAATCAATCAGAGCTACTGTCAACCCAGCAAATAGCTCCTCCTTAGTGAGAGAATCAGCATCCTCTATGGGCTCCCCACTGTCAGAATTAATCCCCAGCTCGGTGGATACAACCCCAGTCGATGTAATCTCTGCCTCCATCCATGCAGAATACTCTGTAGAACAGCCCAAATGGCTAATAGTAAACTCAGCCCTCTCACGCTGGGCTCAAAAGGCATAAACCCTGGATCTATCCTCTGCTGATAAATGCCGAAAAGACAAACGCTAACCCAATGCACCCTTAAAAGGATGAATATCCTGAAACTGGTCGAACTGTGCCATCACAACCATTGGGTGATACGTGGTCATGCCCCTCAAACAAGCCAGAGGAAGATAATCTATGTCAGGTGCATGAGTAATGAAGTTGTAGGGAGAACTAAGCCATGAACACAACAAGATGTCAAATGGATCCTCAGTCCCTGCCAAGAAAACTGACCAAGATGCAGCGTCTGTACACTCCGCAGGCTGAAAGGAGTAAGACATGGCTATCTCATGGGAAAAGCAATACGCATGGCGTTGGAAGGAGCCAATCGATCTCAGGTGTGACATAAACCACACATACAGCAAGTCTGAGCTGCTTGTAAATAACCCTGCAAAATGGGTGTGGCAATACATGGCTGACCTCAGTGTCTTTGCCACAATCATCGGTACAATGGTATGTCCCTCCTTGAGAGCCCTTACGACCATAACTACATCGTTGTCTAAATGATCCATGTACAGTGGCATGTACAGATAATCCACTATACACATCATGGGTATATCTACACTGGAAACACGCCACTCATCCTCCGACGTGGTGAAATCCCCAGAGTGCTGTGCATAACTGTCCAAGGAACCAAATCTGTCGATCAGAAAATACATGGACACTACATGCCCGAATGTGATCTCATCCTGGGCTACTATACGCCTTAACCCGGTGTGGGTCATAATCTGCCAGCTCATATCTCTGATAGCCATCTGAGCGCAAGGCATGTCCAGTGGCAAAGCTGTTAAATGCTCATACTCCTCTAAAGTGGGAGTCAACTCCTGGGTCTCAAACCGGAACATCTGCCTCTCTAGTACCCAGTGCTCCAGCATGCCCTCTATAAAACCTACAGGAACCTGGAACATCAAGAGGGCCATAGAGTGCCGCAATAGCTGATCTACAGTTACCCGATCTGGAGGTGACAAACTATCATACCATGATCTCAAATATGAGGCTACCAATACTGGTGGGGTGTGATCAATGCGGCTAACTGTTGAGGAAGACATTTATGTGGGTCGTATCATAAGACCATCTAGGGGTCAATGCTGAACATCTCTGGACATGCATATGCATAATATAATATATGCATGATAAACAATAGATGGCAATATGATGTAGGGAATGGAAAATAGTATACATACATTCCTAAGTACATCATCATCTAATACATCTTCTCTGTGTACAGCTGGAAAATAAAGGGAAATGGGGCACAACTGTCCAACAACTAATAGAGGCCTATCAAAAGATATAACAAAAATGGGGCACAGCCACCCAGTATCTAACAGAGGCCTATCAAAAGATATAGCGAGAAATACATCAGAAAAAGTCAATGGTGTTGATGTCTACATCATCTATCTTATCCATCTGATGTAACTCCTCCTAAGTCACTGGATCTCTTCCAAGAGGGATATCAGGCCGATACAATGGAGGATCTACACCGACAAAATAGTATGGGCCACCTGAAGGGCCAGCCTTTGAGTTGAAAGGATCGAAGGTATCCGCCTCGAAAGGATCTCTGCCCAAATGTCGGATGAAAAAATATGCCCGGTCCAACTGCTGGATCAAGCTATCAATCTTCATCAAATGAGTAGGATCTCAGACGCAAGCCATCCAATCTGTCATCATCACGGATCCAGGAACCATATCCCCCATAAACTGAGTGGCGCGGGTCTGGCCTCCAATGGTACGAGGGGACCACCAACGGTAGAATACCTCCTGAGTGAACGGACCCTTTGACAAAGTAAAGCCATCAACTCCCATCAACGGGATATCACTGACATGCAACTGCGAAACAGGTCAATAACGCCTAGCAGGAGGATAGATCGGTATACAGATCTCTTTGGTGGTGCTCCTGATAGCACGCTCTCCCAAATAGAGCTCCCATCCTCCATTTGTGAAGAGAGAAATCTAACGGGTGGACATCACATGCCCGACACCAGTCGGGAATCCATCCTCAAAGTTAACTGTCAAATAGTCCCCAAAATAGGGAACCCAAGTGATGACATCGGCTGTCAATAGCTCAAATTGTAGGCGACAATGGGTGAAACCCTCAGCTAAAGGAACCTTCGCTAACGTGGAGTGATGCTATCGTCGTCCACATGGATAGGTATCTAAACCTAACACGATAATGGGACGCAGACATGGGAACCACTTATAGGCCCAAAACTGCCAACACAAGAGCAAACATCTGTGGTCAGTTAACACTCTTAACCTGTACATGGGAAATCAAAAGAGAAATACTCACCAGCAGAATTGGGTAAAATCCTAGCCAAGTTTCTGTCAAGCCCTGCGAACGCATGTGCATTCCCCTAAGGAAATAGGCAAAGGTATAGGAGCCCTAGTCATACTCTCCAATACTGTCCAACTCTTGAAATAGGAATGATTTCGCGGATGAACTATTAACCCTGGCTTCCTTAATAAGCATATCTGAAAAGGGGAGGAATTTCAGTTATCAAATTTACAAGCCAGAAGGCACCAGCCTATGGAAATCACATTAGAGAAATATCAAATGAAATGCCTCCCATCAAACAACACTGGTATCAGAATATCAAAGAATATCTTCGACATGGATCTACTGTAAGACCCCAACTTTTATGAATAAAGATTAATTTTCTCTAAATATCTTTTTGAATAATAAGGTGTGAATTTGATATAATGTTATAGTTGTGGGTAATATTTATAATTTTTACAAAGTAAGCAAGTTACAATAAAATATTCATTTGGTCGGAGAATATTAATTTATCAGGGAATATTCGTACGACGGCACAATCATTGGTGGACCCCACAACGGAATAACTGTCGAATTTAGAAAATGATAAAAATAACGATGAGACTTTTACCATTAACTGTTGAAATACCCGGTGATAAAAGTATAGTAATACGCGTGGTTGCACAGTAGCACACAGTATTGTATAGTATCTTTGATTATTAATGCTTACGTGAGAAGTCACTCAGTTTTATTCAATTATTACAACAGTAGTTGATGCATAGTATCTCATATTATTGATTCAATTATTGTCACAGTATCAGTTAAACAATATTTTATATTATTAACTCAATAAATGAGACAACACAGTTATTAATATTATTATTTGTATTATTGACAAGGTCTATAAAGTTCTGTCAAGGAAAGGGGTTTGGTCATCTAATTACGCGCCAATTGGGAGAAGTCCTTATGGGAAAGCCACATCTTTTTGGGGAATGATTTGGTTGTTAATATTGTGAGTTATAATATTAATGATGAATAAATGTTGAAAGATTAAAAACGTGATTAGTCAAGTGAATTGTGATAAATAAAAAGGGTTTGTCATGAAGTATTTATTATAAATTTGGCTTATTATATTGACCCCAACTTACTCATTTTTCAAAATCGTTGGTAGAAAGTTATCTCTGTTTTTGTTTTATATTGCATAGTATTTGCATAGTACTGCATAGTACTATATAGTATTTGTAAACTACTGCATAGTAAAAATCAGAAATTTTAGCCAAATTCGTCGAACGCCCGTGAATGTTTACTGTGCAATACGTGATTTTTCCTAAATAGTACATTACCATTCTCTTATAAATAAAATGCTTAGTTTAGAAATGAAAATTAAATCAGAATCAGAGAATTCTTCTTCTATAATATTGAGTGTATTTCTTTTGAGTTTAAGGAAGCTTTGAGTGTAGAAAATAGTGCAAGTTTTTTTCAAGAATATCTCCGCTATACCAGTCAGAATTACTCTCCTACTAAGGTAAGGGATATTATTTTTGTTCAATATTTGTAAGAAATAATATTTTCTTTCATACTTTGTAGTATGTAAGTAATATTATTTCGTTTCATATTCTTAATTCTACACTTATTTTGATAAGTATTACTTCTATACTCCTTAAAATTAGTAGAATATCCTTGAAATTTGTGCTTCATCTAGTATCATTTCACAGAAATATTTTTCTGAACATTCTTGTTAAATTTTAACCTTTTCATGTCGTAGTACTATTCATGGGCACTATTCATACATACAGCACTATTCATACGTACGACACTATTCATACATATGATACTATTTATAGAGTACTATTCATGAAGTACTATTTACGGGGTACTATTCACTCAGGTACTATTCACCTGGGGTACTATGCACGACAAAAATTAATTTTTTTTGTCTAAATTATTTTTGATACATGAATATTATTCTTGAATTTTACTCCACAAAGTAGTTATCATGTTGACAATTTGGGCATTCTTGAACTCTGGATAAATTGAATTATAAATCTTTAAAATTTATCCTTTCTTTTACTTAATTGAATTCTTATATCATTGTCATCATCATCATGCTTATATTATGATGAAAGTCATCTTTGGCCCATAGTGCATAAATGGACTATTGATTGGTATGATTATGATCATGAAATGTATCGGTATAATCATGACCTGTAATGTTACAAATGATGTGGTAAAAGTCCTCATTGGCCCGTAGTGCATTGATGTGTTGGCATGATTATGATCACTGGTGATAATAATGAATATCCTTGGCCCGTAGTACATGGATAATTTATGGATGTGATACTAACGAATATCCTTGGCTCGTAGTGCATAGATAATTTGGTGTTGTGGATTATTTATTAAAATGTGTTACAGAGATAAAACATTGATGATGAATTTTTAAATCATAGAAGATAGTAGACATCATGCTCTACTTGACTCTTCTTATGGATTGCTTGTTCCGCTGCAGTTAAACTTGTTGTATATTGTATTCTATCAGTTTTTATATTGTTAAAGACTAAGGATAATTTATTCTACATTATCTTAGTCATAATATTCTTTACTGTGCTAGTTGAGCTCACCCTTTTCTTTCATTGTCTCTTTAGGAAATGAGAATATAGATGGGACTAGTCGGAGAATGGAGTGATGGTCCAAGATGGTGGCTATAGTAGTCCTCACTATTTTATAAAATAGTGTAATAATAATTATAATGAGGACTCCATTTGAGTTTGGATATTTTCTACGAGATAATATTCGTGTTAAAAACTCTTAGTTTACGTTTTGTCGTATTTTGGACGACAGTTGTATAAATTAAGTTTGTATTTAAATTTTGTACCATGTATTTTGCGAGTCAAAATGGGTTGTGTATACCTATTTTGGGGGCGTCACAGTTGGCATCAAAGCTTAGGGATATGATCCCTGACTAAGATTTGAGGTTAGAACTAGGAGGGGAGAGACGGGTAAATCCTTCGCTAGTATGACCTACCTAAGCTTATTTGTTATTTAATTGGTCAGTCAGAATATAGGGATAATATGTGGCATATCAATTAACCCTTGTTTTGTGGCAGTGTTTGAGAATGACATCTAAAATTGTTGAGATAAGAAATGGAGCACATGAGACCGTTGAGTCACCATCGATCAATAACCAAGATAATATGCATCAAGAAGGCAATAATCCTCATGTAAACAACAACACCGACCAAATGATGAACAACGGGATGTTTAGAAGCTTTCTGCAATTCATGCAACACTAAGCAAGAGAGACTCCTGTTCAAAATGCTGATGGAGTCAATGGCAACTCTCGACTGGTCACCACTAAGCAATTCAAGGAGCTGGGACCACTGGAGTTTTTGGAAAAGCCAGAACCACTTAAAGCAAAGATGTGGATTAAGCAGATCACCAAGATATTTGATGTCTTGGGATGCTCCGAGGAGCAAAAGGTTCCCTTTTCCACCTTCATGTTGCGAGGAGAGGCAGATTATTGGTGGGAATCTGTAAAACGTACTCAACCTTCTGCACTAAATATGTCTTGGGAGAAGTTCCAAGAATTGTTCAACGACAAGTACTTTCCTGAAAGTTTTCGTCACATGAAAGAGGTAGAATTCATCAAGTTGGAGCAAAACAATATGATCATATCACAATACGAGTCTAAGTTTGACGAATTATCCTGGTTTACATCCTATTTGGTTGATAATGAGGAGCGAATGATGCGAATGTTTCTACGAGGTTTGAAACCCTAAATACGTAAATATCTCATTTATCACAAACTTTGCTTGTATTTAGATGTTATAAAAAGGCCTCAGTTATTGGAGCGCGATAATAAGTCAGCCCAACCAAAAGATAGCAGCCGGCAAAACGATAATACCAGTGGTAGCAGTCATCGAAGCGGTGACAACAAACGTGGAAGAAATTATCATGCCATAAATGGTAACCACTTTGGTGGTAACCCTGGCTAAGATAATAGAAGAAATGAGTCAAGTGGAAATTTCAAAAAAAGAAGGTTCAATAATGATGGAAATATAGCAGCATCATCACTCGTTTTTAATGAAGGAGAACGACCACCGGTCGTATGCTACAGATGCGGAGGGCAGAGACACATCTGTCCAAACTGTACAGAGCAACCCAAAGCATATTTTAATTGTGGAAGAGAAGGTCACCTAGCCCGATTTTATTGTGTAGTGAAGTCAAGTCCAGCTGGGATGGTGGCACCAAAGGCTGTCACAGACAAGACAAAGCCGGTAGTTCAAGGGAGAGCGTTTGTCGTGACCTCCCAAAAAGCGAGAACCCGAACGAAGTTATCACGGGTAAGCTAATCATAAACTCTTGTGAAGTCTATACCTTATTTGATACCGGTTTTACCCATTCTTTTATTTCACCTACTTGTACTCAACGTTTAAATTTGACTCCAGAGAAAATATGCTTTGACTTATCTATTGAAACTCTGTTGAGAGAAACCTTTATTACATCCACTGTTTATAAATCTTGTTTGATTCAAATCGGCACACTCACATTACCTGTTGATCTCATCTCTTTGAAAATACTTGCATTTGATGTGATTTTAGTGATCGATTGGTTAACTACTCATCATGCTAAAATTGATTGTTTTCGTAAGGTTGTTAGTTTTCATATTTCTAACCAACCTATTATGTGAATTCAAGCAACCAAACCACTAAAGTCAATTATTGTCATATCATGCCATAAAGCCATTCGTTTAATGAAAAACGGATGTCAAATTTTCCTAGCCCATGTCACGGATTTAAACAAAAATACGTCAAATTTGAATGATATTTCTATTGTTAATAAATTTCCTGACGTATTCCCTGAAGAACTTCCTGGCCTACCCCCAGAGCGTGAAATCGAATTTTATATTGATCTTGAACTCGGTACAAAACCTATTTCTAAAACCCCATATCGAATGGCTCATATTGAACTTCAGGAGTTAAAAATCCAATTGCAGGAACTGTTAGACATCAGTTTCATTCATCCTAGTACGTCTCCTAGGGGTGCTCTTGTTCTATTTGTAAAGAAGAAAGATGGGAGTATGCGACTTTATATTGATTATCGGGAGTTGAATCATGTCACCATCAAAAAGAGGTACCTGTTGCCTCGCATTGATGACCTGTTTGACAAGTTGCAAGGTGCCAAATTCTTTTCAAAGATCGATCTTTGTTCCGGATATCATCAGTTAAAGATTAAAACTAATGACATTCTAAAGACTGCTTTCAGAACTCGGTATGAGCGTTATGAATTCCTAGTCATGTCTTTTGGATTGACTAATGCTCCTTGTCGATGTCGGTATTTGTAATATGTCCCTTTATGTTCTTATTCTTTTGTGTTCTTATGTTAGGTGAGATTTATTTGAAAAAACAAGTTGTGAAAAGGTCCGACATTTATATGTCGATGATTTGACTGTAAGAGTCTCCAGTTGGTTTTTTAACTGGTTGTACCAACACAACCGAGAAAAGGTTTACACATTGACCCAATGATGTGATACTACTAAACGGGTTTGTGAACTGAGATTCATTAGGGTCCGGGGACTTGCTTATGCGGAGGGAAGGTGTTAGTCCGTGTTACCACGGTGACCGTTAATTTTCAAGAAATTGTTATATGAATGTGTGTGTGTGTGTGTGTCAATGTGCTGTTATTTAAAAGTAGTGATATGCCTCGTTTGAACTTATTTACAAAGGGTTTGAATTTGTGTAAAAATTCAGTTTTAAACAAGATATAGCAGTGATGTTTTATAAAATGAGGTTTTTCAAACCTTGTGCTCAATAGTAATTGAGGCCTTTGATACTTCTATTTTATTAAATGTTCGGCTTGATTGCTTTTATTTTCGAGATGCGAAGCATCTTCGAGAAAAATAATGTACAAAGCGGTGCCAAATTCCTCGTGGGCATGAAAACCATCTGAGGAAATCCAAACACCATGAGTAATTTACAGGCTGCTTACAGCTGAAAATGTCCATCACGGGAACCGAATCTAGATTCAGTAGACTAAATATGTGATCACATGATTCCTAGGCTCATATGATGCCACAATTTGTATGAAATCAATAAGCAGTTATATATATATATATATATACAGACATGATCAACCACCACGAAGCACCTCTATGGGGGATCAAAAAGGTAAATATATAAAAGCGGTAAATATATATATATATATATATATACCATTTTGGGAGCGGAAGCAGATAGTATGAATCATAGTGAATCAGAGGTGCAAATGAACACAATTTAATTACTAAAAATATACTTTTATTGATTGAAATTAAAACGGTTTACAAATATACAAACTGAATAACTGAATATGAATTGACTTACTTAAAACATTAAGAAATATAGAAGAGTAGAAGGAGGGGCTAAGAGGGATAAACAGCGGGGGAGGCTAAAGATTCATCTGAGAAGGAGCTCAGAGTCTTTCGAAGTCTGACTCAATCACTAAGTTCGGTTTCCTTTTATAGAATAAGGAAAGAACTATTACAAAGTTACTATTATAAAATAAATGATTACAGACAAAAGTTACTATTCATGAACAGTGCTGACTTTTTTTTACTATTCATTGACGCGTCTGGCAACTTTTGACAAAGGGGCCACAACTTTTGACTTGACAGATGCTTTCAGTGGAAAGGAGATGCTTTCGGTGGAAAAGACGAATCTGCTTTTGGCTGAGGGAATCTTTTGACTGGCTGCAGGGAGTAGGTGCATGTGACTGAGAAGAAATGTCAGGCAAATGGGTCCTGAGCATCCTGTAGATTGATGGTGCCATAAGGGTCATCATCTTCTTCATACTGACTGAGAGAAGCTGACGAAGAACCTGTAGAGGCATCCTCATGTAATTCATCAATTCTTTTATTTAATGCCTGGGCAATTAATTTTAACTCTTTTCCGAAACAATCTTTAAAATCAGAAATGCTACGGGAACAAGTCGAACCAGTGGGATTGACTCTGGACTCTTTTGATTTTTTACTGACACTTGACTCTTTTGATTTTTGACTAGAAGGTTCTGCTGAAGAGACTGGGAGAACCTTGAGAGGGGAAGTAGGGAATTCTAACTGAACTTGACCTACAATTCTATTGACGTCAAATTTATCCCACCATTTGACAAACCATTGGCGAGTGACTAAGGGAAAATGATCTACCGACGGAGATGTAGGGGAAGCATTGTGACTGATTTCACTGGTGGAGTTTTGAATGCTGTATTCCCATCGGAGAATCCATGGAATCTTATATTTACTTACAAACTGAAGAAGGACTGGGACACCTTCATATGCTGAATCTAATTTTTTGTGATTGCAAAAATGATTGAGTTGGACTTTCAGAGGATCGGGAAGAAGGTCATAGGTAGAACCAAATCTCGACCACCAATGGGAAAACCAATATGGGAAATGACTTTTGAATTTATGGTCAAATTGAACAAACCAAGAATGACTGTGTGACTCATTTTGATGGAGGAAAACTTTATACCAAGCTTCCATATAATCATAATAACAAAAAGAGTTATCCTGATTCGAAAGCTGCATAAGATCAGAGGGATGTTTTCCCCATTCGGACATCTGAATAAACTTTTTAATATACAACGAGTGGTAAAGAACTTTGGCTTTATCATTGTTGGCATACATAGGTTTAATAAAAATTGACTCTGTTTCGACAAGAATGTCCTTATAATACACAAGGGATTTATAAGGAGCAAGAGGCATGAAATGCCAACCAGAAGGGAAAAACTGGGAGGTCAATTTTACTGGGTCATTTCTGGGTTTCATGTGAGGCTCAATATGAAATAAGAGATTGGTCCATCTAAGCATGTACTCAGAGGGAGGATTACTGGGATTAGAACTAGAGGCTTTTGACTGAAAGGGGTCGACTGGAATTGGGTTACTAGCTAAAGCTGAACTATAGGGCTTGGGCATTGTCCCAAGGACAGTGAACTTGTTACTGGTTTGGTAAATTGGGTTAACTGGATGAGGAACCAAGGCTCCTCTTGGCTGATTACTAGGGCCAGTAGGGCGACCCGGACCACGAGAGGTTGATGCACCGCGGATACTTATGAAGGATGGACGGTACCTGTGTTAATAAATTCCCGAGTGAGAAAATCAGGAATGGAATTGTTACTACCTTTAATGTATTCAATATCAAAATCAAAGATACTCAAAAGGGCTTGCCATCTAGCAAAGGAATGTTTGGAAGCTATGTTTTCAACATCTTTTTCTAACACATATTTTGCAGATTTGCAGTCAATTCGAACTAAAAAATTTTGATTTAATAAATCAATTTGAAATTTATTAATACATAATACAAGAGAAAGTATTTCTTTTTTAATAGTACTGTAATTTAACTGTGTACTATTCCATGCACCGGAATGAAAACGGACGATTTGTTCTGGGGAATCTGGAGTTAACTTTTGCTTGAGAACACCTCCGAAACCAATATCTGAGGCGTCAGTTTCAACAATCTTAAATGCAGAATCATTTGAAATACCAAGACAGGGCAATGCCTTGACGTATTTTTTGACTTGTTGGATAACAGAAGTATGAATGTCAGTCCATGGGGGAGGATTGTCTTGCAAACGCTGAAAGAGAGGTTTGCAAATTTTCCTGAGGTTTTTATAGAACTTGCCAATATAATTGAGCGAGTCCAGAAACCTCTGCAGTTGGGTTTTATGGGTAATTTTATTTGGGAATCTGTCGGCAAATTGAATAGCTCTATCAATTGGCCGTATGAGTGCGCGATATATAATTAATCCAAGAAACCGAACTTTAGCTTGAAACAAGCTGCATTTGGAAAGTGAAAGAACAAGTCCATTGTCTTTGACCGTTTTAAAAAATGATTTCAAGTGTTTGACGTGTTCTTCAATGGAATTGGAAAAAATGAGAATATCATCAATATACACAACAATAAAATGACTGAATGGATTCAAGAGGTCATTGAGAATATTCTGGAATTCACTAGGAGCATTTTTTAAGCCAAATGCTTGGGCATTCCATTCGTAATGACCAAATGGAGTGGTGAAGGCAATTTTATACCTGTCATCTGGATGAATAGCAATTTGCTAGAAACCAGATTTGAGGTCAAATTTACTAAAGATGGTGGCATTACTCAATCGGTTAATGAGGTCATCTTTATTAGGTAGGGGATACCTAATCCACTCTAGGACTTTGTTTAATGGCTTGTAGTTGATAACTAACCTGGGAACACCTCTTTCCTTTTCTGCTTCATTGTTAACATAAAAGGCAGGACATGACCAAGGGGATTTACTGGGTCTAATTAATTTTTACTAAGGAGATCATTAATTTCCTTTTCACATAGCTCCATTTGTTCATGATTCATTTGAATAGGCCTGGCCTTAGTAGGAATCAAATGTTCTTTGAATTCCTTAGCGTAATGGAGCCTTACAACATGCTTTTTCCGATTCCAAAAGGCATTAGGAGAATCAGAACAAAGGTTGTCCTTTAAATAAGTTTTTAACTCTTCAATTTTTTCAAGAACATCTTTATTTTGAAGTTGTTCTTCAATTCTTTTGTATTTAATTTCTTCTTTTAAGAAATTTAGATGGGTGGATTTACAATTTAATAAATTTAATGATTTAGAAATGGACTCTTCTTGAATAAATTTTAAATCTCTTTCTTTTGATTTAATAAGAAATTTAAACGTTATTCTTTTACCTAAATATTTACAGCTTAATCCTTCATTACTGGTAGTAAATGGATATAATAAATATATAAATGGTAACCCTAAAATGATTTTATCCGTAAGATTGCGAATTAAAACAAATGATGTTTTAAAACACATATCATCTTGACAGATATGCACTCTAGGCAATTTATATTTTATTTCCATCTGACTACCATTAGCGGAATTTAATTTCTCATTAGTCTTCTTATAGTATTTGGTTGGAATAAGACCTTCCTGGATACAATTTAAATTCGCACCAGTATCAACTAAGGCGGGAAGTCGTATAGAAAAAGTTTTATCAACAACTAAATCAATGGAGATATACCATTTTTGAATGGTAATATCTTTAACTCTTTTAAGAGAAAGACCTTGAACGAATAAATCTGGTTCTTCTTTGATTCCTGAAGATTCTGGCTCATCGTGATTTTCATCACTAGAGGAGGAATCCTGAACTTGAAGATCAGATTTTTGACTCTCTAAGTCTTTTCTTAAATTAGAGACTTCAATTTTTAAATTAGAGATTTCTTTTTTGAGTTTATTAACTTCTTGATTTAATTCTGGAAGGGTAACTTCTTTAACTGGGGTTTTAAATCTTTCTAGAGTTTTATTAAGGATGAATATCGGTTTATCTTTAGCTTGAAAAATCTTGTCTTTAACTCTAGTATCTTTGGTTAATAAATCTTTTAACTGCTTAGTATATTGAACTTTAAGTTCAGGGTCAGAAATTTTACTAATTAAGTCGATTAACAAAGAGCTTTCTTCATCCTCTTTGGTAATTACACTTAATCTTTTAGTGCAACACTTTTCATTACAGTTATTAGCACAAATAATGACTTCTTCTTCGTTACTATCAGATTCATTGTTGCTGGTACTGCTTTTAGAAGAATAGGGGATGTCAGATCCTTCATCATTATCTGCATTGTTTTCTATTCTCATTAACTCTAATAATTATTCTGTATCTTCATTAGAGATATTTAACTGAGATAATTTTTGTTTTACTTTACATTCATTTGTATAGTGGCCTTTTTGCCCACAATTGTGGCAAAACGATTTTACTCTTATCATATTTTTTAGTCATTTTATTATATTTTTTATTAACTGGTTTAGGTTTATTGTAATAATCGTTTTGATTATTATCCTTTTTATGAGTATGTTTACGTTTGTGACGTTTATGTGATTTAGGATGATCAATATGTCTGTATTTATTCTTTCTTCTTGAGGGAGCAATAGGAGGCAGACCATATTGTTCACAAAATGTTCCTAACTCATATTTAGCTTTTTTCTTGTCTTTACTAGCTTGTTTAGCTAATTTAAAATCAATGCACATTTTTAAACCTATTTTTTGAATATAACTGATTATGTCACCATAAGTGAGATTATCATAATCAATATATCCTAAATTTTTACTCAACTCTTCTCTAACTTTATGAGCGAACAATGAAGGCAAACCATTTATAAATTTTTCTTTCCAGAAAGGCTTGTTGCTATCATTTCGCAGCATAACTCTAGAGGTAAACACATCTTTGTACCACCTGAAGTCACTAAGAGTGGGACAAGTGAGATTACTGAGTTGATCGTGAATTCTTTCTGTTATGTTACTAGGAGTTCCTACAAAATGTTTTATTATGGTAAAAATTAAAGTATTTACTCCATCTGGCGGACCAACACCGACATCTTCATCAAAGATGGGGTTGCCGTCATCGTCTAACTGGATAG
Organism: Panax notoginseng; assembly: GCA_016801055.1. Taxonomy (NCBI): domain Eukaryota; kingdom Viridiplantae; phylum Streptophyta; class Magnoliopsida; order Apiales; family Araliaceae; genus Panax; species Panax notoginseng. The sequence continues at coordinate 43,826,706 of CM029018.1, read as the reverse complement.
CATGAATTATTGATAGTCTAGTATCTTCCGTGAGATGTCTTTCCCACCAAGATCTGAGAATACCAGTGAATCCACTAGCTATTAACTCAACGATTTCTGGTTGTGACAGATTGTTGAATTTAGTGATATAGCTATTTGCTACCATAGACATGTGATTTAATTTGTTTAAAATTTCTTGTTCACTAAGACCATCAATGTTCCATTCATAAATTTTATTAGCTGAAACAGAGAATTGTTTATCTAGGTTTCTCTCTTCGAATTGCAGATCCGGAGGAGTAGGTCTAGAATACCAATTCCTGGTTAAACTAGTGTTTTTGACTGTTAACTTGTTCAATTGATCATTAAAATATGGAATTGAAGTAGAATCAGAATAGTCAGCTTGACTATCACTTTCAACTTCAGATTCAACTTGATCCAAAGTAGAGACAGTACCACTTGGACCAGGTTCAGTTTTTAGTTTTTTGAATAACTTGTCAATAGATTTAATTAAGTTGCTGTCATCATTAGGTAAGCCTAATTTACTTCTATTTTCAGGTAAGTTAATCAAAGGATATTCAATTTTAGCATCTGGTTTTTTAATACTTGTCTCTTCAAATTTTTCTTCAATTCTATCAAGCTGTCTTCAAACAGTTGCTAAGTATTGGTTACTAAAATTTAATTGTTCAATAATTTTTTTATCATCTTTATTGCCATCTGGGATTTTAAAGGGACTGGCAACAACAGATGTGTTCTTAACAGGGATAAGGACAGTTTCTAGTGGAGGATGACTAGAACAAACCTTAGACCTATCTTCTTTAACCCATTGACTTTTTGTTATAACATTACACTTACTTTGGTATTGATCATACCAGTCATAAAAGGTAATGTTTATTTTTTCATTTTTTATAAATCGCTTCCATCTATTAACAATTTTATCTCGTTCTTTTTCTGTTGGGTGGTTTGAACGAAATAAATGTCTTTTTTCTTTATTATTTTTAGAATAAAAATCCTGTACAAGATTATCCCATTCAAGAATAAAATCTTTTTTAATAACTCTTAACTGATTGTTAATGGGAATTTCAAAATCAGACTGAGTGGGAAGCTCAGAAGAGTAGGAGAGGAAGAACTCTCTTCTTCAACTAGATCCTTTTGAGTGTAACATGGGTGACTAGCTTGACCATGATTTAAAATCTCCTTTAATTTAAGATCTCTTAAAGAAGGGTTATTAAGAATTTCAGTGTCTCTTCTTGAAGATGCTATTGTACTAGCCGAGTCTTCAATAATAATCGGTCTTTTACTGCGTTCAAAACTTATTTTTACTGTTCCATCTGAAAATTGTCTAACATTTTCAAGATTTATTAGATTGTTAACTACAGGTTGTTCAGGTATTTCACTGGGTAAAGTCCATTGACTAGGGAGAGTAATATCTTTCCAGAGAATGGTTCTCGGGATCTGAATATTAACATCACTAGTAGAACTTTGAATTAAGACAGTTTGATCTTTTGGACTTTTATTGAGAGCATGAACGTTTAGGTTAGTTTTTATGGTCTTATAATAAATCCGGTAAATCAAAGCTATTGGCTGAGAACCCTCAACCATTTGAGTAATTTCTCCAGCAGTTTTAATATTTAATGTCAAGGCTTTTAATAAATTTTTATCACTTAGGCTCAATGTGAAATCAGGAAAGCAATTGAAATGGATAGGTCCATTATGCAGACTAGATTCCATTGCGCCGATCATGCTAGGATAATAATTCAAGAATCGTGCATCTCTAAGGCAGAGGTAAATACTTGAATTAATTCCTTTAATGTTTAATGGTTTAACAGCCACTTGAACTAATCCAATTTGAATAAAATTATAACCTTTCTTTTTATGTTTTTTGATGACTTCGGGATCCAAAAGACTACAATTTTCGTATTTTTTTATTAATTGCATAAACCTTTTCAACAGTTTTGACATTATAATCTGTTTTAAAATTGTCCAAAAATGTTGACTGATAAATTTCCTTAGGGGAGACCCTAGGTATATTCCAATTGTGCAAGGCTTGACTGATATTTTCATAACTGTGGGTTTCCTGGTTAACTATGTCTGGGATAGGAGGCAAAGTTGACTGGTTACTAGTTGAGGAGTTAGATCTAAACAATCTATTCATTATTACCAAGTTCAAAATAAATTTTTATTCATTATTCTTCCATTCATACCCTATTACCTTAAGCAGACTCATACCTATGTTCAAAAACCAACACTGCTCACCCAAGAGACTTACAAAGGTTTGACACGAACAAGGTGGACTACAGTAAATCAGGTGACTTCGGAATTTCTCTTTTATTATTATTCCGAAGTCACCTGATTTACTGTAGTCCACCTTGTTCGTGTCAAACCTTTGTAAGTCTCTTGGGTGAGCAGTGTTGGTTTTTGAACATAAGTATGAGTCTGCTTAAGGTAATAGGGTATGAATGGAAGAATAATGAATAAAAATTTATTTTGAACTTGGTAATAATGAATAGATTGTTTAGATCTAACTCCTCAACTAGTAACCGGTCAACTTTGCCTCCTGTCCCAGACATAGTTAACCAGGAAACCCACAGTTATGAAAATATCAGTCAAGCCTTGCACAATTGGAATATACCTAGGGTCTCCCCTAAGGAAATTTATCAGTCAACATTTTTGGACAATTTTAAAACAGATTATAATGTCAAAACTGTTGAAAAGGTTTATGCAATTAATAAAGAATACGAAAATTGTAGTCTTTTGGATCCCGAAGTCATCAAAAAACATAAAAAGAAAGGTTATAATTTTATTCACATTGGATTAGTTCAAGTGGCTGTTAAACCATTAAACATTAAAGGAATTAATTTAAGTATTTATCTCTGCCTTAGAGATGCACGATTCTTGAATTATTATCCTAGCATGATCGGCGCAATGAAATCTACTCTGCATAATGGACCTATCCATTTCAATTGCTTTCCTGATTTCACATTGAGCCTAAGTGATAAAAATTTATTAAAAGCCTTGACATTAAATATTAAAACTGCTGGAGAAATTACTCAAATGGTTGAGGGTTCTCAGCCAATAGCTTTGATTTACCGGATTTATTATAAGACCATGAAAACTAACCTAAACGTTCATGCTCTCAATAAAAGTCCAAAAGATCAAACTGTCTTAATTCAAAGTTCTACTAGTGATGCTAATATTCAGATCCCGAGAACCATTCTCTAGAAAGATATTACTCTCCCTAGTCAATGGACTTTACCTAGTGAAATACCTGAACAACCTGTAGTTAACAATCTAATAAACCTTGAAAATGTTAGACAATTTTCAGATGGAACAGTAAAAATAAGTTTTGAACGCAGTAAAAGACCGATTATTATTGAAGACTCGGCTAGTACAATAGCATCTTCAAGAAGAGACACTGAAATTCTGAATAACCCTTCTTTAAGAGATCTTAAATTAAAGGAGATTTTAAATCATGGTCAGGCTAGTCACCCATGTTACACTCAAAAGGATCTAGTTGACGAAGAGAGTTCTTCCTCTCCTACTCCTTCTGAGCTTCCCACTCAGTCTGATTTTGAAATTCCCATTAACAATCAGTTAAGAGTTATTAAAAAAGATTTTATTCTTGAATGGGATAATCTTGTACAGGATTTTAATTCTAAAAATAATAAAGAGAAAAGACATTTATTTCGTTCAAACCACCCAACAGAAAAAGAACGAGATAAAATTGTTAATAGATGGAAGCGATTTATAAAAAATGAAAAAAATAAACATTACCTTTTATGACTGGTATGATCAATACCAAAGTAAGTGTAATGTTATAACAAAAAGTCAATGGATTAAAGAAGATAGGTCTAAGGTTTGTTCTAGTCATCCTCCACTAGAAACTGTCCTTATCCCTGTTAAGAACACATCTGTTGTTGCCAGTCCCTTTAAATTCCCAGATGGCAATAAAGATGATAAAAAAATTATTGAACAATTAAATTTTAGTAACCAATACTTAGCAACTGTTGGAAGAAAGCTTGATAGAATTGAAGAAAAATTTGAAGAGACAAGTATTAAAAAACCAGATGCTAAAATTGAATATCTTTGATTAACTTACCTGAAAATAGAAGTAAATTAGGCTTACCTAATGATGACAGCAACTTAATTAAATCTATTGACAAGTTATTCAAAAAACTAAAAACTGAACCTGGTCCAAGTGGTACTGTCTCTACTTTGGATCAAGTTGAATCTGAAGTTGAAAGTGATAGTCAAGCTGACTATTCTGATTCTACTTCAATCCCAGATTTTAATGATCAATTGAACAAGTTAACAGTCAAAAACACTAGTTTAACCAGGAATTGGTATTCTAGACCTACTCCTCCGGATCTGCAATTCGAAGAGAGAAACCTAGATAAAAAATTCTCTGTTTCAGCTAATAAAATTTATGAATGGAACAGTGATGGTCTTAGTGAACAAGAAATTTTAAACAAATTAAATCACATGTCTATGGTTGCAAATAGCTATATCACTAAATTCAACAATCTGTCACAACCAGAAATCGTTGAGTTAATAGCTAGTGAATTCACTGGTATTCTCAGATCTTGGTGGGAAAGACATCTCACGGAAGATACTAGACTATCAATAATTCATGCTATCCAGTTAGACGATGACGGCAACCCCATCTTTGATGAAGATGTCGGTGTTGGTCCGCCAGATGAAGTAAATACTTTAATTTTTACCATAATAAAACATTTTGTAGGAACTCCTAGTAACATAACAGAAAGAATTCACGATCAACTCAGTAATCTCACTTGTCCCACTCTTAGTGACTTCAGGTGGTACAAAGATGTGTTTACCTCTAGAGTTATGCTGCGAAATGATAGCAACAAGCCTTTCTGGAAAGAAAAATTTGTAAATGGTTTGCCTTCATTGTTCGCTCATAAAGTTAGAGAAGAGTTGAGTAAAAATTTAGGATATATTGATTATGATAATCTCACTTATGGTGACATAATCAGTTATATTCAAAAAATAGGTTTAAAAATGTGCATTAATTTTAAATTAGCTAAACAAGCTAGTAAAGACAAGAAAAAAGCTAAATATGAGTTAGGAACATTTTGTGAACAATATGGTCTGCCTCCTATTGCTCCCTCAAGAAGAAAGCATAAACACAGACATATTGATCATCCTAAATCACATAAACGTCACAAACGTAAACATACTAATAAAAAGGATAATAATCAAAACGATTATTACAATAAACCTAAACCAGTTAATAAAAAATATAATAAAAGGACTAAAAAATATGATAAGAGTAAAATCGTTTGCCACAATTGTGGGCAAAAAGACCACTACAAAATTGAATGTAAAGTAAAACAAAAATTATCTCAGTTAAATATCTCTAATGAAGATACAGAACAATTATTAGAGTTAATGAGAATAGAAAACAATGCAGATAATGATGAAGGATTTGACATCCCCTATTCTTGTAAAAGCAGTACCAGCAACAATGAATCTGATAGTAACGAAGAAAAAGTCACTATTTATGCTAATAACTGTAATAAAAATTGTTGCACTAAAAGATTAATTGTAATTACCAAAGAGGATGAAGAAAGCTCTTTGTTAATCGACTTAATTAGTAAAATTTCTGACCCTGAACTTAAAGTTCAATATACTAAGCAGTTAAAAGATTTATTAACCAAAGATACTAGAGTTAAAGACAAGATTTTTAAAGCTAAAGATAAACCGATATTCAGCCTTAATAAAACTCTACAAAGATTTAAAACCCCAGTTAAAGAAGTTACCCTTCCAGAATTAAATCAAGAAGTTAATAAACTCAAAAAAGAAATCTCTAATTTAAAAATTGAAGTCTCTAATTTAAGAAAAGGCTTAGAGAGTCAGAAATCTGATCTTCAAGTTCATGATTCCTCCTCTAGTGATGAAAATCACAATGAGCCAGAATCTTCAGGAATCAAAGAAGAACCAGATCTATTCGTTCAAGGTCTTTCTCTTAAAAGAGTTAAAGATATTACCATTCAAAAATGGTATATCTCCATTGATTTGGTTGTTGATAAAAATTTTTCTATACGACTTCCCGCCTTAGCTGATACTGGTGCGGATTTAAATTGTATCCAGGAAGGTCTTATTCCAACCAAATACTATAAGAAGACTAATGAGAAATTAAATTCCGCTAATGGTAGTCAGATGGAAATTAAATATAAATTGCCTAGAGTGCATATCTGTCAAGATGATATGTGTTTTAAAACATCATTTGTTTTAATTCGCAATCTTATGGATAAAATAATTTTAGGGTTACCATTTATATATTTATTATATCCATTTACTACCAGTAATGGAGGATTAAGCTGTAAACATTTAGGTAAAAGAATAACGTTTAAATTTCTTATTAAACCAAAAGAAAGAGATTTAAAATTTATTCAAGAAGAGTCCATTTCTAAATCATTAAATTTATTAAATTATAAATCCACCCATCTAAATTTCTTAAAAGATGAAATTAAATACAAAAGAATTGAAGAACAACTTCAAAATAAAGATGTTCTTGAAAAAATTGAAGAGTTAAAAACTTATTTAAAGGACAACCTTTGTTCTGATTCTCCTAATGCCTTTTGGCATCGGAAAAAACATGTTGTAAGGCTCCATTACGCTAAGGAATTCAAAGAACATTTGATTCCTACTAAGGCCAGGCCTATTCAAATGAATCATGAACAAATGGAGCTATGTAAAAAGGAAATTAATGATCTCCATAGTAAAAAATTAATTAGACCCAGTAAATTTCCTTGGTCATGTCCTGCCTTTTATGTTAACAATGAAGCAAAAAAGGAAAGAGGTGTTCCCAGGTTAGTTATCAACTACAAGCCATTAAACAAAGTCCTAGAGTGGATTAGGTATCCCCTACCTAATAAAGATGACCTCATTAACCGATTGAGTAATGCCACCATCTTTAGTAAATTTGACCTCAAATCTGGTTTTTGGCAAATTGCTATTCATCTAGATGACAGGTATAAAACTGCCTTCACCACTCCATTTGGTCATTACGAATGGAATGTCCAAGTATTTGGCTTAAAAAATGCTCCTAGTGAATTCCAGAATATTCTCAATGACCTCTTGAATCCATTCAGTCATTTTATTGTTGTGTATATTGATGATATTCTCATTTTTTTCCAATTCCATTGAAGAACACGTCAAACATTTGAAATCATTTTTTAAAACGGTCAAAGACAATGGACTTGTTCTTTCACTTTCCAAATGCAGCTTGTTTCAAGTTAAAGTTCGGTTTCTTGGATTAATTATATATCGCGGACTCATACGGCCAATTGATAGAGCTATTCAATTCGCCGACAGATTCTCAGATAAAATTACCCATAAAACCCAACTACAGAGGTTTCTGGGCTCGCTCAATTATATTGGAAAGTTCTATAAAAATCTCAGAAAAATTTGCAAACCTCTCTTTCAGCGTTTGCAAGACAATCCTCCCCCATGGACTGACATTCATACTTCTATCGTCCAACAAGTCAAAAAATACGTCAAGGCATTGCCCTGTCTTGGTATTTCAAATGATTCTGCATTTAAGATTGTTGAAACTGACGCCTCAGATATTGGTTTCGGAGGTGTTCTCAAGCAAAAGTTAACTCCAGATTCCCCAGAACAAATCGTCCGTTTTCATTCCGGTGCATGGAATAGTACACAGTTAAATTACAGTACTATTAAAAAGAAATACTTTCTCTTGTATTATGTATTAATAAATTTCAAATTAATTTATTAAATCAAAAATTTTTAGTTCGAATTGACTACAAATCTGCAAAATATGTGTTAGAAAAAGATGTTGAAAACATAGCTTCCAAACACTCCTTTGCTAGATGGCAAGCCCTTTTGAATATCTTTGATTTTGATATTGAATACATTAAAAGTAGTAACAATTCTATTCCTGATTTTCTCACTCGGGAATTTATTAACACAGGTACCGTCCATCCTTCATGAGTATTCGCGGTGCATCAACCTCTCGTGGTCTGGGTCGTCCTACTGGCCCTAGTAATCAGCCAAGAGGAGCCTTGGTTCCTCATCCAGTTAACCCAATTTACCAAACCAGTAACAAGTTCACTGTCCTTGGGACAATGCCCAAGCCCTATAGTTCAGCTTTAGCTAGTAACCCAATTCCAGTTGACCCCTTTCAGTCAAAAGCCTCTAGTTCTAATCCCAGTAATCCTCCCTCTGAGTACATGCTTAGATGGACCAATCTCTTATTTCATATTGAGCCTCACATGAAACCCAGAAATGACCCAGTAAAATTGACCTCCCAGTTTTTTCCCTTCTGGTTGGCATTTCATGCCTCTTGCTCCTTATAAATCCCTTGTGTATTATAAGGGCATTCTTGTCGAAACAGAGTTAATTTTTATTAAACCCATTTATGCCAACAATGATAAAGCCAAAGTTCTTTACCACTCGTTGTATATTAAACAGTTTATTCAGATGTCCGAATGGGGAAAACATCCCTCTGATCTTATGCAGCTTTCGAATCAGGATAACTCTTTTTGTTATTATGATTATATGGAAGCTTGGTATAAAGTTTTTCTCCATCAAAATGAGTCACACAGTCATTCTTGGTTTGTTCAATTTGACCATAAATTCAAAAGTCATTTCCCATATTGGTTTTCCCATTAGTGGTTGAGTTTTGGTTCTACCTACGACCTTCTTCCCGATCCTCTGAAAGTCCAACTCAATCATTTTTGCAATCACAAAAAATTAGATTCAGCATATGAAGGTGTCCCAGTCCTTCTTCAGTTTGTAAGTAAATATAAGATTCCCTGGATTCTCCGATGGGAATACAACATTCAAAACTCCACCAGTGAGTTCAGTCACAATGCTTCCCCTACATCTCCGTCGGCAGATCCTTTTCCCCTAGTCACTCGCCAATGGTTTGTCAAATGGTGGGATAAATTTGACGTTAATAGAATTGCAGGTCAAGTTCAGTTAGAATTCCCTACTTCCCCTCTCAAGGTTCTCCCAGTTTGTTCAGCAGAACCTTCTAGTCAAAAATCAAAAGAGTCAAGTGTCAGTAAAAAATCAAAAGAGTCCAGAGTCAGTCCCACTGGTTCGACTTGTTCCCGTAGCATTTCTGATTTTAAAGATTGTTCCGGAAAAGAGTTAAAATTAATTGCCCAGGCATTAAATAAAAGAATTGATGAATTACATGAGGATGCCTCTACAGGTTCTTCGTCAGCTTCCCTCAGTCAGTATGAAGAAGATGATGACCCTTATGGCATCATCAATCTACAGGATGCTCAGGACCCATTTGCCTGACATTTCTTCTCAGTCACATGCACCTGCTCTTTGCAGCCAGTCAAAAGATGCCCTCAGCCGAAAGCAGATTCGTCTTTTCCACCGAAAGCATCTCCTTTCCACCGAAAGCATCTCTCAAGTCAAAAGTTGTGGCCCCTTTGTTAAAAGTTGCCAGACGCGTCAATGAATAGTAAAAAAAAGTCAACACTGTTCATGAATAGTAACTTTTGTCTGTAATCATTTGTTTTGTAATAGTAACTTTGTAATAGTTCTTTCCTTATTCTATAAAAGGAAACCGAACTTAGTGATTGAGGCAGACTTCGAAAGACTCTGAGCTCCTTCTCAAATGAATCTTTAGCCTCCACCGCTGTTTATCCCTCTTAGCCCCTCCTTCTACTCTTCTATATTTCTTAATGTTTTATGTAAGTCAATTCATATTCAGTTATTCAGTTTGTATATTTGTAAACCGTTTTAATTTCAATCAATAAAAGTATATTTTTAGTAATTAAATTGTTTTCATTTGCACCTCTGATTCACTATGATTCATACTATCTGCTTCCGCTCCCAAAATGGTATATATATATATATATATATATATATATATATATATATATGACATGATCAACCACCACGAAGCACCTCCATGGGTGATCAGAAATGTAAATAAAGTTGTAAAAGCGATCAACCGCCACGGAGTAAACTCCAGGCGGGACGAAATATAAATAATGCTGTAAAAGCAATCAACCGCCCAACTACCCTAATCCTAGAATGAACAGTGGGTGTTTTCTGTGTAGGTCAACGAAACATAAGGTTAAGGACTGCTCGAAAAGGAGAATGGAAGCAGGAAGTATGACTACAGGGAAAGGCAGCGGGACTCTGGCGATCACAGGACCAACTTCAACCAACAAACTAACAAAATTAATCGCAAGAGTCTTCAACATGACTCTCCAGGATACTATGGCAGCTGGTGATGGAACTCCAGGTATTATTCGTATAACTTTTATTTTCTTATACATGATTTTCCTATATATAGCAAATTATTTTATAAAGGAATTTTGAAAGAGGAATTTGAGTTCTTTTAGAAATCAAATTTCCGTTTAATCAGATAGGCAAGCTTTATGTTGAATAGTTAAAGATTAGTCCGATCGAATCTGATCGAGATCTCCTTGAAATGAAAGTTTATGCTATTTACCCTAGTGTGTATAGGTTTTGAAACGGTGATTCCGGGGACGGAATCTTTATAAGGGAGGGTGAATGTAATAACCCGATATTTTATATATAAATAAATAAGAAATTTTATGTATAATTTTTTTTTATTTCAAAGGTAGGAATATGTATAAGGTAAAGAATATGTATATATGTTATAAATAAAAATTTATTTATTACATGAATAATTAAAAATAAATTTATTTTGAATTATTGATCATTATATTCTAATAACAAATTAATTTGGTAGTAATAATATTTTTATTAATTAATTTTTATAAAAATATGATTATTATATTATTTAAATAATATATGAAATGATTATAGAATTATTATAATAATTATTTTGTTATATGAATTTATTTCAGATTAATTAAGTTAATTATTATAACTTAATTAATAATGGTATGTATATGAAAGATAAATTAGATATGGAATCCAAACCCTAATTCTGGATTTAGAATAAGGAAAGAGAATATTAATATAATATTAACTATATTTCAGTGCTATAAATATGTACTGTATGTGTAGACCGATAATGGTTGGTCAATTATGTTGTATCATGACCAAACATTAACATTAATTTGTTTAACCCTATTTTGAAACTCAAATGGGAAATTCAAGACTGTATAGTAATTGTGTTATATGATTTATGTTGTGTATTATAGAATTTAATGTTAATTAGAGAAACTCTAATTAATATTTAGAAACCCTAATTGTTAGAAACTCTAATTTCTAAATTAAGAACCCTAATTGCTAAATTAAAACCCTAATCGTTAAATTATAAAATTTAATGTTAATTAGTGGACCTTGAAACCTAATTTTCAAGTCTAATGTAATTAGAAAACTTAATCTATTTAAGAAACCCTAATTTTTATTTTTAGAAACTAAAATTTCATTTTTAAATCTAATTTCAAAATCCTAGAAAAATTATATTTTTGCAAACCCTAAGGGTTGGGGTAAATGACAAAATGGCCATTAAATTCACAAGCCAAATGACATAAATACCCCTCTTGCATTATTTTGAGCTAACTTATAGATCTTGACCTATTTGTAGTTACTCAACAACTCTAACCTAGCCATGTGCCTACAAACCAAACATTTCAACCATTATAACATCCAAATACATTGCATCCAAGTAATATATATTGATCAAGAGAGAGAAAGTTCATCATTTAGCTCATTTGTTCAACCAATACTCAACCAACTCTCTCTCTCTCTCTAACCCACAAAATTCTATTGCTAGATCAGTCACAAAACCATCCCCACTAACACCCATAACAAAATCAGAAGCCAAGAATCGAAATTATCAAAGTGAAGTATAAAGCCCTAACTTAAAATCTGATCCTTGATCCTCTGTTAGATGTTAGATTTTTGTGTTAAAACATGTTGTATGGAGTATAACTAACTGATCTGGGTTGATGGATGTTAGATTCATAACATATATAGGCTCGGATTTGATGTTTTTCAAAATCTAGAAAAATTTTAAAATGTTGTCTGATAACGAATGTCATACCTCATAGATCTCAGTATGTTTATGTTTTTGGTTGTTTTAAGGTTTGATCATGTAGTATGCTATGAGATCTGTATTCTAGAACTTGAATCAAGCCAAGAGTATGAACAAATTTGAAGTTATGGCTGGTCAAACACAGTTGACCGACCATGACTTTCAGTTTTCTGGGTAACCCAGATTTGCCTAGAAGCTTCTGACAACATATTTGCAGCCTCTGATCTTGCAGGTGTTGTGTGTTATGAGTTTGTTGCTGCATCCATGTTGTAGTATGTGACGCCCCCAAAATAGGTATACAACACCCATTCTGAGTCGCCAAAATTCATGGTACAGAAACAACTACATCTTTATTATTACAACATAAGAACTGTGAGTTTAAATACAAATATTGTCATCTAGACAATATCTACACTCAAATAAGTCCTCATTACAATTATTGATACATTATTTCACAAAAATAGTGAGGATTACTAAAATAACTTCTAGAACCATCATTCCATACCCCGACTAGTACTCGCTACATTCTCGCCTCCTGAGAAAAATGGAACAAAAAGGAAAAGGGTGAGCTCAACTAGACTAGTAAAAAATATTATGACTAATATAATACAGAACAAATTATCGTTAGTCTTCAACAGGGAAAAATCTAATAGAATACAATAGACAACAAGTTTTAAATCAATATTCGCAGCGGAAAATAATAATTCATAGAAGAGTTATGTAGAGAATGAAATCTACTATTATCAATGAATTTAAAAGTCCACCATTAATATTTTATCCATGTAACATCAATCAATATTCATCTTTGCACTACAAACCAAAGATATTCATCAGTTGGTCATGTTCATCTAAACACATGTTCATCTTTGCACTACGGGCCAAAGATATTCATCAGAAATCATTCATCTTTGCACTACAGACCAAAGATATTTATCAGAAATCATTTAGGACTGAGGATGATGAAAAATATATTTTAAAGAAAACGAATCCAGTGAAACAAAATAATAAATATTAAGGATTCATATTTCAGCTATTCCATGTCCAAAAATACCTCATAAATAATCATAGTGGAGTAAAATTCAAGAATGATCAAAACATGGATACAATCAAAGCTAGTATCCATAATAGATATTTTGGACGAAAAGAAGAAAATTTTATTTTTTTGGTGAATAGTAACTCGTGAATAGTAACTCATGAATAGTAACCCCGACATGAAAAAGTTTAAAATTTGATAAAAAGTTTCAACCAATATTTCGGCATAATGATATTGAAGAAATAATATCATTTACGAAGAAAATAACATCTCTTACCTCGTAAAGACAGTACTTCTAGTTGAAACACCGGATATAGGCTATGACTTGAACTTGCACCGTATAACAACACTCAAAGTATTAAAATACTCACAAGAATACGCTCAATATATCGAGAGAGAAAGAGAGAAAAAATTTTAATTTCTGGTGTGATTTTCAATTCTAACCTAAGCACCCTATTTATAGAAAAATGCTTAGAACACCAAAGGAGAAAATTTAATAAAATATTAATATAATTTAATTTTTGTCAAGCCCACCTTTGAAGATCTGAATCCAGATCATTTATAACACATGTGAGCCCACTAATTGCACAAAAAATGTTTTTCTCAAAATAATTAACTAAAACTCCCAAAAATTAATTATTTCGGAACTTCAGAACTTCAATAATTCATAACAAATAGCCATTTTGTCAGAAAATTCAAATCTTGCAACTTTGTATAGGAAATTCAATTCTCTACAACTTTACAGAAGAAAGTTTTTCCAAATTTCAAACAGAAATTGACCGAAATTCATAAACGGACGATTTTACAGGCTATAATCAAATTTCAGTCCAGAAATGGGCCCACAGACATGTTTAACATGTTTTAGACAACTTTTGTAATAAAAATACTCTTTCTCCTCATATACTCATATATCCCACATTCATTGTAAAAATATCATCATTATTATATTATAATAATATAATAAAATATTATTTTCTCAGAAAAGATAAAATATCGATTTTTAACAATTGTCACTTTAAAAATTTTCTCCATCTATATCCACATAAAATGAATATTTTCCTCATCATATAAATCAATAATTAATTATTCACAAATAATATTACAGAATCACGGTACTGGCAACCAGGCCATTCCCAGGAAAGAGGGGGCTTTTCAATAAGAATTTTTCCTTACTGGCGCGCAATTAGGTGACCAAACCTCTTCTTAGACAGAACTTTCTAGACATTGTCAATAATGTTATCTAATAATATTATTCAGATAATACGAATTATTGCTCCGATAATGGAAAATACTGTGTAGTGACAATTATTGAAACAACAGTAATACAAAATATCAACGTAGTAATTATTGAATCAATAAAATAAAATACTGAACAGTAATTACTGTAACCATTATTGAGTAGTGCCTTCTTACGTAAGAATCAATAATTGGTGCAATACAGTGTGCTACTGTGCAACAACGCGTATTACTGTGTTTTAAGCACCGGGTATTTTAACAGTATTAACGGTAACAACTACGCCGTTATTTATAAACAACTTATACTTGTCATTTTCTTCATCCAATCGCTTTCCGTTATTGGGCCCACAAAAGACTGCGCCGTCGTACGAATATTCCCCGACAGGTAGAATATTCCACTACCAAATGAATATTCTCCGACAACAATGAATATTTTATAACCACCTGCTTATTTGAAATATTTGCGCATTTTATCCATAGCTAACCTCATTAATCAATTTAACCTTTACTATTTCAAAATAATAAATAGAGGAAATTAAATTTTATTTATTAATAATTTGGGGTCTTGCAACCTCCCCTCCTTATGAAATTTCGTCCTCGAAATTGACGTACGTACCTGGTGTTTCAAAAAGATGAGGATACCTCGCTTTTATTTCTGTTTCTAACTCCCAGGTTATTTTCTCAATAGCATGGTTTCTCCACAAAACTTTAACTTGTGGTATGACCTTCGTGCGTAGGACATGCTCCTTCCTATCGAAGATCTTGACAGGTACCTCTTCGTACGTTAAGTCTTCAGCTATCTCGTCCGGTTCTAACTCAATAATGTGGTTTGGGTCTTTCACATATTTACGTAACACAGATATATGAAAAATATTATGAACACGAGGCATATTTAAAGGTAACGCGAGTCTATAGGCCATATTTCCTACTCGGTCAAGAATCTAAAATGGACCAATAAATCGTGGATTGAACTTTTCTCTCTTCCCAAATCTTGTAACTCATTTTCATGGAGCCACACGCAACAATACATAATCCCCAATGTCAAATTCCACGTCCTTTCGATGATGATCCGCATAACTCTCTTGTCGATCCTGTGCCGTTTGTATACATTATCGAATCGTTTGGATCTTCTCTGTAGTCATTCGTACCAACTCTGGTCCCAACAACGTTGCTTCTTCCATCTCATCCCAACATACTGGAGAGAGGCACTTTCGTCCATACAATGCTTCAAATGGAGCCACACCTATACTTGCCTGATAACTGTAATTGTAGGAGAATTCTACCAATGGTAGGTACTTATCCCAACTCCCTTTTAAATCTAGGACACAAAGTCTTAATAGATCTTCAAGAGTTTGAATAGTCCTCTCTGATTGCCCGTCCGTTTGAGGATGGTATGCCGAACTAAATCGTAAATCTGTGCCCATAGCTTTTTGCAAGCTAACCCAAAATCTTGAAGTGAATCTTGGGTCACGATCTGAAACTATGGATACTGGCATGCCATGCAGTCTCACAATCTTATCTACGTACATACGAGCAAGACGTTCAAGGGAATAAGTCTCCCGTATCGGCAATAAATGAGCAAACTTGGTTAATCTATCAACAATAACCCAAATAGCATTTATGCCTTGAGAAACCGTGAGAAGACCCGTAACGAAATCCATGGTAATGTGTTCCCACTTCCATTTCGAAATCTCAAGTGGTTGCAATGGACCCTTTGGCACTTGATGCTCCGCCTTTACACGTTGACAAGTTAAACACCTTGAGATAAACTTTGCAATCTCTCTCTTCATATTGTTCCACCAAAATGTATGTTGAAGATCACGATACATTTTGGTACTTCCAGGATGGATTGCAAATGGTGTATTGTGTGCTTCCATCATGATTTTGTACTTCAAATCAGAATCGTTAGGAACACAAAGTCTGGAGTGGACTCGAAGTATTCCTTCTTCATTTATTCTTGCTTCTAGAATAGCACCTTCTTGCACTTTCTTCTTCATACGTATCAGCTCCGGGTCTGTGGCTTGAGCAACTTTAACTGTATCGATTAAAGTTGGTTCTATGCGTATACTTGACATCATCGCAATCGTTCCTGCATATAATCTTCTACTCAACGCGTCAGCTACCACGTTTGCTTTTCTAGGCTGGTATTGAATAGTGTGGTCGTAATCTTTCAACAGCTCGAGCCAACGTCGTTGCCGTATGTTGAGTTCTTTTTGAGTGAAGAAATATTTTAGGCTTTTATGGTTTGAATATATGTAAGACCCGAATTTTATGAAATAAAAGTATTCAATTTTTCTTATAATTACAATTCAGTAAATGGTTAAATTGATAAAAAGTTAAAGTTATGGGTGAAATGTGAAAACTTTTCAAAATACGCAAGTGGCTATAAAATATTTATTGTTGTCGGGGAATATTCGTTTAGTCGTGGAATATTCTTTCTGTCGGGGAATATTCGTACGACGGCGCAGCTATTTGTGGGCCCCATAACAGAATAACTGTCGGATGAAGATAACGACAAAAATCGAGTTTTTATAATTAACGGCGTAGTTGTTACCGTTAACACTGTTGGAATACCCGGTGATTAAAATACAGTAATATGCGTTATTGCACAGTAGCACACGGTATTGCACAGTATTTTTGAAATTATTGATTCTTACGTAAGAAGGCACTACTCAATAATTGTTACAGTAGTTACTGTTCAATAGTTTATTTTATTGATTCAATAATTGCTGCGTTGATATTTTATATTATTGTTGTTTCAATAATTGTCATTGCACAGTATTTCCCATTATCAGATCAATAATTCATATTATTTGAATAATATTATTAGATAACATTATTGGCAGTGTCAAGAAAGTTCTGTCTAAGGAGAGGTTTGGTCACCTAATTGCGCGCCAGTAAGGAAAAAATTCTTATTGGAAAGCCCCCTCTTTCTTGGGAACGGCCTGGTTGTCATAAATGTGATTCTGTAATATTATATATGAATAATTAATTATTGATTCATATGATAATGAAATATTAATTTTATGTGGATATAAATGAGGGATATATTTTTGTGGTTAAAAATGAAGGAGTTAATGTTGCGGTTTTTATCAGTATTTTTGTCGGAATTGAGGTATTAAAAATCAGAGTTTTTGAGATATCTTGCGGGGGTTATAATTTTTAATCCGACCGTTGGATCGTGGTAATTTTTGGATATGTTATGCATATATAAGTAGAGTATATGCCCACAAATTTGAACCGTTAAAAATTAACGTATGATTTATTATGAATTTTACAAGATGACTGGTTCAGAAATTGTTGAATTTTCGGAGTTTATCATTTTGATGGAAAATTCTAGAATTGGTGGGCCCCACTTGTGGTTGGTGAAGAAATGTGCTGAATTATATTTCAAATGTGGTGGGTGGGAATAGTAGCAGGTAAAGTCATCAGGTTGCAGGTCAAGCCTACTAAAATTTTCCTATAAATAGAGGGCTAAGTTAGAATTGAAAATCACACCAGAAACATAAGCTTTCTCTCTTTCTCTCTCTATATTATGAAGCATATTTTGTGAGTATTTAGATACTTTAAGAGTTGCTATTCAGTGCAAGTTTCCTTCGGCTTTGCATTCCAGTCAGAAATACTGCACTTTTGAGGTAAGGGATTGTAAGGGATAGTAAGGAATTTTAAGGGTTGTTATGTTTTTCAGTTTCGTAATTTTTTCGACCTTCAGAAAATTCTGAAAAAATTTAAAATGATATTTTGATGAGTTTTCTTGATTGTGTCCAAAAATGGTGATTTTTGGATGTATAGATTAAGAGTTATGAATTTTATAAGAAAAGACTATTTTAAAAGTTACCGCTTATAACTTCTTCTGGTTAACTCCAAAATTGATGAAATTTTTATTGAGAGTATATGTATATGATAGGAGTATATTCTATGAATTTCAGAATTTTTGGACAAAAGTATAATTTTTGATAAATATCTAAATATTCGACTGTTTTGGCCATATGAAAAATATTAAATGACTTTTAAAAATTCTGAGAAAAATATATGTTCACTATGGGACTATATTATGCTAAATCTCAGAAAAAAAATATTTTTGGAACTTATTTGGTATTTTTCACGAAAATAATCTAGTTATGAGTAAATGAATTAAATTTGTTTTGTGAAGTAAGAAAATTAGAAAATATGATTTTATGGCTTGAGAATCCTATATGAGGTATATGCAGATTTTTGATGAGGGTTTTGATTATTGGTGATAAAATCTTATGAGTTTGGTATTTTAGAATGATTAAATATATTATTTAGTAAAGTGTAAACAATTTAAATAAATTGTTTATAAGCTTAAGAAATATTATTCTTTCAATATCATTATACCGAAATACTGGTATAGATTTTATTGTAGAATTTCTACCTTTTTGTGTCGGGTTTACTATTTATGAGTTACTATTCACGAGTTAGTATTCATGAGTTACTATTCACGAGTTACTATTCACGATTGGTTTTTTTTTCTAACCAAATTATAGTTGATTTACGAATATTACTCTTGAGATTAAAACTAGATGTTGATCATATTATTTTTATTATTATATATAACATTTTTATAACCCTAATAATGATATTTCTCTTTGACTTGAGTGTAAAGATGGGTAGATTTTTGGTATGATCATGACTATGGGTTATCTTTGGCCAGTAGTGCAAAGTTGAATCGTTGATTGGTATGATCATGACCATTGAATTTATAAGTGAATATCTTTAGCTTAAGTGCAAAGGTGAATTGATCAACATGGTTATAATTATTATTTATATAAATTCTGAAATGATTATATATTTCTTTGAGATATTAATATCTTTGGCCTGTAGTGCAAAGATGAAATATTAATGAATATCTTTGGCCTGTAGTGCAAAGATGAATTGTTGATGAATATCTTTGGCCCGTAGTGCAAAGATGACATGTTGTTGAATATCTTTGGCCAGTAGTGCAAAGATGAACAGATGTTGAGATAAACATGACCAACTGATGATACAAATGAATATCTTTGGCCATAGTGCAAAGATGAAGTTATTAGTATGATTATGAATAAGAAATGTGATTTGGTGTAACCATGATCTTTGATGTTTCAGGTAAAGATAGGTGATGAAAATTATCTTCGTCCTGGATGAGAAGAGGAATTTAGAACTACAATTATGATTATGAGTTATTCATATGATTGTGGACCAGAATTGTTGATTGATGTTACAGGGACAAAACATTGTTGATGGATTTTTAACATGGAGAAGATAATAGACTTTATAGTCTATTTGACTCTTCTAATGGATTGGTCGTTCCGTTGCAACTATGGTTGAAATTTTTATCATTTACCATATGTTCTAAATCTCTGATTTATTATTGATGAAGGCTATTGATAATTTAATTATCTTTAGTCATGATATTCTTTACTGAGCTAGTTGTGCTCACCCTTTTGCTTCACAATTCCTTTCAGGTAATAAGAGTGTAGCTGGGTCGAGCGAGGGTAACGGGGAAATAGAACAGTGGTCTCTAGCTGTGGATGTTCTCCCGAAGCAGTATAGAAAAGTTCATTTAGTAGTTTTATTTGGTGAATCCAATAGGGTAAGGTGTACCCAACGTTGGAAGGGTCATACAAGATGTCTAACGACATACAACCTCGTGTCATCATAAGACAGAGATGTGCTCATCCACTTGCTGAGTATATATACGAGCACTACCTATATCATCTTAGTGTTTGTTTGAAGTATAATTCTCAATTAGAGACAGTAGAGATAATGATATGTCAAGAGAAGACTCACCATTGGGAAGAATATGATAGTAATCTTCTCGTTTTTCTTTGGGGTCTATTGTGTCAACCAAGAATAATTCTGTGGCCATATGATATCTATCATAACCTAGACGCATGGCCTCCCATGTACGAAGGTTTCCTTGAGCACTTCCCAAAGATTCTAATTTCTAAAACAGATTTTGACTATACCTTTATGTAAGGTGTCATTATGAGGTGATGTCCACGGTTGGAACATGAGTCACATTTGGTATATATTTGTATCCAAACTCACAACATATGTGTTGTTGTATTTTGCACGACAATTGTTGTAATAAAGTTATAGTTGTTTTCTTTACCATGTATTTGGCGACTCAGAATAGGTTGGATGGAATGAACCTATTTTGGGGTTGTCACATTTGGTATCAGAGCTTAGGTACATGGTCTCTGGCGGAGATCGGGAAATATAACTAGGAGGGGAGAGATGAGTAAATCCTTCACTAGTGTGTCCTACCTAAGCTTATTTGTTGGTCAGTCATAATATCGGGATATTATATGATATGCTAATTTGTTCAATTAACCCTTGTTTTGAAGCTGTATTCTAGAATGATATCTGAAATACATGAGATGAGCAATGGAGAAATCATGATGACAGGGAAGGTAGAATCTGAAATGAAAGCAATGTATTCTCAACTCTTTGAAATACCAGGTACGTAAATTTCGGGGACGAAATTTCATAAGGAGGGGAGATTGTAAGACACCGAATTTTATGAAATAAAAGTATTCAATTTTTCTTATAATTACAATTAAGTAAATGGTTAAATTGATAAAAAGTTAAAGTTATGGGTGAAATGTGAAAACTTTTCAAAATACGCAAGTGGCTATAAAATATTTATTATTGTCGGGGAATATTCATTTGGTCGTGGAATATTCTTTCTGTCGGGGAATATTCGTACGACGACGCAGCTATTTGTGGGCCCCATAATAGAATAACTGTCGGATGAAGATAACGATAAAAATTGAATTTTTATAATTAACGGCGTAGTTGTTACCGTTAACACTGTTGGAATACCCGGTGGTTAAAATACAATAATACGCGTTATTGCACAGTAGCACACGGTATTGCATAGTATTTTTGAAATTATTGATTTTTACGAAAGAAGGCACTACTCAATAATTGTTACAGTAGTTACTGTTCAATAGTTTATTTTATTGATTCAATAATTGCTGCGTTGATATTTTATATTATTGTTGTTTCAATAATTATCACTGCACAGTATTTCCCATTATCAGATCAATAATTCATATTATTTGAATAATATTATTAGATAACATTATTGGCAATGTCTAGAAAGTTCTGTCTAAGTAGAGGTTTGGTCACCTAATTGCACGCCAGTAAGGAAAAATTTTTTATTGGAAAGCCCCCTCTTTCCTGGGAACGGCCTGGTTGTCATAAATGTGATTCTGTAATATTATTTGTGAATAATTAATTATTGATTCATATGATAAGGAAATATTAATTTTATGTGAATATAAATGAGGGATATATTTTTGTGGTTAAAAATGAAGGAGTTAATGTTGAGGTTTTTATCAGTATTTTTGTCGGAATGGAGGTATTAAAAATCAGGGTTTTTGAGATATTTTGCGGGGGTTATAATTTTTAATCCGACCGTTGGATCGTGGTAATTTTTGGATATGTTATACATATATAAGTTGAGTATATGCCCACAAATTTTGAACCGTTAAAAATGAACGTATGATTTATTATGAATTTTAAAAGATGACTGGTTCAGAAATTGTTGAATTTTCGGAGTTTATCATTTTGATGGAAAATTCTAGAATTGGTGGGCCCCACTTGTGGTTGGTGAAGAAATGTTCTGAATTATATTTCAAATGTGGTGGGTGGGAATAGTAGCAGGTAATGCCATCAGGTTGCAGGTCAAGCCTACTAAAATTTTCCTATAAATAGAGGGCTAAGTTAGAATTGAAAATCACACCAGAAACATAAGCTTTCTCTCTTTCTCTCTCTATATTATGAAGCATATTTTGTGAGTATTTAGATACTTTAAGAGTTGCTATTCAGTGCAAGTTTCCTTCGACGTTGCATTCCAGTCAGAAATACTGCACTTTTGAGGTAAGGGATTGTAAGGGATAGTAAGGAATTTTAAGGGTTGTTATGTTTTTCAGTTTCGTAATTTTTTCGACCTTCAGAAAATTCTGGAAAAATTTGAAATGATATTTTGATGAGTTTTCTTGATTGTGTCCAAAAATGGTGATTTTTAGATGTATAGATTAAGAGTTATGAATTTTATAAGAAAAGACTATTTTAAAAATTACTGCTTATAACTTCTTCTGGTTAACTCCAAAATTGATGAAATTTTTATTGGGAGTACATGTATATGATAGGAGTATATTCTATGAATTTCAGAATTTTTGGACAAAAGTACAATTTTCGATAAATGTCTAAATATTCGGCTGTTTTGGCCATATGAAAAATATTAAATGACTTTTAAAAATTCTGAGAAAAATATATGTTCACTATGAGACTATATTATGCTAAATCTCAGAAAAGAAATATTTTTGAAACTGATTTGGTATTTTTCATGAAAATAATCTAGTTATGAGTAAATGAATTAAATTTGTTTTGTGAAGTAAGAAAATTAGAAAATATGATTTTATGGCTTGAGAATCCTATATGAGGTATATGCAGATTTTTGATGAGGGTTTTGATTATTGGTGATAAAATCTTATGAGTTTGGTATTTTAGAATGATTAAATGCATTATTTAGTAAAGTGTAAACAATTTAAATAAATTGTTTATAAGCTTAAGAAATATTATTCTTTCAATATCATTATACCGAAATATTGGTATGGATTTTATTGTAGAATTTCTACCTTTTTGTGTCGAGTTTACTATTTATGAGTTACTATTCACAAGTTACTATTCATGAGTTACTATTCACGAGTTACTATTCACGATAAAAATTGGTTTCTTTTTCTAACCAAATTATAGTTAATTTACGAATATTACTCTTGAGATTAAAACTAGATGTTGATCATATTATTTTTATTATTATATATAACATTTTTATAACCCTAATGATGATATTTCTCTTTGACTTGAGTGTAAAGATGGGTAGATTTTTGGTATGATCATGACTATGGGTTATCTTTGGCCAGTAGTGCAAAGTTGAATCGTTGATTGGTATGATCATGACCATTGAATTTATAAGTGAATATCTTTAGCTTAAGTGCAAAGGTGAATTGATCAACATGGTTATAATTATTATTTATATAAATTCTGAAATGATTATATATTTCTTTGAGATATTAATATCTTTGGCCTGTAGTGCAAAGATGAAATATTGATGAATATCTTTGGCCTGTAGTGCAAAGATGAATTGTTGATGAATATCTTTGGCCCGTAGTGCAAAGATGACATGTTGTTGAATATCTTTGGCCAGTAGTGCAAAGATGAACAGATGTTGAGATAAACATGACCAACTGATGATACAAATGAATATCTTTGGCCATAGTGCAAAGATGAAGTTATTAGTATGATTATGAACAAGAAATGTGATTTGGTGTAACCATGATCTTTGATGTTTCAGGTAAAGATAGGTGATGAAAATTATCTTCGTCCTGGATGAGAAGAGGAATTTAGAACTACAATTATGATTATGAGTTATTCATATGATTGTGGACCAGAATTGTTGATTGATGTTACAGGGATAAAACATTGTTGATGGATTTTTAACATGGAGAAGATAATAGACTTTATAGTCTATTTGACTCTTCTAATGGATTGCTCGTTCCGCTGCAACTATGGTTGAAATTTTTATCATTTACCATATGTTCTAAATCTCTGATTTATTATTGATGAAGGCTATTGATAATTTAATTATCTTTAGTCATGATATTTTTTACTGAGCTAGTTGTGCTCACCCTTTTGCTTCACAATTCCTTTCAGGTAATAAGAGTGTAGCTGGGTCGAGCGAGGGTAACGGGGAAATAGAACGGTGGTCTATAGTTGTTGAGGGTGAGGCGAACCCAACGTTGGAAGGGTGTTTTGTCACTATCATACAAGATGTCTAATGACATACAACCTCGTATCATCATAAGACAGGGATGTGCTCATCCACTTGCTGAGTATATATACGAGCACTACCTATATAATCTTGGTGTTTGTTTGAAGTATAATTCTCAATTAGAGACAGTAGAGATAATGATATGTCAAGAGAAGACTCACCATTGGGAAGAATATGATAGTAATCTTCTCGTTTTTCTTTGGGGTCTATTGGGTCAACCAAGAATAATTCTGTGGCCATATGATATCTATCATAACCTAGACGCATGACCTCCCATGTACGAAGGTTTCCTTGAGCACTTTCCAAAGATTCTAATTTCTAAAATAGTTTTTGACTATACCTTTATGTAAGGTGTCATTATGAGGTGATGTCCACGGTTGGAACATGAGTCACATTTGGTATATATTTGTATCCAAACTCACAGCATATGTGTTGTTGTATTTTGCACGACAATTGTTATAATAAAGTTATAGTTGTTTTCTGTACCATGTATTTGGCGACTCAGAATAGGTTGGATGAAATGGACCTATTTTGGGGTTGTCACAATATATCTCCACTTTCTTCCCATATAGATAGTGCCTCCAGATCTTTAGCGCGAAAACGACTGCTGCCAACTCTAGATCATGAGTAGGATAATTTCTCTCATATTCTTTAAGTTGTCGCAAGGCATAGGCTATAACTTTCCCACCCTTTGCCTGAAGCATCGCTGTAGATAACAAATCCATCCGAACCAGATGGTATGGTCAAAACAGGTGCCGAAATGAATCTCCTATTAAGCTCTTGAAAACTCTTCTCGCATTCCTCGCTCTATACGAATTTGATATCTTTCCGAGTCAGCTGAGTTAACGGGGTAGCGATTCGAGAAAACCCTTCCACGAATCTCCGATAATAACCAGCTAAGCCCAAAAAGCTACGTACTTCGGTCACCGTCTTTGGTTGCTTCCAACTTTGTATTGCTTCAATCTTCGCCGGGTCAACAGACACTCCATGCTTTGACACTACGTGCCCTAGGAATGCTACTTCCTCAAGCCAGAACTCGCATTTCTTCAACTTAGCATATAACTTGTTTTCACGCAGCCTTTGGAGTACCAGCTTCAAATGGTGCTCATGATCTTCACGGCTTTTGGAATATATGAGGATGTCATCAATAAAGAGAACAACGAACTGATCCAAATAATCCTTGAATACTCGGTTCATCATATCCATGAAAGCCGCAGGAGCATTAGTCAATCCAAAAAACATGACTAGGAATTCATAATGCCCGTATCGAGTTCTGAAGGCAGTCTTCGAAATATCCTCAGTTTTAACCTTCACCTGATGATATCCAGAACGAAGATCGATCTTTGAAAAGAATTATGCTCCTTGTAACTGGTCAAACAGGTCATCAATACGAGGTAGCGGATACCTATTCTTGATAGTGGCATGGTTTAATTCCCGGTAATCAATACAAAGTCGCATACTCCCGTCTTTCTTCTTTACAAATAAAACAGGAGCACCCCAAGGAGATGTACTAGGACGAATGAAACTGATGTCCAACAACTCCTGTAGTTGAACCTTTAACTCCTGAAGTTCAATAGGAGCCATTCGATATGGGGTTTTAGAAATGGGCTTTGTACCAGGTTCAAGATCAATAAAGAATTCAACTTCACATTCTGGGGGTAGACCGGGAAGTTCTTCACAAAATACGTCAGAAAAGTCAATAACAACAGGAATA
Organism: Panax notoginseng; assembly: GCA_016801055.1. NCBI lineage: Eukaryota > Viridiplantae > Streptophyta > Magnoliopsida > Apiales > Araliaceae > Panax > Panax notoginseng. The sequence continues at coordinate 43,800,914 of CM029018.1, read as the reverse complement.
TTATTCAAATATGACGTGTCTTTATTCAAATCCATAACATGGGCTAAGAAAGCTTGACATCCGTTTTTTAATAAACGAATAGCTTTATGACTTGATATAACAATGATTGATTTTAATGGCTTAGTTGTTTGAATTCGCAGAACAGGTTGGTTAGGAATATGAAAACTAACAACCTTATGAAAACAATCAATTTTGGCATAATGCGTAGTTAACCAATCAATCCCTAAAATCACATCAAAAGCAAGTATCTTTAAAGAGATAAGGTCAACAGGTAAGGTGATGGTGCCAACTTGGATCAAACAAGATTTATAAATAGTGGATGTGATGAAAGTTTCTCCTAACGAAGTCTCCACAGATAAATCAAAGTCTAACTTCTCCAGAGTTAAGTTTAAACGTTGAGCACAAGCAGGAGAAATAAATGAATGGGTAGCACCGGTATCTAGCAAGGTATAAACTTCGCATGAATTTATGATTAGCTTACCCCTGATCACCTCGTTTGGGTTCCTCGAATGTTGACCAGTCACGACAAACGCTCTTCCAGGAAATGCTGACTTTGACTTTTTTGGGACAGCTTTTTGAGTCACCATCCCTGCTGGACTTGGTTTCGCTACAGTGTAATGTCGAGAGATATGTCCTTCCTTTCCACAATTATAACATACCTTAAACTGTTGTGGGCAGTTTGGGCTGATATATCCTTCTTTTTTGCACTTATAGCATATAACCGGTGGTCGTTCTCCTCCCTTGGAACCAGTTGCTGCTGGTGCTGACGTCTTCGTATTGTCATTGTTAAATCTTCTCTTTTTAAAATATCCTCCCGACTCGCTTCTTCTATTTTCATAGCCACGATTACCACCAGAGTGGTTGTCATTCTTGTCTGTATTTTTCTTTCTCCGCTGGTTATCATTGTTCTGATGACTACTGTCACCGATATGATCCTGGTTGTGGTCCCTCGGTTGACCGTACTCGTTATCTCGCTCTAATAATTGAGCTCTGTTGACAACATCTGAATAGAGAGAAAATTTATGAGAAATGAGATATTGACGTATGCCAGGTTTCAAACCTCTCAGAAACATCCGCGTCAAACCTGGACAACTTTGCAAACTTCGCCTTGTACTGGGACACCGTCATGTTATTCTGCTCCAGTCTAATAAACTCTACCTCCTTCATATGACGAATACTTTCAGGAAAGTACTTGTCACTGAACAGTTTATGAAATGTCTTCCAAGACATGCTGAGTGCGGCTGGATGGGTACGCTTCACAGACTCCCACCAGTAGTCTGCCTCGCCACGGAACATAAAGGTGGCGAATGGAACCTTCTGTTCCTTCGTGCATCCCAAGACATCGAATATCTTGGTAATTTGCTTGACCCAAGTTTCCGCCATGATCGGATCTGGCTTTCCCTTAAATTCTGGTGGTCCCAATTCTTTGAACTACTTGGCTGTGACAAACCGTGAATTGTTATCATTTCCTCCTGTATTTTGAACATGAGTCTCCCTCGTCTGGTTTTGCATGAATTACAAAAAGCTTCTAAACATCCCATCATTCATCATCTGCTCACTGGTGTTGTTCACAGGAGGAACATTGCCAGCCTGTTGCACGTTCTCCTCGTTGGTGAGCACATGTGTCTCCACGGTCTCATTTACTCTACTGTTAACATTCTCAGTCGACATTCATAAATACTGTCATAAAACAAGGGTTAATTAAATAAATTAACAAATCACATAATACCCCTATATTATGACCGACCAACAAATAAGCTTAGGTAGGACACATTAGCGAATGATTTACTCGTCTCTCCCCTCCTAGTTCTATTCCCCGATCTCCGCCAGAGATCATATCCCTAAAGCTCTGATACCAACTGTGACGCCCCCAAAATAGGTATACAACACCCATTCTGAGTCCCCAAAATACATGGTACAAAAACAACTACATCTTTATTATTACAACATAAGAACTGTGAGTTTAAATACAAATATTGTAATCTAGACAATATCCACACTCAAATAAGTCCTCATTATAATTATTGATACATTATTTCACAAAAATGGTGAGGACTACTAAAATAACTTCTAGAACCATCATTCCATACCCCGATTAGTACTCGCTACATTCTCGCCTCCTGAGAAAAATGGAACAAAAAGGAAAAGGGTGAGCTCAACTAGCCCAGTAAAGAACATTATGACTAAGATAATCCAGAACAAATTATCGTTAGTCTTCAACAGGGAAAAATCTAATAGAATACAATAGACAACAAGTTTTAAATCAATATTCGCAGCGGAAAATAATAATTCATAGAAGAGTCACGTAGAGAATGAAATCTACTATCATCTATGAATTTAAAAGTCCACCATCAATATTTTACCCCTGTAACATCAATCAATATTCATCTTTGCACTACTAGCCAAAGATATTCATCAGTTGGTCATGTTCATCTAAACACATGTTCGTCTTTGCACTACGGGCCAAAGATATTCATCAGAAATCATTCATCTTTGCACCACAGGCCAAAGATATTCATCAGAAATCATTTAGGACTGAGGATGATGAAAAATATATTTTAAAGAAAACGAATCCAGTGAAACAAAATAATAAATATTAAGGATTCATATTTCAGCTATTCCATGTCCAAAAATACCTCATAAATAATCATAGTGGAGTAAAATTCAAGAATGATCAAAACATGGATACAATCAAAGCTAGTATCCATAATAGATATTTTGGACGAAAAGAAGAAAATTTTATTTTTTGGTGAATAGTAACTCGTGAATAGTAACTCATGAATAGTAACCCCGACATGAAAAAGTTTAAAATTTGATAAAAAGTTTCAACCAATATTTCGGCATAATGATATTGAAGAAATAATATCATTTACGAAGAAAATAACATCCCTTACCTCGTAAAGACAGTACTTCTAGTTGAAACACCAGATATAGGCTATGACTTGAACTTGTACCGTATAGCAACACTCAAAGTATTAAAATACTCACAAGAATACGCTCAATATATCGAGAGAGAGAAAGAGAGAAGATTTCAGTTTCTGGTGTGATTTTCAATTCTAACCTAAACACCCTATTTATAGAAAAATACTTAGAACACCAAAGCAAAAAATTTAATAAAATATTAATATAATTAAATTTTTGTCAAGCCCACCTTTGAAGATCTGAATTCAGATCATTTATAACACATGTGAGCCCACTAATTGCACAAAAAACGTTTTTTTTCAAAATAATTAACTAAAACTCCCAAAAATCAATTATTTCGGAACTTCGGAACTTCAATAATTCATAACAAATAGCCCTTTTGTCAGAAAATTCGAATCTTGCAATCTGTTATAGGAAATTCAATTCTCTACAATTTTACAGAAGAAAGTTTTTCTAAATTCCAAACAAAAATTGACCAAAATTCATAAACGGGCGATTTTACAGGCTATAATTAAATTTCAGTCAAGAAATGGGCTCACAGACATGTTTAACATGTTTTAAACAACTTTTGTAACAAAAATAATCTTTTTCCTCATATACTCATATATCCCACATTCATTGTAAAAATATCATCATTATTATATTATAATAATATAATAAAATATTATTTTATCAGAAAAGATAAAATATCAATTTTTAACAATTGTCACTTTAAAAAAATTTTCCATCTATATCCACAGAAAATGAATATTTTCCTCATCATATAAATCAATAATTAATTATTCACAAATAATATTACAAAATCACAGTACTGACAACCAGGTCGTTTCTCAGGAAAGATGGGGCTTTCCAATAAGGATTTCTCCTTACTGGCGCGCAATTAGGTGACCAAACCTCTCCTTAGACAGAACTTTCTAGACATTGCCAATAATGTTATCTAATAATATTATTCAGATAATATGAATTAGTGCTCCGATAATGGAAAATATTGTGTAGTGACAATTATTGAAACAACAGTAATATAAAATATCAATGCAGCAATTATTGAATCAATAAAATAAAATACTGAATAGTAATTACTGTAACCATTATTGAGTAGTGCCTTCTTACGTAAGAATCAATAATTGGTGCAATACAGTGTGCTACTATGCAACAACACGTATTACTGTATTTTAAACACCGGGTATTCCAACAGTATTAACGGTAACAACTACGTCGTTATTTATAAACAACTTATACTTGTCGTTTTCTTCATCCAATCGCTTTGCGTTATGAGACCCACAAAAGACTGCGCCGTCGTACGAATATTCCCCGACAGGAAGAATATGCCGTGACCAAACGAATATTCTCCGACAATAATGAATATTTTATAACCACCTGCTTATTTGAAATATTTGTGCATTTTACCCATAACTAACCTCATTAATCAATTTAACCCTTATTATTTCAAAATAATTAATAGAGGAAATTAAATTTCATTTATTAATAATTTGGGGCCTTACATAGTATATTAGTTTAACTTTAGATCCATGCTTTTAGAACCTCTAGATATCAAATATGCTGGATTTGATGGCTGGTCAAAGAAGGTCAGACGATCATATATGAAATCAGTTTTATGGGTAACTCAGAAAACTGATGAATATGACCTCTGACAGACTTTGTGTGAGGGCCCCGAATCCAGGTCCTAAATCACCTCGGATCCGGTTCGATCATTCTACCACTATTACTATATTTGCGGAAGATATAAACATAAATTGTTTATACAATACATTACACACTATTCCCCAAGGTCGAGTAACCTTAACTTAATCACATTCATAACTTAACTAACACATTAAAATACAACACTATACAATTTAGCTGCACGCATATCCTAACGCTGGAACTGTCTTTAACCTTTTCCTTGTATCCTACGCATTCGCCTTAATATGCAATATTTTATCATGATATAGCAAGGGTGAGCATAAGGATTGCCCAGCAAGTTTAAATTCAACAATATAACGATATATCATGATTGAAGAGTTTGAATAATAAGCTGGCTATAATTCAACAATATAATTGTGAACTAGCAGGAACAAATTTATGACTGAACAAGTATTATACATGAACAAATATATCTGAACCAACTGGTAATGAAGGTGATCAGCCTTTCATACCTGACTTATACATGCAATATGTACATAGTACAAATTATGCATGGCAATCAGCAATGACTAACCATAAGCATATCCGAATGAAACACTCTTAGTAGAGTTAAGTAAAACAAACTTGCCTGAACCGTTGATTACCGCAACGCAATTTATAACGCTTTATCCGAAGACCTAATATTAGTAATATAGATCTCCAATATTAGAATAATATCATCACAATATAATACTATTATATATATAGACATACATATAATAACCTAAACATATAGCACATAACCCTATCAGTCTATTCATCATATAAAACTTAGTATCAAGTCAGACTATTTAAGTCCGAGTTCAAACCGACACAATTCTAACATCCCGACGGTCTAGTCGGACTTTTATCGAGTCTAAGTTTAATTAAACTCTGACTTAACACTTAACATTTAACTCAGATAATTTTATTAACAGTCGAAATAATTTTTCTAAGTCTCAAACTAATTTTCACATAATTATTAACATTTATCATGAATTTTAAATCATTAAAAACGTATTTAAATAAATTAAATACCACATAATTCTTTTATCGTTAATATTTATTTATTATTAAATATTAATGAAATACATGTCATAATATTATAATATATTTATAATATCTCAAAGTATTTCAAATACTTTAATATCACATTTAAATGATTTAAAATATTTAAAATTATTATTAAATAGCTACCATTAGTATTAAAATATTAATGTATTTTATGATAAAATATTAAAAGTTATATTTTATAACTTAAAACATTTTCTATAACCTTTAAATCATTTTTAAATGATTTTAAAACATTAAAACAATTTTTCACATAATTTATTTAATACAATTATTAAATAAATTTATTATCACAATATTAATATATACCTTCATTTAAATATTAATTAAATAATAATTAATTAATTACCATTAGTTATTATTTAATTAATAAATAATAGCCAATTAGTTCTAATCATTATTTAATGGTAATTAGATAATGAATAATCAAATTATTGTTTGTCTTTAATTATTATTTAATAATAATTAATTAATTTCTTATCCTTGAATAGTAAATAATTAATTTATTTTCTTCCATAGTCTTTAATTATTCCTTCTTATTATTTAAAGAATATTTAATTAATTTTAGTCCTTATTTATTATTTAATATTAATTAAATAATAAACAATTAATTCATTTCATAAATCTTTAATTATTCTTTCTTATTACAGTTAAGAATAATCAATTATTACTTAGTCTTTATTCATTAATAAATAATTATAACCTTTTATGTTAATGTAATTAGGTAATTACATTATTATTACATAACATTACTTAAACATTTTTTAATCATCACTTAATATTAATAAAATAATAATTAATCAATTGTTAATCTCTAGTTATTATTTAATCATAATTAAATAATAACTTTATTAACACTAATCTTACTTAATTATCATTTAATATTACTTAAATAATAATTAAATAGCTAATTATATTTAATATTGTATGTACTAAATTTTCTAACCATTTAATGGTTTTAAGAATTATTTTTAATAATTATTCAATTTCACTAAATTACAAAAATGCCACTCACGCCCAAAATTTCCAGATTTGGCGTCCTTTACGGAAACGCTTGTAAAATGAAATGTACAACTCGGAATTAAGTTCCGTTGGAGGCGTTAGATTCCTCTTTTCTTAAAGTACAATTTTCATTTATCAAACACCAAATTTGGTTCTGTTTTGGTCACGGAAAACAGCCCAGAAGTGGCTGGTCAGTTTTAGTTTTCTAGCTTGACCCTATTGTACTAAAACAACCATAACTTTTTCGTTTTAAAATGTTTTTGAACGATTCTTGAGCCCACGCGAAGCTAACTTCAGGGACTACAACTTTTGTTCTTGGACCATCTTCAAATTCTAAACACAGAATTCCAGAAATTCCGTGTAAAGTGACTGACCTGAGTTAATTTGACAGTTTTGACGCGACTACTTTGAACGGTCATAACTCTTTGCTCCGAAGTCGGAATTAATCCTTTCCGGAGTCTATGGAAAGCTTATTCAGTTTACTATAACATACCAAAAAGCCATAATTTTCTGGAACATCTAAAAAATCTCGAAATTCCCTTTTTGTGGCAGCAGCCTCTAGCTTTTCTAAGCTTTTTAAAAACTGTTTTCATTTTTCTTCTTTTAATCAAACTTTTAACACCCAAAAATGGTTAGATCCATACAAAATACATTATATAACATGTAGATCTAAAATTTTTAGAGTTCAAGATCATAACTCATAATTTTGACAACAATCAAACACATAAACTAATTAGAATTTTGAGTATAAAGATTTTTATACCTTTCTTCCTTCTAGCAAATCTTCTCTTCTTGCCAAAATAATTTAAGAACTTGGGGATGCATGAAATTTAACACTCCTTTACCACTATAGTGGCTGCCGAAAATGAGGAGAGGAGTTTTTCTCTCTCTATACTTTGTTTGTTTAGCAAAATGGAAGCTTAGAATGAGAAATGAGAGTAGGTGTAGCTTTTTGATTATTTGCTAGCAAGTTTGTAAGTATTCAATGTAACCAATTATCACATGTTTGCTTGCTTTACTCACCATAAGTGTTGGCTTAGCTTGCTATGTGACACTTGGAAAAGTTAGTAAGGATTTGGTAGGTTTTCTCCATAAACTTGGACAACCTTGCAAAAAAAAAAAACAAATTTTTCTTTCCCATTCTAACCCCATATGGCCGGATTTTCCATGCTCTAATTCCTTAAATTTTTGATTTTCTTTCATGCCAAATAATGCTTAATCAAATGACCACAATGCCCCTTATCAATTGGGCTAGGTTTGGGTCACTCATTTAATTCTTTTGGGCTTCCAATTTAATTATTTGGACTTTCTAATTTAATTCCTTGGGCCAAAATAAATAACATATTCCAATACCCTAAATATTATAATTCCCTAATTATTTAATTAGGGTTCTCATTTCCTCCATTATAATATAAATTCTTACTCATGCACACTTATTTTTTTAACCCAATAAGACTTGCTATAATTAGGTTATAAAATTAATTAATTGAAATGTGTAAAATAAATCTCTTGAAATTAGTATATATTTTAAATATCAATATTCTCTCATACCATAACCCTTAAGTTAAATAAATTTTTCATTCCTAATATATAATTAGGATCACCCTAGTTTCTTTTATTTGCTTAGATAATAAACAAGTATAAACCATCACATAATATTCATATTCACTTACTCACATAATCTTTTAACCCTTAGGTTTTATACTTAGCATTAGGGTTTCAAAGAATTCACTAGGGTTTTCTAATTGAACGTTGACGTTAAAAAATAATATATACTTAGGGTTTGTTACGTATATCGTTTATCTGGTCAACCCTTGACCCTTAACCATATACTGTACACATATACAACCATATACACATAACATAAATGCTTATTCCTTTAATCTTGAATAATTCACTTAAATCCTTCACATAATTTTGAAATCCTCAAATTTTCTTCTTAAAAATATCAAACGCATACACTTATTTTCTGTCAAGGTTCTAATTTTGAACCTTAAATCAATTAATAAATTTTTTAAAAATATTCAAAATTCTCGGGTTGTCACACTTTGACCGGCATAGATCAACTTGCTTTGTTGTTGTTATGTTGATTTTATGTAATAGATCTATACATTTGCATGCTGGCTACACACTGAAACCTCTAAATCACAAAAAGAACACAAGGATCACAAGTAGTGGAAGCCCAAATATAGGCAGTCGAACTGTTCTTCATTTCTGAGTAACCCAGAAAATGAAGAACAGCTCTGACAGCTTGTTCAATGGCCTAGATCTTGCTTGTTTGATGCATTTGGACCATGATTGTTGTTGGATCTTGTAATGTTACATTAGTACTACATGATTTGAACAAAAACGTGCCCAGAAACATTATGATCTGATCATTACACTTGGTCAAAGTGGTACCCTTGGTTACTGACTATGAATATCTGAAAACACTTTAGGCGACGGTTTCTATCGCTAAAGGCTATAGCGACAAACTTTTTAATTTTATTTAATTTATTTTCCAAAAATCATTTAAAAAAGAAATTAATTTATGAAAATTACAAAAATAATTTTAAGTTATAAAAATTAACTTTTAATAATTTGACATATTTTCCATAAATATTAGTATTTATTTAAATATTATCGATATGTAATTTATTTAATAAATGCATTACATAAATTAATTAAAAATGATTTTATTATATTAAAAATCATTTTAAATGATAATAAGGTATTTAAAAATATTTTAAGTTATAAATTATAACTTTTAATATTTTAATGTAAATTTCATTAATTATTTAATATTAATGATATTTAGATTTATTTAATGATTATATTAAATAAATTAATTAAAAATAATTTTAATATTATAAAAATCATTTTAAATAAAAATAAAGTGTTTAAAAATACTTTAAGTTATAAAATATAACTTTTAATATTTAAAGGTAAATTTTATTAATAATTTAATATTAATGAGATTAAATTTATTTAATATTAAATAAATAGTTTAAAAATAATTTTATTAATTTAAAAATTATTTAAAAAGGATATAAATGGTTTAAAAATATTTTTAAGTTATAATAAATGACTTTTATTTATTTCATAAATAGTACATTAATATTTAAATATTAATAGAAATTATTTAAAAATGATTTAAATGTTTTAAAAATTATTTAAGGGTAATAAAAATGTTTTAAAAATATTTTGAGTTATTATAAATAGCTTTAATATTTTGGCAATGCTTTTATTAATAATTTAATATTAATTAAATATTAATAATAATAGAATTATTTAGTATTTAAATCATTTAAAAATGATTCCAGTGTTTGAAAAATCACGATAAATTATAATAATTATTTAAAAATTATTATAAATCATTTAAAAATAATATGACCGATATTTAAGTTATTTAAATAAATATTGAACTAAAAAATAAAGTTTTAGACTCGATAATTACCCGATAAGGCCGTCGGTACACCGAAATATTTTAATAATTTATCTGGACTTAGATAGTTTGACTAGATACGTATTTGTTTGTGATCCAATGATTGCTAAACTTATGTGACAATGTGATTATTGTGACGCCCCCAAAATAGGTCCATTCCATCCAACCTATTCTGAGTCGCCAAATACATGGTACAGAAAGCAAACTACAACTTCAATAATACAATTGTCGTGCAAAATACGACAACACATACTGTGAGTTTAAATACAAATATTGTCTTCTAGACAATATCCACACTCAAATAAGTTCTCATTACAATTATTCAAACACTATTTTACAAAAATAGTGAGGACTGCTAAAACATCTTTCTAGAACCATCACTCCATATCCCGACTAGATCCTGCTATGTTCTCACATCCTGAGAAGAAAAATGGAACAAAAAGGAAAAGGGTGAGCTCAACTAGCCCAGTAAAGAATATTATGACTAAGATAATATACAACAAATTATCATTAGTATTCAATAGGAAAAAATCTGATAGAATATAATCGACAACAAGTTTTAGATCAACAATTGCAGCGAAAACAGCAAACCATTAGAAGAGTCAAGTAGAGAAAGAATTCTACTATCTTCTAAGATTTAAAAATTCATCATCAATATTTTATCCCTGTAACATCGATTAATAATCATCTTTAACCAAATATTCATCTTTGCACTACAGGCCAAAGATATTCATTTGTATCACCAGTCGGTCATGTTCATCTCAACACCTGTTCATCTTTGCACTACATGCCAAAGATATTCATCAAGTAATCATATATCTTTACACTACAGGCCAAAGATATTCAATAATATCATCATTTAGGACTGAGGATGATGAAAATTATCTTAAAGAAAACGAATCCAGTGAGACAGAAGGACAAATAGTAGGGATTCGTCTAACAGTTTATCCAAGATCAATAATACTTCATAATAATCAATTGTGAAGCAGAATTCAAAAATAAAGATCAAAACATGGATACAATCAAAGATAGTAACCATAATAGACATCTTGGACAAAAAGGGAAAATTTTATTTTTCGGTGAATAGTGCCGTATTCGTGAATAGTACCGTATACGTGAATAGTAACTCCGACACAAAAAGTTCTAAATTTGATAAAAACTCATATCAATATTTTAGCATAATGATATTGAAGAAAATAATATCATTTAAGAAGAAAATAATATCCCTTACCTCAAGATATCAGTACTTCTGATCGGAATACCGGTATAAGGCTGAAAGAAACTTGCTCTGATGAATAGAAACTCTCAAAGTATCTAAATACTCACAAAATACACTCAATAATCTAGATAGAGAAAGAGAGAAAACTTGTTTCTGGTGTGATTTTCAATTCTAACTTAGTCCTCTATTTATAGGAAAATTTTAGTAGGCTTGACCTGCAACCTGATGGCTTTACCTGCTACTATTCTCACCCACCACATTTGAAATATAATTCAGCACATTTCTTCACCAACCACAAGTGGGGCCCACCAATTCTAGAATTTTCCATCAAAATGATAAACTCCGAAAATTCAACAATTTCTGAACCAGTCATCTTGTAAAATTCATAATAAATCACACGTTCATTTTTAACGGTTCAAAATTTGTGGACATATACTCAACTTATATATGTATAACATATCCAAAAATTACCACGATCCAACGGTCGGATTAAAAATTATAACCCCCGTAAAATATCTCAAAAATCCTAATTTTTAATACCTCCATTCCGACAAAAATACGGATAAAAACCTCAACATTAACTCCTTCATTTTTAACCACAAAAATATATCCCTCATTTATATCCACATAAAATAAATATTTCCTTATCATATGAATCAATAATTAATTATTCACAAATAATATTACAGAATCACATTTATGGCAACCAGACCGTTCCCAGGAAAGAGGGGGCTTTCCAATAAGAATTTTTCCTTACTAGCGCGCAATTAGGTGACCAAACCTCTCCTTAGACAGAACTTTCTAGACATTGCCAATAATGTTATCTAATAATATTATTCAAATAATATGAATTATTGATCTGATAATGGGAAATACTATGCAGTGACAATTATTGAACAACAATAATATAAAATTTCAACGTAGCAATTATTGAATCAATAAAATAAAATATTGAACAGTAATTACTGTAACAATTATTGAGTAGTGCCTTCTTACGTAAGAATCAATAATTTCAAAAATACTATATAATACCGTGTGCTACTGTGCAATAACGCGTATTACTGTATTTTAACCACCGGGTATTCCAACAGTGTTAACAATAACAACTACGCCGTTATTTGTAAAAACTCAAATTTGTCATTTTCTTCACCCGACAGTTATTCGTTATGGGGCCCACAAATAGCTGCGCCGTCGTACGAATATTCCCCGACAGAAAGAATATTCCACGACCAAACGAATATTCCCCGACAACAATGATTATTTTATAACCACTTGCTTATTTTGAAAAAAATTCATATTTCACCCATAACTTTAAACTTTTATCAATTTAACAATTTACTGAATAGTAATTATAAAAAAAATTGAATGCTTTTATTTCATAAAATTCGGGGTCTTACAATCTCCCCTCCTTATGAAATTGCGTCCCCGAAATTTACGTACGTACCTGATGTTTTAAAAAGGTGAGGATATCTCGCTTTCATTTCTGATTCCAACTCCCAGGTCATTTCTTCAATAGCATGGTTTCTCTACAAAATCTTAACTTGTGGTATAACCTTCGTGCGTAGGACACGCTCTTTCCTATCCAAGATCTTAACAGGTACCTCCTCATACGTTAAATCTTCAGCTATCTCGTCTGGTTCTAACTCAATAATGTGGTTCGGGTCTTTAACATATTTACGAAGCATAGATATGTGAAAAACATTATGAACACAAGACATGCTTGGAGGTAATGCGTGTCTATATGCCACATTTCCTATTCGCTCAAGAATCTCAAATGGACCAACAAATCTTGGATTGAGCTTTCCTCTCTTCCTAAATCTTGTAACTCCCTTCCATGGTGCAACACGTAACAATACATGATCCCCAATATTAAATTCCACGTCCTTCCGATGAAGATCCGCATAACTCTTTTGTCGATCCTGTGTCGTTTGTATACGTTGTCGAATCGTTTGGATCTTCTCTGTAGTAATGCGTACCAACTCTGGTCCCAATAATGTTGCTTCACACACCTCGTCCCAGCATACTGGAAAATGACATTTTCTTCCATACAACGCCTCGAATGGAGCCACACCTATGCTCGCCTGATAACTATTGTTGTAGGAGAATTCCATCAATGGTAGGTACTTATCCCAACTCCCTTTGAGATCTAGGACACAAAGTCTTAATAGATCTTCAAGAGTTTGAATAGTCCTCTCTGATTGTCCGTCCGTTTGAGGATGGTATGCCGAACTGAATCGTAAATCCGTGCCCTTAGCTTTCTGCAAGCTAATCCAAAATCGTGAAGTGAATCTTGGGTCACGATCCGAAACTATGGATACTGGCATGCCATGCAATCTCACAATCTCATTCACGTACATACTAGCAAGACGTTCAAGGGAATAAGTCTCACGTATCGGCGAGAAATGAGCGGACTTGGTTAATCTATCAACAATAACCCAAATCGCATCTATGCCTTGAGAAACCTTAGAAAGACCCGTAACAAAATCCATAGTAATGTGTTCCCACTTCCATTTCGAAATCTCAAGTGGTTGCAATGGACCCTTTGATACTTGATGCTCCGCTTTTACACGTTGACAAGTTAAACATCTCGAGATAAACTCCGCGATCTCTCTTTTCATATTGCTCCACCAAAATATGTGTCGAAGATCGTGATACATTTTGGTACTCCCAAGATGGATTGTAAACGGTGTGTTGTGTGCCTCCATCATTATTCTATGCTTCAAGTCAAAATCGTTAGGAACACAAAGTCTGGAGTTGACTCGAAGTATTCCTTCTTCATCGATTCTTGCTTTTGGAATAGCACCTTCTTGCACTTTCTTCTTCATACGCATCAGCTCTATGTCCGTAGCTTGAGCAGCTTTAACTTTATCGATTAAAGTCGGTTCTACTCGTATATCATCACGTGAGTCCCTAGAGTCTTTAACTCTATATCTATCATTTGTAAGTTATATAAAATGGGTCTTTGACAATATCGCACTCGTACTCGTATACGATCTTTTACTCAACACGTCAGCTACCACGTTCGCTTTTCCAGGATGGTATGGTCAGAACATGTGCCGAAATGAGTCTCCTCTTGAGTTCTTCGAAGCTCTTCCCACATTCCTTGCTCCATTCAAATTTTGTATTTCTACGAGTCAGCTAAGTTAATGGAATAGCGATTCGAGAATATCCTTCAACGAATCTCTGATAATAACCAACTAAGCCTAGAAAGCTACATATTTCGATTATCGACTTAGATTGCTCTCAACTGTGACTCATATCCCAACCTTAGATGGCACGTCACAATGACACCTATCCGTTTACTATCGCACGAATATGGCGTCCCCTACAGAGAGTCTGGCTTCGGTGTATTCCACAAAAGAAGTCACCAGATAGAGGCTCGGTTATCAACTTCTATAGTTGGATTTTTAACTCCTGAAGTTCAATAGGAGCCATTCAATATGAGATTTTAGAAATGGGTTTTGTATCGGGTTGAAGAGCAATACAAAAATTCAATATCACGCTCTGGGTTAAGCCAGGAAATTCTTCTGGAAATACGTCAGGAATTTCACTAACAACAGAAATATCATTCAAATCTGACGTATTTTTGTTCAAGTCCATGACATGGGCTAAGAAAGATTGACATCCGTTTTTCAATAAACGAATGGCTTTATGGCTTGGTATGACAACAATTGATTTTAGTGGTTTGGTTGCTTGAATTCGCATAACAGGTTGGTTAGGAATATGAAAACTAACAACCTTACGAAAACAATCAATTTTGGCATGTTGAGTGGTTAACCAATCAATTCCTAAAA